>CM052544.1:84392628-84416203 GCA_028533065.1 Trachops cirrhosus | reverse complement strand
AAGATTTTATTTATTTATTTTTAGAGAGGGGAAGGGAGGGAGAAGGAGAGAGAGAGAAACATTAATGTGTGGTTGCCTCTCATGTGGTCCCCACTGGGGACCTGGCCTGCAACCCAGGCATGTGCCCTGACTGGGAATCGAACCTGCGATGCTTTGGTTCGCAGCCCGCGCTCAATCCACTGAGCTACGCCAGCCAGGGTCTAAAGTATAATATATTTTGAAATCAGTGTTAGTGAAACCAATGAACCCTCCAATTTTGTATTTTCACATAAATTTTAATATCAGCTTGTCATTGCCACCTCCTACAAAAAGTCTGATGAATTTTGATTGGGATTACAATGAATCTTTAGATCAATTTCGGAGGAACTGACATTTTGAAAATATTTAGTTTTTCTACCCATAAACACAGTTTATCTCTCCATTTGTTCAGGGTTTTCTGGGGGGGGAGAAGGGGGCTTAAGGACTCTAAAGATGAGAAAGACTACTATCTTAGGAAGACCAAGGTATTTATAGCTCAGAGTTGAGGAATCAGTTGTGAAAATAAGTTTTAAAAAATTGTTTAGGGAGAGTCAGACTTCCAGCCAAGATGGAGGCATAGGTAGACACTCTGTGCCTCCTCGGACAACCAAGATAGGGACAACAACAATTTAGAAACAAAGTAACAACCAGAACTGACAGAAAACTGAACTGTATGGAAGTTGGACAACCAAAGAGTTAAAATAGACACATTTATCCAGACTGGTAGGAGGGGTGGAGTTGGGCAGCCAGGTGGAAAGGGATCGTGGGCACAAAGAGCGTTGGGACCGGGCAAATAAGACCACAGTGGGGGGATCGCGGGTGTGCAAGCAGCAGCTGGCAGACCCTGGCCGAGGGGTGGCAACTGGCAGACCCAGCAAGGTGGTGATTGTGAAGAAAGGCATGGTGCCCAACCCAGGATCCCAGCACTGGGAAATAGAGCCTTGGGGAACTGACTGAAAACACCTCTGGGGGTTGAGGCCCAGGGAGAGACTCCCAGACTCACAGGAGAAGTCATTGGAAAGACCCATGGGGTGCACAAGCCCACCCACACGGGAATCAGCACCAGAAAGGTCCAGTTTGCTTGGGGGAAGCAGCGGAAGGGACTGAAATTGGCAGAGAGCAGAGCAAGCGCCATTGTTCCCTCTCCGAACCCTGTCCCACATACAGGGTCACAACCCAGCGACTGGGTTGCCCTGCCCTGGTGAAGACCTAAAGCTCCGCCCCTCATACATAACAGGCGCAAGCAGACCAAAAAAGAAAAAGAAAAAAAAGATGACTGAAACAGAAGAACAAATGAAAGCCCCAGAACCCATTCTTTTAAGTGACCAAGAGAAAACCAACCTATCAGATGCACAGTTCAAAGCACTGGTGATCAGGATACTCACAGAATTGGTTGATTCTGATCACAAATGAGATGAAAAAATGAAGGCTACGATAAGTGAAATGAAGAAAAATGCACAGGGAACCAATATGATGCAATGAAAGATGGGTCTCACATCAATGGAGTGGACCAGAAGGAAGAAAAATATATACAACCAGAAAAGAATGAAGAAATAAGAATTCAAAAAAATGAGGAAAGGCTTAGGAACCTCCAGGATATCTTTAAACGTTCCAACATCTGAATTATAGGGCTACCAGAAGGAGAAGAGGAAGAGTAACAAATTGGAAATCCTATTTGAACAAATAATAAAGGAGAACTTCCCCAATCTGGAGAAAGGAAATAGACTTCCAGCAAGTCCAGGAAGCTCAGAGAGTCCCAAAGAAGTTGGACCCAGGAGGAACACACCAAGGCACATTGTAATTACATTAGCCAAGGTAAAAATGAAGGAGAGAAGCCTAGAAGCAGCAAGAGATAAGGGGATAGTCACCTACAAAGGAGTTCCCATCAGACTGTCAGCTGATTTCTCAAAAGAGACCTTACAGGCAAGAAGGGGCTGGAAAGAAGTATTCCAAGTCATGAAAGACAAACACCTACATCCCAGATTGCTCTAGCCAGCAAAGCTTTCATTTAGAATGGAAGGGCAGATCAAGTGCTTCTCAGAGAAGGTCAAGTTCAAGGAGTTCATCATCACCAAGCCCTTATTGTATGAAATATTGAAGGGACTTAATCTAAGAAAAAGAAGATAAAAAACATGTATAGTAAAATGACAGCAAACTCACAATTATTAACAACCACACCTGAAACAAAAACAAGAAGAAACTAAGCAAACAACTAGAACAGGAACAGAACCACAGAAATGGAGATCACATGGAGGGTTAGCAACAGGGGAATGAATGGGAGGAGGAGAGAGGGGGAAAAGGTACAGAGAATAAGTAGCATAGATGGTAGGTAGAAAATAGACAGGGGGAGGGCAAGAATAGTAGGGGAAATATAGAAGCTAAAGAACTTATGACACATGGACATGAACTAAAGGGGGGAATGTGGGTGGGAGAGGGTGTGCAGGGTGGAGAGAAATGAAGGGGGGTAATGGGACAACTGTAATAGCATAATCAATAAAATATATTTAAAAAATTGTTTAGGGATCATTTATTTTTATTGAGATCTAATTGACCCATAATACGGTGTACATTTAAGGTGTACAACCTGTTGATTCGACACATTGACATAACACAATACAATTACCAACACAGTATTAGCTAACACCTTTATCATGTCACCTAATTATTTCATTCTGTGCTAAGAACACTTAAGATCTAGTCTCTTAGCAACTCTGAGGTATGGAATACAGTACTAGTATTCCATACTAGTTACAATGGTGTGCATTAGGTGTCCAGAACCCATTCACCTTCTAATTACAAGTTTGTATCCTTTGGCCAACACATCCCCAATCCATTTACTCCGTTTCCAACATTCTCTTACTATCCGTGTAATGTCTGAAGGATCTGTAGTGGTATTTTTCTTTAATTTCTGATATTGGTCATGTGTCTTATTTTTTTCCTCATCTGTATCTATTTTCTTTATCTTCTCAAGAACTAACTTTTGGTTTCATTGGTTTTCTTATTACCTCCTTTTCTGCTAACCTTGGGTTTAATCTTTCTAGTTTTAATATTAAAGTTAAAGTTTAGGTTATAATTTCAAACTTTTTCTTAATAAAAGTGTTTAGTGCTATAACCCCCCTCTAAGCACTGTTTTAACTGCATCCCACAAATTTTCAAAGACTGTAGAGACAAAAATTAACTCCTGGAAAACACATGGCAATGCAAATAACTGTGGTCCATAGACATGCAGGCTGCACCCCATGGAGTACAATGATCATCCTATGGATACTGTTCAGCTTTGTTATCCATTTGTAAATTCATTTCAGCATTCCTTATGTGACTATAAATGTTCTGAGTTCTCTTTTAAATCTACTGTAATATCTTACTGGTTCCCTCATCAGTTAATGAGATAAATAAAAGCTTTGACATGTGTTCATTATCATATGAGTCATGATTTTACCTTTCTAAAAACATTAGCTTTTAAGACTATTTTATAAACCTGAAGAAAATTTTCTACTAAAACTAATGGTAACTTTCCCACACTCTGGTAAGTTTATAGAAACTATGGGGAAGAACGTGTTTTCCCATGTACTATCTTTTTAAACATAGAGCACAAGGAAATTCACTGCAGATAAAGCTCTGTACAAATGTAAAGTAAAATGAGATAAAAAAACAACATTATTTGTGACACCAATATAAAGCCTTAGAATAAATCAGTGGGCTTTATTTTAAATTACTAATCAGGTAAAACTTTCAGATAATTCTTTCAAGTATACATTCCAACAAAAACTATTTGAAATAAAATAATTTCTAACAAAGTTTACTATCTATCTTTTAAAAAACCAAATGAAACACCTACGGATTTTCAAAATTTTATAATTTAAGAAACTAATAACTTATATTTGGACAAACGTATAAAATAAGCACTTTAAATAGGTATCACATAAACAGCTATCCACAGTCTTCATAATTAATGCAAAAAAGTTTTAAATTGTTCTTTTTACCTCTTATTGCCAATAAGCATAATGACCATGTTGGAATTAGAATGCTGGCGGGCATCTTCTAACCAGGTTGTCAAGTGGTTGAATGTATCTCTCCTAAACACAAACGATAACTTGATTACTATTGTCAAAGGATTTCCCCAGCAGTAT
Source organism: Trachops cirrhosus (assembly GCA_028533065.1). Lineage (NCBI taxonomy): Eukaryota > Metazoa > Chordata > Mammalia > Chiroptera > Phyllostomidae > Trachops > Trachops cirrhosus. The sequence goes on along the minus strand of CM052544.1, from coordinate 84,412,055 downwards.
ACAATGAACAGTATGTATTCTATTAAAGATAACTACTTTTAGCCATTGCCACTTATGTAATGAAAACAGATGTCAAGTACAGTATCTGGATTTAGAGTCCACTGATTACAGTTCAATTTAGAAATTACAAGTAATAGCACTGTATTAAATCCCAATGTACATATAATATCACCAAACTGATCAACTTGAGGGTACTTGTAAGAAAATAATTTTAATTCAAGATACATCAAGCTTTAAAGGGAAATAGTGAGGGCATAAAGGCAAAGGTTTATTTTTATTACTAGTACCTATATTTATTTAGAAAAATTCTCTGCATTGACCACTGAACTGAAAAATTTCTAAGTTCTCACCTTGTAATGTCATATACTAGTAAAGCCCCGGCTGCACCTCTGTAGTATGACCTTGTGATGGAACGAAAGGACTCTTGCCCTGCCTGTGAGGAAAGAAAAGGGTGAGAGTTTCCTTTAATAAACTGTCCTCTTCTTTTCCTTATTATTCATATGCAGAATACAGGCAGGTAGGGAATGAGTGCATAAAGGAAAAGAAGTAAACCTAACTTCACCAACCTTAGGAAAAAGTCACATAATAACCACTATTGCTCAAGTCAACCAGACAACCAGATGCACATACAACACCCCCCCACCGCCCCCCCCGACCAACAAGACCTCTAAACCTTTTTTGGCAATCCCTGACAACCCAATTTACTGAATGGCTTCACAATACATGAATCATTATTAGAGCACAGAATGGACTCCTAGCAACTAAGCTCTGAAGACAAATTTGAAAGGAAGCAAATAACCCAGAGCCTCACATTTGAATTCAATAACCCACTCCCTGGGGCAGCTGTTGACACTAGAATAAATAAAGTCCATTGTAAATAAATGATGAATGACATCTTTACGCCCACCATCTGCTGGTGTAAAGGTTGTTGGAAGGCCAAGGATGCAGATTTTATCAGTTATATCATAAACTGCAGTGAGCTTTCAACAGTCATCAGATGGAATTCTTTCAGCAATCATTTTATTATGAAAAACAGAAAATGGTTCTGAATTTAATTTGTATAATTTTTCTCCACACTTAATCAATTTTCTCTGTATTTGATATATAATGCTGTCAGAAGGCAACAGGATGTAAAAGTCATCTTTATACCCACTTGTGAAAACAGACTTCATAGATTATGCAAAATCAGTTAATTTCTCTTTTACTGGTGACACTAATGTTCTGTTTTTTAAAAGAGGCTGGTGAGGGATATGCCTATTGCCTTTAAGTTTGAAACTGAGACAGTTTTTATCAAAACTACTTTTTAATTTTCAATTACTTCTTTTCTACCTTTGAGAAAAAAAGCATGTATACTGAGTAAACATAAGGCCAGTTTCCACAATTTTTGTATGCAAAATCTACTAACTTCTTGAAATATATTCATGTTTGCATGTTCTGAATTCTGATTTTCCAATGCAAATATTAAGCCTTTCTTACTCTCAGAACACACACACACACAGAGCTCAGGTTCTGCCCTGTTCTAACACTCAACCCTCTATAATTCCTTGTTCTTCTGGGCGCTCCCATTACACTCCCTCTCTCCCATGCTCCCATCTTTGGTGCCTAGCACCGGGTCTGGCACACAACGGACAGAAAAAGCATGTTGAGTGAAGGAATAAATCCTGGTGTCTTAGTCAAATACACAAAATAGTCAGTACTGCATCCCACCTAAGTAAGGGGACATCAGTAAATCCTAGCATGCTAAGATTTAGTAAAAATAACTTCTATGTGGAAAATAAGATTATATCATCTCTTGGTTAACTCCTGAGCAATTCTGGCACTTAGAATAATGTCATGATACTGAGAAAGCCACATATAAAAGGGACAGAAAAAATAGCCAACTCATTTCACATAGATTGAGGCTAAAACACTAGATGCTACTAGTTGGAAGCATGATATTAATTAAAGTTATGTTAATATAATTTACTGGGATGTATCTTTCGAAAAAAGTCTTTCAAATTCAAGTTCAAAATGCAAGCATTATGGGAATCTCTCCCTTAAGTGCTTATTAACATGGGAAAACTAAGGATTCAATTATTAAGAGATCCATTTCACTGTGAATTACATATATCAAGAACGAAGTCTGTGATAAATAACACACAAAAATAAATGTTTTATTAGTTTAAAATAAAAATCAGGTTTAGAGCTAGTGTATCTGCTATGCCTAAACATCGAGCAAAGTGAAAGGTCTTTAAAACTATCCTGCTGGGACATTCTGTGCAGCACTGCAGGGCTAAAACTTCAATGCTTACAGCCCATATAAGAAATAGTAAAAGGGGAAATTTAGGAAAAGGAGAAAAGCACACTTGTACCATTCACATTCCTCCCAAATTATTTTACCAAGAACAAACATGTGGCAATATGGAAATAACATACATAATGCTTCACTTTATACTGAGCCCACTGAACCTGGACTTTGCCTACCATTATAAAAATCAAATACCACCCCCCCCAAAAAAAAACACATTCTAAGTGAGGACTATGAATGTAACTATGCATCTTAAAATCTCTAATTACATAATAAGCAAAGATCAGTACTCAGAATAGTTACCAAATTCCTGAGAATTGACTTTCAGGAAAAACATCCCACACTCATCTTTTTGTTAATGGCACTGGTAGCCTTGAAATAATCTGCTCAAATAAGTCTTTTATGATGATTTGTCTGACTATAGACAAACAACAGCTAACTGCATAAAGCTAGTCCAATGGTTATCTTGATCATATTAAAACAAAGCAATCTAGTTTTTAAAATGTACTTTAATATAAGGTTGTCCAAACTTTGATTGACCTACATTGTTTTAAATAAGAAAGCAATGTCATCTTAGGAAACAGATGTTATTTTTGACCCTCTGCACTATAGTGTAGGGCTAAAGAGATTTTAGAAGCCTGAAATGCAAAAGGATATAGAATTCTTTGTAGTAAGAGATTGCTAATATAAGCTAAAGGTGTAAAGAAAAATGCATTTAATGAAATGAAGATGACTGGCTAAGTGAATAGCACCAGGAAAACATGGTAGCCAGAGTGGACAATATAGCTGTTTATTTCTGTAAAACAGCAGCAAAGATACCCAGACATCAACCAAGTAGAACAGAACAAATCAGCTTTAAGAGCTAATGGGCAAGCTCCATTTTTAGTGATGCCTGGGATTAAAACCAGAGTCCTAGAACATTTGGAGGGAAAAAAAAAGCCTTACAGACCTTCATTTTTCATGTAAGGTTTGCTAAATGAAATAAACTTGACTCTTTGCTCCATACCTTTAATATTTACTTCTAATTGCCATATAAAGATTTCCCCCAATTGGCTTCCTCATGTGCCTGAGTCATTCTGTTGATAACAACTTTTGTAGTAACCAGGCTGGCAACTTAACTCTTCTCTCTTTCCTGTCACATCCATAACATACAACTTTATATATATTAAGTTACTGCTTAAAAATCTCTAAATACCTTGAAGCTCTTAGGAATTAGTTCTCTATTTGTTTGTTTCAGAATTTATCTTCTTAGTAAGTCTTGTTCATAGAGCTATTCTTTTTGTCTGATATCCTGCCTATATTCAGATTATTCCTGTTTTTGTAATGTTTACCTTTTTGACTAAAAAACCCATTTGCTCTTCCCCTCCACCTATCCATTTTCTATTCCTTTGATAACCTCCTAAATCTCTCACAAAGCCCGCAAGCTTGTTCACCATAGCCCACAGTTATCCTTTTCTCACCTCAAATCCAAAGGCACTTTTATGTGATCATTTACTGTATTTTGCTGCATATAATACACATGCACTCCTTTGTATAAAGTGCACTCACGTTTTGGGCCCACACTATCATGAAAAAAATTTTTTTGTTTTCATTTTTAAATTCAATTATTTATTTACCAGTATATTTAGAAATAAAACCAATTATTATATTCCAAGGTATTAGTTTGCATACGGATATCATTATTGCTATCGAGAGTTACACTTTTAACACATAAGCATAAATAAAAGAATTAAAGACACTTGTATAGATACAGAATTAACATTACCCATATATAATGCACATCCTTATTTTTCCCTCAAACATTTTGGCAAAAAGTGCATGTTATACACGGCAAGATACGGCAAGATACGGTAGTTCTAATACTATTGACTAGATAAAACCAACACACTGCTCAAATGCTTATCTTTTTTCCTGTTTAGTTCTTGAGGGATAGCATAACAGAATACTCAAATATATTTAAAGCAGGCACTAAAATGTTACCTTGATTGATCCCAAAGAGCCAATAAAGTTAGAAAATTAAGATCTGTGAGAATCAATGTTACAGTAATATCTCAAACTTTCATTGTTAGACATTTATCTAATGATTACAGTTATCAAAACCTAGCTGAGAACCCAAACAAAAAAAAAAGGGGGGGGGGTGGAATTTCTAAGTAGCCAAGTAAGTTGTCCAGTGCCCAAGCATGCAATGTCAGGTACTTCACTAAATAGACTCAAAAATCTAGACTAGTGATCAAAAAACTGCTGTCACTGAGGAAATTAAAAATTTCATACACTGAAATCTACATGCAGGAGCAAGACTTCTGTTCTGGACAAAGTGACACAGTAAGAATCAAAGTGACTTTTAGGCTGCCTCAGTGTCCACAGCAAGGATGGAGGGAAAAGCTCAACATGGGCTAAAATTCTGTGTCATCTAAGAGTCTCTTATAGAAACTCAAGCAGATCTTGAGAAAAGAAACAAGGGCTGTCAAGACTTAGAGGATGGGATTGCCGACGTCAGATTCTTTAATGTTGCCACTTAAGAGAAAACAGACCCTAAGTGGGAAGTAAATATGAGTAGAACGCAATGTCTAGGATAGCTTCCTATTCCTGTGGTTGCTCAAGAAAAGGCTGATAAACAGCTACCGAAGAAAGCAAACAGGTGGACCTCCAAAAGCCTCTCAACCCCTGAGGTTGGGTGCGTAGGGGCAGACAGGAGTGACAAGGCAGGATTGTTTCCCAGTGCTTGGTTCCAGGCCCTTTACCTAGCCCCACTGAATTCTAACCATCCATCCTTACTGCTCCACTAATACATAAAAATGTTCACTTTTGGGGTGAACATTTGGGGGTGAGGAGTTGGGTATAAACTGACATTTTATAAAGGGCTGAAAAAAATGCCCGTGATTTGCTAAAAAGATACTTATTTAACATCTACATTTCACATGATTTTTTATAGTTTCACTAACTCTTGATTCTCAAAATAGTTTTACATCTAAAATAAAAATATTTCTAGGGAAATTGAGCAGATACATGGACTTAAAACATCCACATTACAAATTCTGGGGGAGAATGAGATTTATTTGGATATGCTAGGAAGACAACTGAAAAAGTGACAAAAAGCAAAACAAGAATGAAGAGAAAAAGGAAGTGGGTAAAGGCTAGATGAGGGTCTCAGAGTGAGACTGGATTCTGTATGCCCTTCTGCCATCAGTTAATGAACAGGGACTGGGTGCAGCTTATGTTTCTTCATTCACTTACTGTGAGAGACAAAGAATATCACAGATTTGACTTCTGATAAAAGAGAAAAAGTGACACAGGGCCAAGGGAAGGAGCTTTAAGGGAGGTGCTGAAATATTGTTATCACTGCTTCCAGCAAGGCCTCCAGAGGGTATCTGCTGGTAGCTGGACTTACTATTTTCAAAAGAAAGTGAAGATGGTGAATGTGGATATTTTCACGGAAAACTCCTTCAGTTTTGTAGATGGGAATGGATATACAATGGATGACAAATATAATAAGATACTGAGACCTAGTTATTGGGGGAATCATTTCTTTAAGGCTGATTAAATTAACTGTAACACTGGCAAAATTTCCCCTAAAGGACTCTAGAATAGTTTTATAAATGTCTTGGGCCAGGGACAGACACAATCCTTGCCAAAAATGCAGCCTGTTATCCAATGTGTGGACACATTACAAAACGATGATAAGGAAAACTGTTGCACTCAGACGCAGACTGAGTTCAGAATCAACCTTACTGTGTGCCACACAATGTATATTAAAGAGTTTTGGGAATTAGGTAGGAAAGTAAGAAAACCAGTGACAACAAGAGGAAAGCCTATCAGGCGGAGACCCTCAAACAAAACAAAACAAAACAAAATACCCCCAAAACTTTCAAAAGTAGCAAGTTAACATGTTTTTGACCATTCCTTAAATTGTGGAACAGGTCACTGGGTCCGAGCAACCACCATGTGGAAGCCTTCGAATTCTTTCAGGAGCAGAAGGTCATGATGTCTTTGAAGGCATCACAGTCTCTCCCTTTTAGACACAGAGGAAAGAAAACCACCTCTTCTAGAGGAAGTGTGATCAGGAGTTCTTTTTTCTTCTTCCTTTTCATATTGTCCAGCATATTACAGATTTCTTTTGGAAGATGACTGCAGTATAAAACAATTTACTCCTATGCTAAGAAAAAACAAAGGCTTCTGTCAAAAGAAGGGATGGCTAGTTAACCTGCCAAAGAAATAACTGGGAAATGAATGACTTATTCAAGTCTCAAAAAGTCCAGGGAAGGGAGGACAATTATTTAAGGGAACATCTTAAGGAGAGAAGAACAACTGAACAAACTAGAATAAACCAATGAGGCAGTCTGTGCCTAAAACATCCATAATTTTCATTTACTATATCAATCTCGCCTTTGAAACTATGTATTTTAGTAGATACTACCTCTTGAACACATCCAAAACTCCTACAAGCTGTTTAGACAGAATGAGGTGCTTTATTCAGTCATTCAATAAAATTTACCAAACACTGTTATCAGTCCTTAAACCAAGAATACAAGATACAAAGTTAAATAAGATTAACTCTTCCTCATGATGCTTATTCTGAAGTTAGATACTTGAACAAAAAACTATGACAAGAACAGGATGAGAACTGTAACAGAAATATTCGTAAAATATTACAGGGGAATCAGCTATCCCATGGGGATCCGAAAGGCTCCACAAGAGTTGACATCTGAGCTGGTCTTATGTGGAAAGGAGACAAAAGTACTTCAAGTAAAGTAAGTATTTATGCAAAAACTAAGGTATAAAACATGTATTAAAGGATATCAAGTAGTCTGGTTCACACTACACTACACTGAAAGATGTGTGTTACATTAAGTTTATCAGCTGAGAAAGCAACCTAGTTTAGGTGAAACAATCAGCTTTCAAAAAAAGAACCTCTTTTAATGCAGAAGTATAAAACACTTCTTTCTGACCACAGATCATTAATTTTAAATCTCTAGGAAAAGGAGGGACTTTGCATATTTTTTTCCTCTCCACGGTACAATTTTGAAATCAGGTTACCTGAGAGAATATAAATAAAAAAGTTATGATATGTTACAGACTAAGGGAGGAAATCCCTACAAAACACTGACAGCATAAACCTTCACTGAGAAAGAGGTGATAAGAAGCATAAAAACCCAGAGTCCAATGTATTCTTTTGGGACAAAGCAAGCCCGAGATTTAGTGTTTTCCATTTCAAAGATGATGGCGTGATACACAAGAAGCATTAGCAAAGCTAGGTCTCATAATGACCCTCAGCAACTCATTTGCTCTTCTTGGAAATCCAGTCTGTGAGACAATATTCTCCAAGGTTCCTGCCTTCATTAGCTATTATAGGTGACAGGTGAGAAACTAAAACTGAGTAACTAGAGAAAAAAAAAGAAAGGGTATAGGATGATAAAACTCCCCATATTTTGTATTTCATTTGCTAGTTTACATAATATGCTTTGTAATTCATAATAAGAGAACTTTAGGTTTTTTCTCAATTGGGGTTCCATGAAGAATTAAGTCCTGCCCTGGCTGGTATGGCTGAGTAGAATGAGTGCCAGCCTGCGAACCAAAGGCTCCTTTTCTCCTTCCCCTTCCCTCCCCATGAGACTACTTTCCCTCTTTTTTATTTCCTCCTCTGGCTCTTCTCTGTCATCTCTCCTCTTTTTGTGCCCCACCGATGCACTGGGACCACTCCTTACCTGACAAGGGATGAATGGATCAAAGGAGTGAGGTTGCTGGAGAACTTCCTCTCCCCCATTCCTTCCAGAGCTGCTGCAGTTCTGACAGGGGCAGTTCTACCTCCCCTGTCCCTTAGGGGAAAGAAGTTTCCACTTTTTAAGTGGGGGTGGGCATTAAACTTTTTTTGTCCCCTTGAGGGGCATTCAAGATGGAGAAATCAGTTGCGGTTTCATTGAATCACAGTTGCCTGTATTTATTGCTGGGAGAGGGCTGAGGGTGGGAGGAGATCATGTGTGCCCTGGCTTGGCCCTAAGCCCTGGGTGGGGTGTGGGGGAGGATTAACTGGGCATGAGGGGGCATATTTGTGACCATTTTTTTTACTCCCTCTTGGCCCCCAGCTGTGACAGGTTTTGATAAAAGGAGAAACAATAAAGAAAGAAAAGATTTTTTTAAAAAAGAGTTGCCAGTTCAAATCCCAGTCAGGGCACATGCCTGGGTTATGGGCCAGGTCCCCAGTGGGGGTTGCACAAAAGGCAACCACACATTGACGTTTCTTTTCCTCTCTTTCTCCCTCCTTTCCCCTCTCTCTAAAAATATAAATAAAATAATAATAAAAAAAAAGAAATAGTTCATTGAAAAAAAAAAACAAAAGGATTAAGTCCTAATTGCCCCAAAGCAGTTTTCTCAAAGTGTGACCCTAAGACTCTTGGACGTCCCTGAGAATTTTTAAGGGTCCATGAGGTCCTCCACTTCCCAACAATGTATTTGTATGAAGTTGTATTTTATTCATATACTTCAACTAAATGACATACAAAAGACTCAATGCAGAAACATGAATGAAAAAAAGACAGTGAAGAGATTTTTAAAAATGTAACAAAATGAAACACTTTCTCACTAGAAAAGTATAAGTTTTATTGTAGGGGGGTTGGAAAACCACAGTTAATTTCCATAAAAATTATACTGCTTATCCCAATATATAATAAGTTTATTATGGTTATTTCTAAAAATGAATTAACTGAATATTTAATGAGTCTCAGAGTTTTAGTTTGTAATGATAAATATTGATAGTTATAAACCACGTAAGTAAAGGTTCTTTGGTGTTTGGTGTCCTCCTAATTTTTAACAGTATAAAGGGATTTTGAGGCCAAAAAATTTGAGAACTGCCACCTTACAGACATCCACTGTATATAACAAAGTAACTTTTTTATGCATCTAAAATGGGAGAATACAGAAAATAGTCACTCAATTTATGTTCTGTGGTTGAGAGACTTCCATTAAAAATTATATAGCATGGCAGATGACATGATACTGTATACAGAAAACCCTAAAGATTCCATCACAAAACTAGTAGAACTGATAAACAAATTCAGTTAAGTAGCAGGATACAAAATAAATACTCAGAAATCAGCTGCATTTTATACACCAATAGTCAACTATTGCAAAAGGAAACAAAGAAAACAATCCCATTTACAAATGCATAAAAAAATACCTAGGGATAAATTTAATCAGGGAAGTAAAAGACCTGTGCTTGAAAAATTGTAAGACAAGGAAGAAAGAAACTGAAGAAGATACAAATAAGTGGAAGTATGTGCATTTTCATGGATAGGAAGAATCAGCATCATTAAAATGTCCACACTACCCAAAGCAATCTATACATTCAACATAATTCCTATCAAGATTCCAATGACATATTTCACAGAACCAGAACAAAAATTCAAAAAATTTTTATGGAACCACGGAAGACCCTGAATAGTCACAGTAACCTGAAAAAGAACAACAAAGTTGGGGGAATAATGCGACCTAATATCAAACTATACTACAAGGCCATATTTAATTAAACAGCATGGTACAGGCATACAAACAGACATGTACATCAATGGAACAGAATAGAGAGCCCAGAAATAAACCCACACCTTTATGGTCAATTAATATTTGAAAAGGAGGCAAAAACATACAGTAGGGTAGATCGTCTATTCAATAATGGTGTTGAATAGACGGACAGATACATGAAAAAAAAGAAAAGAAACTAGATCACCTTACACCATACAGAAAATAAACTCAAACTGGATTAGAGATTTAAATGTTACACTCAAAACCATAAAAATCCTAGAAGAAAACACAGGCAGTAAAATCTTGTACATTTCTTGTAGTAATACTTTTTCCTGATACTTAGCCTCAGGCAAGGCAAACAAAAGAAAAAATAAACAAATGGGACTACATCAAACTAAAAAGTTTTTGCACAGCAAAGGAGACTATCAACAAAATGAAAAGACAACCCACTGAATGAAAGAACATATTTGCCAATGATACATCTGATAAGGGGTTAATATCCAAAATTTATAAAGAAAATACAACTCAACACTAAAAACAAACAAACAACCCAATTAAAAAACGGGAAAGGACCTGAACAGACAGTTCTCTAACGAGGACATACAGATGGCCAACAGACATATGAAAAGATGTTCAAGGTCACTGATCATCAGATAAATGCAAATTAAAACCACAATGAGATACCATCTCACACCTGTCAGAATGGCTATCATCAATAAATTAACAAACAAGTGTTGGTGAGGATGTGGAGAACAGGAAACCCTCATGCACTGTTGGTGGGAATGCAGGATTGGTGCAGCCAGTGTGAGAAGCAGTATGGAGTTACCTCAAACAATTAAAAGTGAAACTGCTTTAAGACCCAGAGATTCTACTTCTGGAAATATATCCAAAGAAACCCAAAACACTAATTTGAAAGAATATATGCACCCCAACATTTGTTGAAGCATTATTTACAATAGCCAAGATTGGAAAGCAGTCCAAGTGCCCATCAGTAGATGAGTGGATAAAAAAGCTGTGTTACGTTTAGACAATGGAATACTACTTAGACACAACGAAGGAAATCTTACCTTTTGTGAGAGCGTGGATGTACCTGGATAGTATTATGCTAAGTAAAATAAGCCAGTTGGAGAAAGGCAAGTACCAAATGATTTCACTCATGTAGAATCTAATAAATAAAATAATCTAACTAACACAACAGAAACAGACTCACAGACACAGAGAACAGACTGACAGCTGTCAGAGGGGAAAGGTTGGGAGGGCTGGGTGAAAAAGGTGAAGGGATTAAGCAAAGAGAAAAAAAAAACCCTCAGACACAGACAATAGTATAGTGATTACCAGAGTGAAAAGGGGATTGCGGGAAGGCAGAAGGGGGTAAAGGAAGGATAAATGGTAATGGAAGACTTGACTTTGGGGTGGTGAACATAATACAATACAGAGATGACATATTATAGAACTGTCCACTTAAAACCTATATGCTTTTAAAATAATTTTTTAAAGAAAGATTTTATTTATTTATTTTCAGAGAGAGGGGTGGGAGGGAGACAGAGAGGGAGAGAAACATCAATCAGTTGCCAACTGCATGCCCCCAACTGGGGACCTGGCCTGCAACCCAGGAATGTGCCCTGATGGAAAACTGAACTAGCATCCTTTAGGTTTGCAGGATGACACCCAACCCACTGAGCTACACCAGTCAGGGCAAAATCTATACAATTTTATTAACATATGTCAGCAATAAATTCAATAAAAAGTTAAAAAATAATTATATAGCATGTAATAGACACTCAATGAAGATAAATAATAGAATTAGGACTTAAAGCAAGGTAGCTTCAAGTGGTTGAGACTAAATCAAACTTCTGAACCAAGTTAATAAACTGTCCAATCAAGACTCTAAGATACTGACATTCATATTTTACTTCACAGGTATACTTCAGACATAACATTTGTTTTTCTTAAAAACATAGTTTCTAGAGTATTTACATTTAGATCACAGCCTGAGCACTAACTCAGATATGTTCACCAACATCTAGCAGACAGGGTACACCTGTTGAAAACACTGCATAAGAGAAACTAATCTTCTCTGGAACCACACTCCATCTCATGGCTATAGGCGTTAAGTGTTTAACAAACTGTAACAGGCATAAAATAACATGGAAACAAAAACATATATTGTACTTTATAAAAAAAAAACTTTATTGAGGTCACACAATGTATGTTTGCTATACATACCGTATCCCATATCTGAAGTTTTATTTGTTTCCCGTCAATAGTGATCATTCGAGCACCGAACTCTACACCTGAATAGAGTAGAAAATGATTTGTTACATAATGTAGTAGAAATATATTTCACATTTAAGGATTAAAAAAAGATGTTTAATTCCAGGACATGCTATATATGATAAAACTTGAACAAATACAGCTCCTATCCTTAGTAAACATATAAGCTAAGGCAGAGGTGCTAATAAAACATAAGCTAAAGGATAAAAGGGAACCCTAATGCACTGTTGGTGGGATTGCAGAATGGTGCAACCACTATGGAAAACAGTACGGAATTTCCTCAGAAAACTACAGATGGAACTGATTTGTGACCCAGCAATTCCACTTCTGGATATTATACCTTAAGAACCCTGAAACACCAATTCAAAAGAACCTATGCACCCCAATGTTCATAGCACAATTTACAATCGCCAAGTGTTGGAAGCGACCTAAGTGCCCATTAGTAATGAGTGGATCAAAAATCTGTGGTACATTTTTACAGTGGAATACTATGCAGCAGAAAGAAAGCAGTGCCTACTCTTCGCAACAGCATGAATGGAACTGGAGAGCATTATGCTAAATGAAATAAGCCAGGTGGTAAAAGACAAATACCATATGATTTCCCCTATAAATGGAACCTAATCAACAAAACAAACAAGCAAGCAAAATATAACCAGAGACTGAAATAAAGAACAGACAGTAATCAGAAGGAAGGGGAAAGGGTAATGGGGGTGGGAGAGGAAAGGGTCATCAAGGAACATATATGAAGGACACATGGACGAAGCCAAAGTGGGGTAGGAACAAGGGTAGGAGGTGGGGATGTGTGGGGTGGGGAGGCGAGGTGGGGGGAAAATGGAGACAACTGTACTTGAACAACAATTAAAAAAAGAAAAGAAATATAAGCTAAGGGCATAACTAAAACACTAAAATACGCAAGGCTAGAACAGTCAAAAAAACAAATGTGATCTTCACATTCCACAGGCTCAGTAACATAAAAACAACTAGGAATGAAATTCAAGAACCATCTTTATTGGTAACGAATATTAAAATTTCTTAAAAATGATTATATATAAAAATCCCTAAAAGGGATAAATTTTAACATCATTGTCTTGGTTCCCAGTATGAGCTATCAACAAGAAAGAAATCTCCAAATCTGTCCACTAGAGATAACTCCTGTTAAAGCATATTTCCAGACACTACTCCATGAATAAATGAATACACAGAATACATGCCCTGGCTGGTGCGGATCAGTGGTTAAGTGACTGCCTGCAAATGAAAGGGTCGCCGGTTCAATTCCCAGTCTAGGGACATGCCTGGGTTGTGGGCCAGGTCCCCAGTAGGGGGCACATGAGAGACAACCACACATTGATGTTTCTCTCTTCCTCTCTTTCTCCCTCCCTTCCGCTCTCTAAAAAAATAAAATCTTAAAAAAAAGAGAGAAATGAGTATACAATTTTATGTAAATAGAACATATAAATGCTGTTCTGCAATTTGTTTTTCAGTCAACAATATGCTATAAACATTATTCCATGGTAAATATTCTTGCCAATAATAAATATATAAAACTACACTATTAGTATTTATAAGAGCTGGGTAATATTTGTGTGTATATACGTATGTGTCTACACACACATACACACACTTTACCAAGTTGGTATTCTATTGCTACAAATTTAGGTCATTCCCAAATTCATTAAGATATGTTCACCAACACATACTGAAACAAACTTTCCAGTACACATTTTCAACTTATGATTATGATTTTAGGCAAACTGCAAGTCAAAGGGAATACAAACTTTATACTTAAAGTTTACTACAAATACTTTGGCTTCTCTTCTTGCATTTATTGTCTCTCTTAGAAGTACTTATTCAATAATTTAAAAAAGTAGAAAAAGGGGGGATAATTTCAGAACAGCAAAGAGCTGTAAAGACGACTCTGAAAGAAGTCTATCACTAGTATCACACCAAATCATTACTGCTTGGTGTGTGTTCTATCAGTATTTAGATCAGCTGGGGTGAAGGAAAGACACACATGGTTTCCAGAAACCAGATGTCTTCCTGGCAGAAAAACAGCCTCTAGCTGCCCAGGTAAGGGCACAATGCCCAGTGTCAGAATTCTTTTTCAGCATCTCCTATAATTTCCCCAACTGTGATTAGTGGGGTGAAATAGAAAGGTAATTTGTCCTCCCATGATAACCTGATGGAGTTTTTACTCTACATTTTAATAATTACTCCATCTTAGAGGCATGCTCAATACCAAGAAACTAATGTTATGTTTCTCAAACTAAGAGAGCCAGGAGTTGTGATATATTAGAATAAAAATGCAAAAATTAAAAATTGTGCCATGTAAAAACCATTACAGTGTTTATAAATCTACCTACCTATCTTTATATACATATGTATTCATTTACTAATATATAGGTGTATACAGTCATATATATTGTAGACCACAACGTGAGAGGGCACACAAAACAACCATCTACCAATTTACCATTAACGACATAAAATTAGAGTAGTTGAGGGTAAAAAACAGTGGCTACGTATGATACAAATGTTCTTTGAAATATTCAGTATTGTCCTGACCCGTGTGGCTCAGTTGGTTGAGCATCATCTGGCAAACCGAAATGTCACAGGTTCGATTCCTGGTCAGGGCACATGCCTGCTTTGTGGGCCCATCGCTGGTGGGGCTCGAGAGTGAAGGCAACAGATTTATATTTCTCTCACACATCGATGTTCTTCTCCTTCTTTTCTCCCTGACTTCCCCCCTCTAAAAAAGTAAATAAATGAAATCTATTTTTTTAAAAAAAAAGAAATGTTCAGTGTTTATTTATTTATTTATCCTCACCTGAGAACATTTTTTCATTGCTTTTAGAGATAGAGGAAGGGAGAGAGAAAAATCGATGTCCGAGAGACATGGATCAGTTGCCTTCTCGTATGTACCACAACTGGGGATAGAACCTACAACCTACTTATGTGTCCTGACTGGGAATAGAATCTGTGACCTTTCAGTCTACAGCGCCAACACTCCAACCGAGCCACACCAGCCAGGGATGAAATACTCAGTATTTAAAAGGAATGTACTAAAGTACAAAATGCTGCTGATTAGCAAGATATTTGACAAAAAAAAAAAAAAGGAAGCCTTTTCATGAATCAATTGCTTCTAGCTACAAATGGAGAGAGAAATCCTGTTCTTCCTTCTGTTGTCATGAATGGGGTTTTAACCACAATATAAAAAAATTTGTATTGCTCCTTGGAATTTGAAGTTTCTTCAATCCAATGCACAATGTTAAATCTGACACAAAACAACTATAAATTAGAAACAGACCCTTGACTGTTAACCAGGGGTGGGCAGGTAGGGCAAGCAAGGGCAAGCAGATGCTCCTCTGGAACTGATCTTGAGCGGAGTAATAGATATACTAAAATTGATTGGCAACTACTCTATTCTAGTAGATGAAAAGCTAAGATCACCTCTGCTAAAGGACCAGTGTTATGGTTCCTGTTTCCAGGGCCTTAAGCTGCTTTGAAGTTTCCACCCTCCTGTGGGTTCTTTATAAAACTTCAGCTAATCTAATCTATTTCCTTCTGCTTAACTTAGCCATAATTGGATTTTGGTGTGTGTACACTGCTTGTGTGTGTGTGTGTGTGTGTGTGTGTGTGTGTGTGTGTATAAAGATAGATACAAACTTTGAATATCTATCTATCTTTATACAAACTAGGTAGACAGAGGTTGTTGAAGCTTAAAGTGTTTAAACAAAGTTTTTTTAGAATCTTTTTTAAAAAAATATTTTATTTACTTATTTTTAGAGAGAGAGGAAGGGAGGGAGAAAGAAAGGGAGAGAAACATCAATGTGTGGTTGCTTCTCACATATCCCCTACTGGGGACCTGGCCTGCAACCCAGGCATGTGTCCTGACTAGGAATCGAACCAGCGACCCTTTGGTTTGCAGGCCGGTGCTCAATCCACTGAGCCATAGTGGCCAGGGCTAACCAAAGATTTTTGCTTCTAAAATGATATCCAATTTTAAAGAAATGTTACATAGAAATCAGGATTGTAAAAGCTGGGAAATGTCGGAATAAAATTGATGTTTTAACTTATCGATATGGTTAGGATGGAGAATAAAAAAACCCAAGAAACTAGTTGAAAGTATTATTATCCAGAAATGAGATAAAGAATGATGGTAGGAAGGAAATATACATCTCAAAGGGGAAAAATGGACAAGCAATGTTTACTGAAAAAAATCTGATTTCTGTTTTCCTATCAAGTGAAACAAAAACAGAGAGTTTCAATTTCAGCTCCAGAAACATAATTCTTTCCCATTTACCTTCTCATTCTTAGCTGGGTACGGGGCAGGATTTACCTTTCTATGCTATGTGACAAAAGAAAATACTAAAACCTGAAGTGTTCTGGAAATTTTAGAAACAAACAAGTAAAAACCCCAAAAACCTTATTTTTCTAATGGATTGTTAAAATTTAAAAATCTTTTTCCCTGAATATATATATTCCTGAGA
This sequence comes from Trachops cirrhosus, assembly GCA_028533065.1. Taxonomy (NCBI): domain Eukaryota; kingdom Metazoa; phylum Chordata; class Mammalia; order Chiroptera; family Phyllostomidae; genus Trachops; species Trachops cirrhosus. Next base: position 84,395,495 of record CM052544.1, on the reverse strand, counting down.
ATTCTATTTAGAAAGGATTCCTTATCTTTTTTTAAATAGGATAAACCATCACCCCTATGCCCTTGAGGCTGTCTTCCCAGATACATTTTCAATTAACAGACAGTTTGGCTGCCAGAGAAACTATGGAACCAAAGGCAAGGTCTCATTTCCTGACATTGTCAGGGAGTGACGCTTAATTTTCTCCAAATGTTATTCACTTCCAACCTCCCAGAACAAAATATTCAGCATGTAAATATACATTTTCTAATAGTCTCTAGATCATCATGGTCCTTGCATAGCAAGTACTTGCATCCTTGCATATTAACCATTTTTGGCACAGTTAACAATCGGTATCTACTAATGTGTTGCCCTGGGCAAGTAATTAAAATCGCTTCTGGGTCTTGCCCTGGCAGGATGGCTTGACTGGTTGGAGCAGCATCCCATACACCAAAAGCCTACAGGTTTGAACCCTGGTTGGGGTGCATACGGGAGACAACCAACTGATGTTTCTCTCACATCGATGTTTCTCTCCCCCTTCTCTCCCTAAAATCAATAAACATTTCCTTGTGTGAGGATTATTAAAAAATATAAAAAATAAAATTGCTTCTGTGTCTTAATATTCATATCTATAAGGTGGTATGAATGAAACCTATCTCATAAGATTTTTTTCAAGATTAAAATAATTACCGCATACAAATGGAACAGTGACTGGAACACAGTAAGAATTCAGTCTGTGTCAGCTATTATTCTTACTGCACATTTACATCAAAATTTCTTATCACTCACATAACAAATGATGATAGTCCCTGTGAGCAAGGGCCACCTGTCAGAGCCAGGTGATTGTGGAGGTCCAGAGGCAGAATGTGGCTCCTTCCAGCCAGACGGGGCTGCCAAAGCATGGAGCAGAACTGAGTATTAAACAAGCAGTCAGGCCGAGCCTTCCTTAGACCAGCATGAGAACATATGGACCTGTTGTTCCTGGAACCCAGACACAGCAGAGTTTCAAAACTGAGACTTAGGGAAGAAGACTCTCCTAATTACAGAAACAAAGAGGAAACTATATATTTAAAATGTTTCCTTAACTTTGTATGAAAATTAAACAATAAACACCATACTTTAAGGTAAAACACTAGAGGAGTTCAAATTACACTGAGAAGATTATAATGCCCTCAATTTGTAAATTATTCAAGAGAGATCTGGCCACAAATTAAAACAGCAAAACAAAAAGGTACAAAAATATTAGCTAAGAAAATATTGTGACTTCCAGGTAAGACCAAACTATCTACCTAGAACATGAAAAATAATTAATTTAACAAAAATCATGAAAAAAAATCCTATTTACCATAGCAACAAAATAGATAAATACCAAAACAAACTTAAGACAAGCACAAGGCCTATATGAAGAGAATTGTAGGATTTCCGGCCAAGATGGAGGCATAGGTAGATGCACTGTGCCTCCTCGCACAACCAAGATAGGGACAACAACAATATAGAAACAAAGTAACAACCAGAACTGACAGAAAATTGAAGTGTATGGAAGTCGGACACCCAAGGATTTAAAAATAGACACGTTCATCCAGACCCGTAGGAGGGGTGGAGTTGGCCTGGCCAGGGACAAGGAGCTGTGAGTTGACCAACTGGGGCGGTGTGCAAGGCCACAGCAGGCAGACCCTAGCTGCACAAGCGGTGGTGGCTGGTGGGCCCCGGCCAGGGGGTGGCAACCTGCAGACCCAGCGAAGCGGCCATTGTGAAGCAAGGCACTGCGCGCAACTCGGTCCCAGCGTTGGGAAATAGAGCTTTGGATCACTGACTGAAAAGGAAGGTCCCACAGGGTGCACAGGCCCACCCACACCAGAGTTGGTGTTGGTGCCAGAGGGACCCAGTTGGCTTGCGGAAAGCAACAGAAGGGTCTAAGGTCCTACAGAGAGCAGAGCAAGCGCCATTGTTCCTTCTCGGACCCCGCCCCCACATACAGTGTGACAACCCAGCAACTGGGGTGCCCCACGCTGGTGAACTCCTAAGGCCCCGCCCCTCATTACAGGAGCTTGACAAGACCAAAAAAAAAAGAAAAAAAGAAAAAAAAACCCCAGCAAAAAGATGGCTCAAACAGAAGAATTGAAAGCCCCAGAACCCATCCTTTTAAGCGACCAAGAGATAGCCAACCTATCAGATGCACAGTTCAAAGCACTGGTGATCAGGATACTCACAAAATTGGTTGATTTTGGTTGCAAATTAGATGAAAAAATGCAGGCTACAATAAGTTTAATGAAGAAAAACGCACAAAGAACCAATAGTGATGGAATGAAAGATAGGTCTCACATCATTGGAGTGGACCAGAAAGAAGAAAAAAAAATAAACGAGAAAAGATGAAGAAATAAAAATTCAAAAAAATGAGGAGAGGCTTAGGAACCTCCAGGACATCTTTAAATGTTCCAACATCCAAATGATAGGGGTACCAGAAGGAGAAGAGGAAAAACACCAAGTGGAAAAGATATTTGAACAAATAATAAAGGAGAACTTCCCCAATCTGGCAAAGGAAATAGACTTCCAGCAAGTCCAGGAAGCTCAGAGAGTCCCAAAGAAGTTGGACCCAAGGAGGAACACACCAAGGCACATCAGAATTACATTAGCCAAGGTAAAAATGAAGGAGAGAAGCCTAGAAGCAGCAAGAGAAAAGGGGACAGTCACTTACAAAGGAGTTCCCATCAGACTGTCAGCTGATTTCTCAAAAGAGACCTTACAGGCAAGAAGGGGCTGGAAAGAAGTATTCCAAGTCATGAAAGACAAACACCTACATCCCAGATTGCTCTAGCCAGCAAAGCTTTCATTTAGAATGGAAGGGCAGATCAAGTGCTTCTCAGAGAAGGTCAAGTTCCAGGAGTTCATCA
>CM052544.1:84373240-84392128 GCA_028533065.1 Trachops cirrhosus | reverse complement strand
TTGGAATACTTCTTTCCAGCCCCTTCTTGCCTGTAAGGTCTCTTTTGAGAAATCAGCTGACAGTCTGATGGGAACTCCTTTGTAGGTGACTGTCCCCTTATCTCTTGCTGCTTCTAGGCTTCTCTCCTTCATTTTTACCTTGGCTAATGTAATTCTGATGTGCCTTGGTGTGTTCCTCCTTGGGTCCAACTTCTTTGGGGACTCTCTGAGCTTCCTGGAAGTCTATTTCCTTTGCCAGATTGGGGAAGTTCTCCTTTATTATTTGTTCAAATAACTTCTGCACTTGTTGCTCTTCCTCTTCCCCTTCTGGTACCCCTATAATTCGGATGTTGGAATGTTTCAAGATGTCCTGGAGGTTCCTAAGCCTCTCCTCATTTTTTTTGAATTCTTATTTCTTCATCTTTTCTGGTTGTATATTTTTTTCCTTCCTTCTGGTCCACTCCACTGATGTGAGACCCATCTTTCATTGCATCACTATTGGTTCCCTGTGCATTTTCGTCATTTCACTTATTGTAGCCTTCATTTTTTCATCTCATTTGCGACCAAAATCAACCAATTCTGTAAGCATCCTGATCACCAGTGCTTTGAACTGTGCATCTGATAGGTTGGCTATCTCTTGGTTGCTTAAAAGGATGTGTTCTGGGGCTTTCAACTGTTCTTCTGTTTGAGCCATCTCTCTCTGTCTCTTTTTTTTTTTGGTTTGGTCACACCTGTTATGTATGAGGGGCGGAGCCTTAGGTGTTCACCAGGGCAGGACAACCCTGTTGCTGTGTTGCGATGTTGTATGTGGGGGTGGGGTCCGAGAAGGCACAATGGCACTTGCTCTGCTCTCCGGTCGGCCACTTCCCCAGAGCAAACTGGGCCTCTCTGGTGTCAATTCCTGTATGGGTGGGTTTGTGCACCCTGTGGGACTTTCCTTTTCAATCAGTGCCCCAAGGCTCTATTTCCCAGCGCTGGGATCCTGGGTCTTGCACAGTGCCTTGCTTCACAATCGCTGCCTCACTGGGTCTGCTGGTTGCTACCCTTCAACCGGAGTCTGCCAGCCACCAGTTGCGCGCCCAGGGTCTGCCCGCTGCGGTCTTGCGCGCCCTGGTTGCCTTACATGTCCAGTCCAAATGCTCTCTGCTCTCAGCTCCGAAACCCTTGCTCGTCTGCCCGACTCCGCCCCTCCTACCGGTCTGGATGAACGTGTCTATTTTAACTCCTTGGGTGCCCAACTTCCATACACTTCAATTTTCTGTCAGTTCTGGTTGTTATTGTTTCTAAATTGTTATTGTTTCTATCTTGGTTGTGCAAGGAGGCACAGTGTGTCTACCTATGCCTCCATCTTGGCAGAAAGTCCAGAAAGGATTACATTTAACAACTAGTATGTCTACATACTCCACTGTACTACAATATGAATATATATATGTACATGTGTGTATCAAGTATATACATATATCTTCTAACTTAATCATAACTATAATTCTGTACTCTGACCTTTAAAAACATCAATCTTTCCTACTGTCTACAGAACAAAGTTCAAACTCTACGTAACCTGTCACAACCTAGTACCTACCTACATAGGTCCAACTCATGTAATGAGTTTATCTTTCCAGCCTTATTTCCAATAACTTTCTAACACAGGGTCTACAGTAGTGAGACCGGATGATTTATAGGGAGAAAGGTATAAAGTGTGGCACTTAGCAGATGTGCAATAAGTGACAACTACCTTTCCGTTTTTTCTTATTTTCACATTTTGATTATTTAGCATTTCTAAGCTTTTTCGGGTACCTCAATCAGAGCCCGTATCACATCTACCAGCACTACCAGACCATAGACCCCTTAACCCCTTAAGAGCTGGGACATACCTAATTCACTTTTTAAATCTCCATAGTAGTACCTAAACCTGTGTTTTATATTTGGTAAACTTTTACTATTGTAGCCTTCTGCATTTCAAAGTACATCAGCATTTTAAGAGATAAAAATACTGGACTTGACTTGGATCCTGTGTGTAACACTGATAGAAAAAGTTGTTTCAGGTCTCTGGGCCTCATCTGCTTATTTGTATAATGGCAATCATACTACCTACCTTATTCATAAGGTTATTCTGAGGAATACGAGAGTTAGCATGAGGAGAACAAAAGAGATACTATATTATCCGCCATATTTTTCCCCGATGCCTAAAGGCAGGCTGACACTTTATCTAATGCTAAGGCCAGAATATTCTATACATACTGCATATTAGGCCCTTATCACATTATGCTTTTATTGTAGTTTATACATCCACCCTCCTTCCTCAGGAACAGTAACATTCACCTTTTTGTACAGCAGTCCCCCCTATCTAGGGGGACATATTCCAAGACCCCCAGTGGATGCCTGAAACTGTAGATAGTACTGAACCTTATTTATACTATGTTTTTTCCTATATGTACATACCTATAATAAAAGTTTAATTTATAAGTTAGGCACAGTAAGAGAGTAGCAATTACTACTAATAAAATGGAAACATTGTAACAACACACTGAAATAAAGTTTATATGAACATGATCATTCATTTCAGGGGACCCCTTGATGGAATCTTCCTATAGGCTCAATGCCTTCTGGTGCAACACAGTGCTGTCAGCTGGAATGCATTTTCTGTTTGTGTCTTCTACCCATAAACTGAATGCCTTTTCCATCTTAACTATGCACTCATAAACTGTACCTCTAACTTACTATGCAGCTTGAAGTGTGAGAGTAAAACTAGCATGACTGCTTCCCTATTCACAATTTCACAGATAGGTTTGCTCTTGCCATAGATCTTAGCAACCTCAGCATACAATTTTTTTTCTTTCCCTATTAAGTTGAGAACTTTCACATTTTCACTTAAAAGAAACAATGTATGACTTCTTTTTGGCATATCCGAATTGCCAGCATCACTACTCCTGCACTTGAGCAATTTGTAAGTAAGGTGACTTGAACACAAGCACTGCGATGCTGCCACTCTGGATCTGATAACTCAGATTGGCTACTAGGTGACTAACTGGTGGCAAGCATCTATAGTGTGGAGATGCTGGACAAAGGGATGATTCATGTCTGGGCAGGACAGAGTGGGACAACATGAGATGTCATCACGCAACTCAGATTGGCACAAAATTTAAAACTTATTAAGTTGTTTATTTCTGGAATTTCCCATTTAATATTTTTGGACACTCAGCTATATTCTCTGCCATGCAGTGGGCCTCTGCCATACCTCTCCAAAAAGGTCTGGCTGCCAGATTTGGTCCTTTCTTCCATGCTCTGCCTCAGTCTTATAGGTAGTGGCTATGCCTGCTATCTGCTTTTAATGTATTCTTTAATGTTCTCTCTACCTCTTAGCCAAATTTCCATTACTCTAATTTCACATTGTAGTTAATGATTCTTTTTTTTTTAAGGTTTAAAAACATTTTAATTTATTTAATTTTAGAGAGAGGGGAAGGGAGGGAGAAAGAAAGGGAGAGAAACATTGATGTACAAGAGACACATCGATCAGCTGCCTCTCAAATGCCCCCAACCAGGGACCCAGCCAGCAAACCAGGCATAGGCCCTGGCTGGAAATCGAACCAGCGACCTTTCAGTTTGCAGGCCAGCACTCAATCCACTGAGCCACACCAGCCAGGGCTAAATTTTTAAAAATTGGAAAATAAAATAGAGCATCTGCCAATTTTCAGAGAGCATAATAAATGATAAAGACTATTAAAGCTAATAACAAGTCAGATAGCAGGATGTGGTAAAAACAGCATCATTTTCCTTTCTGTCCCAACTCCTGAGGCCTTCCCCCACTAGGTTTGTGTAATGGTGGAAAAGGACTGGAGTGTTTGAGAAGAATCACAGGGAAGAAAACTGAAGTTAAACTACCTTTCAGAATCTTGTGTCACGGTTTCTTGGAATCACAGAAGTCCTCTGTACAGTGATTTTAAACAGTAGGCTATAACCAGGTAGGTCATGAAATCAATTTAGGGGATCACAACTAGCATCAAAAAATGACTGAACAAAATAGCAAATATTAGATTGTATGTACTACATGAGGTTAGAATAGTACTGTTTGGAAACTTTTGTTTTAGAGCTATATATACACTTACATATCTGAACACTGGCTTGCAATGTATTATGTACCTATTACTGTGGCTTGTAAAAAACAAAACTTGGAAATTGCTTGCTAGTATTTAATGCAACCACACATCCAATGAAAGAAGTCATCTACAACAATTTTGCTAGTATTCATGGGAAAATAAATCAGCTTAAGAATCTAGAATACTTCTATTATCTTTCAATTAGCATTTACAAGACAGAAATCAAGGGGGAAAACTGACTGAATCATCTGTTGGCAATTTAACATAATAAAATAAATACAACTTGGGTATCATGAGTCATCCATCAGGTGACAATTCTATTACATAAACCTCTTCCTAAAAAGATTTTTCCATTAGGTGAAATTAGGATGACCCTTTACCCCGGTTTGCCAGAGGCAGGCTCAGTTACTTCTGTTATTCTGAGAAAGTATGGATCAGCTTGGAAGATGTAAGTTATATGTTTCTCTAAAACACTGACTCTCAGAGCATGGTCAGCGGACCAGCAGCACCAGCATTATCTGGAAACTTGTTAGAATGCAAATTAACAGTCCCAGAATTACAGAATCAGAAACTTTGGGGTGGAGTCCTGAAATCTGTGTTTTATGCAGCTCTCCAGGTGATTGTGATAAGCACTGAAGTTTGAGAACCACTGCCCTAGACACAACCAAGTAAAATGCTAGTTTCAGTATGTAATCCTGTTTAGTTCTCCAGCTACAAATAATCTGAAGCCACTATATGTAGTGTAACAGATAAATAACTGAAAATACTGGAGATATGTTTCACCACAGTACAAATTAATGTCAAAACATGATTACTGTATTTTGACATGTATCATGCATAATTTTTTGCCTAAATTTTTTATTGAAACATAAGAGTGCACATTATACATGGATAGTACTAATTCTGTATCTATATACATGTTTTTAATTCTTTTATTTATGCTTATGCATTAAAAGTGTAACTCTAGAGAACGATAAGGATGTCTGTCTGCAAAATAATACCCTGGAATATGATAATCAGTTTTGTTTCTAAATATGAATAAATAATTGATTGAAAAAAATTAAAACAAAAGATTTTTTCCCTGAAAGTTTGAGTCAAAAACATGGGTGCACATTATATGTAGCAAAATACGGTATCTTGGTTTCCATGACTGTCTTTGTCATTTAACCAGATTAAAATAGATGGACTACGTGCTCGCTGCCAAATACTCAAAGGACCCAAATCAATGTGGATATTTCTTTTTTATTGCATTTATGGAGTCCTGTAATCATGTTTATGCGAATGCATTCTTGTTTTATTTAAAATATCTGCATGGCCTTTGATAATCTGAGGTGAAAATATGTTACCTCTTCATACACAATCTTATCTGACCATAATAGTAAGTCTATGAAATCAATAAAGTGGGAATGATAACCTTATTATAAAGATGAAGAAACTGAGGCTTAATGATATATCTTAAGATAACAAAGAGGTAGAATTGAAACTCAACATTGGGTTTTTGATTCTAAACCATATTTTCCATTATACTACCCAAACTCCTGAATTTGTTTTTGTAGATACATATTACTATTCACACCCAATATCTCTCCTTACTAAAAAGAATGTATCCTCACTTTCCAGATATTAGTAGCAATATCAAGAAGGAGGAGGGAATATTCATAAGCTAAACGACTCTAACAGGGCAGAAATTTAATGAAGAAAGGTTTATAAAAATGAACACTATTTCTTTGACACTGATTTTATCCCAAACAATAATGTTCAAATTAATATATCAGGTATGTTAATATACTTTAATCTGACCATTTTCCTAATTCCTTCATAAGCAAAGATTCCAAATAAAAAGTGCACATCTCAGAAATACAATGGAACAAAGTAGCTTGAAGAGGGTATTTTTTCAGAATGCAATGGAAGGAAGGTGTCTGAACGTAAAAGTACACTATAATCATTATACAAAAAAACTTACTGTACATAATGTAAAAGTAGTATGTTAAGATACAAATGGGTATTAAATGTAAGGCTATAAGTAAAAAGAACTATTTCACACAGTTGCCAGTACTAATAAGAGCCCAAGAAGTACATGTTAACAGTAACTAAATCAAACTGTTAAATTCCCAAACATAGACTACGCATCAGTCAACACAATTAATGTTGAGAGTAGCCTGTTGAATTTAAGTACATGAAATTATACCAAGCTCAAAATCAAATATTCTAATATTTTTCTTTTATTAATTATATTTTATTGATTATGCAATTACAGTTGTCCTGATTATTTCCCCTTTGCCCCCCTCCACCTAGCACCCCCCCCACTTCATCAGGCAACCCCCCACCATCGTTCATGGCCACGGGTCATGTGTATAAGTTCTTTTGCTACTCTATTTCTGATACTATACTTTATATGCATCCCCATGGCTATTCTGTAACTACCTTATTGTACTTCTTAATCCCCTCACCTCTTCACCCACCTCCCCCACACCTCCCTCTCACCTGGCAACCACCAAAACACTCTCCTATCCATAATTCTGTCTCTGTTCTTCTGGTTTGCTTAATTTGTTTTTTAGGTTCGATTGTTGATAGATAGGTATTTTTTTGCCAGTTTATTGTTCATAGTTTTGATCTTCTTTTTCTTAAATTTAAGTCCCTTTAACATTTCACATAATAATGGTTTGGTGATGATGAACTCCTGTAGTTTTTTCTTGTTCAGGAAGCTCTTTATCTGCCCTTCAATTCTAGTCCCTGCTTATCAGGACTTTTCCACCCTCTGTGGAGGATCAGCTGTGCAGGGGCAGGGTGGTGGTGCTCTCTCATGGTCTGTAGCTGTCTACTGGGTGCAGTGGCAATTGGGGTTTCCCAAATGGTGCAGGCCAAGGTCAGCCCCTACCAGTGTTTTGCTCGGGGCCACCCTGCCTGAGCTATAAAGCAATGTGAGATGGCTGCTAGTTGTGTCAGGCACGTAGATTCCCAGGAGAAGCCAAACTGTGAAGCTAGGCTGGTTGCTGCTAGTACCAGGCCTGGGGGTCACTGAGGCCAGCCACTGCTTCTTTAATAGGATTTAGTAGACTGTGAAGCATAAGCCAAGACCAGCCATTCATATGGAAAAGCAATTTGGGTTGGCTAGTAAATTCTATGGGGTGGAGTCCCTGGGGATCTCCAAGGTGGGTCGCGCAGTGTTAGCCAGGTTAATGGAGTCTCAGGTATGGCACCAGCTTGCCAGTTCTATGGGGGGAGGGTTTAGAAAAGGGACAACGGCCTCTGCTCACTTTGATGCCAGATACTTCAGTTTCTCCCTGTATGCCACTGATGCCTTTCAAGCTACTATCCCAGTGCTGGAGCTTAGAGGGAGTGAATCCGAGTAGGTGAGTCCACGCGTGGGTTCTTTAAGAGGAACTGCTTGGGGCTCCAAGTTTCTTACACTGACTCAATCCCCATAGATTTTTGCAGCCAGAAGTTATGGGGACTTATCTTCCTGGCACTGGAACCCTGGATTGGGGGACCTGGTGTGGGGCCAGCTTTTACCACATCTGTGCCCCTCCTACCAGTCTGGATGGATGTGGTTTCTTTAATTCTGCAGTCGTCAGACTTCCATTCAACTCAATTTCTGATGGTTCTGAGTGATGGCTGTTCTGTATTTTAGTTGTAATTTTGATGTCATTTTGTGAAGAGGAGAGCCATGTCTGCCTACACTGCCATCTTGACTGGAAGATTTTTCTAGTATTTTTTTTAGTGGAAGGTAATCTGGCAGTATTTCATCAAAATCTAAACTGTAAATCCTAGCTGAACTACAAATTTTACTTGTTATGCAAATGCTCAAGAATCCTTACCACAGCACTGTGTATAATATTCACCAACAGGTGTGGTGGACATTTGTTGTTTCTGGCAATCTAGTATAAGAGAAGTCTTCTTTGAGCTCCCTGGCAGCAAGGGCACAAACATGTGACCTAGGTTGAGCCAATCAGATGCTGTGGTCCAGAATACAGAATCCTGAGGGAGTGGTCCAGTATCGGGGACTATATGAACAGAGAGACAGCATGGTGACCACAGTGGAAATGAGAAATCACTGGCATGTGCCCAGAATCTTCTTCAGAAGGCTATACTCACAGCAGGAATTTGGCTGTGGCTTGGTTTTGCCATTTTCAAGCTCAATTATACTGCTTTCCTATCAATTCTGTGGAGCACCCAATCTTTCCAATAAAATCTTCTTCTGCTTAAGTTAACCACAGAAGGTTTCTGCTGTTTGGAACCACAGGCCAGGACTAACAGAATCAGGAACTGATTAAACTATGGTTCAGCCATGCAGGTGTTTAAAAACAATTAGACTTATATGTGATGATATCTTAAGACACCCAAGAGTCACCCTTAAGTGAAATAAAAGGCACAGAATGGTACTAATTGTTGATCCTGTTGGTGGGATTGGGACACACAAACATATAAGGACTTACGCAGAAAATTTCTAGAAGGATACACAAACCACTATTTATCATATTTATGTAATGTAGCAGAGAATTTAATTTTCATGTTTACCATGAGCACTTAACACTTTTATATGTACATATAAAGGATCTATTTTAAGATCAAACACTATGTAACCAATACCTTTATTGGCCTCATCCAACAACCTCCATAGTGATGTGGTATTTCAATAACTAGGAAAAACTTCTAGTGTGACTGAAAATAGTTACACTAAATGTTGGTATGCTAAGAAAATTACAAGGAAGCCTGTTTAAGTAAGATAATGAGTTGTGAAATAAAAGACTTTGGTTTCCTTTTTAAACTCCTAAAAGTCACTCAAGGATACTAATCAGCAAAACTTTGTAACAAAACTTATTTATGACTAAGGCTGAAAATTCACATATTCACACTGAAATCCAACATGATTTTTCCATTTCTCAGGTAAATTCTCCAAGAACAGAAACATTAAGCCAGAAAGGATGGAGGAAAAATGCCAACAAAGAAAAAAGGTTAAATGGTGGAAAGGGCTCATTAATTTATGTCACAAAGTTACTTGAAGGTAGAAATTTATCCCATTTAGAGATAGGGAATATACTTCTTCTTTGAAGCTATCCAGAGGATAAAAACCCGACTCTGCCACACAATGCTCTTTACAAAATGGTCCTAAGATTCCTTTAGTCTTAAGCCCCCACAAAAACCTGACAAAAAAACCTATATTGCCACACTCTGTGTATAACATTGCTGGTATAAGGTCATCCAGCCTTCTCAGTGAAATGAAGGACTATGAGGAGCTCAGCTCAATTTAGTTTTCCACAGATAACAAATATAAAAAATAGAGCAAAAGCATAAACTAATTCTATAGGATTATTAAATGGAGAATTATTCAATAGGTGCTCAATAAATGTACCAAAATCTGAATCTGTCCTGAGTCATTCACTCTAGTTCCCATGAATCCTCTCCATGCTCCTTCATTACTTTGTACATATCTCTATTACACTATTTTATCATTTGCATCCTTTTACCTTTAGAGTGGAACAGTCATATTCATTTTTCTAACTCCAGCACAGGGGCTGAGGACACTGAGGCTAAGGGAGATTCAAGAGGTTGCTCAAGCTCACTCAGCTGCTAGGGAGCAGAGAAAGGACTTTATCCTTGTTTTACAGAGGATAATTCTGCTCTATTTTGCAGGAGTGGAGGTGGTTGATTATCTGTTTTAATAAAGGGAACTGAGGGACTGTATATTACCACAGCCACTCAACAGACAAGGAAGTAAGTCAACAGAAGAGGTCTGATATGGAATTTGAGGGAATCAAGAGGTATGTATGATATGGAAGACAGAGCATAGACTTTGGAGTCAGAAATACCTGGGCTCAAATTCCAGCTTGGTCAGTTACTGGCTGTGTGATGTAAAAATTAGTCTCCCTTTCCTTACCTGTGAAATGTAGCCTTCCTCATGGATCTTACTGTTCAGATTCAATGAGTTGAACCATTAGAAAAGGCTGTATATGTAGTATAAATATACCAGCTCTATGTTTACATTCTTCATTACATTATACTACATTAAAACCCATTATCAGTTATAATTAAGTATAATGCATGCATATACTTTTTTAAAAAAGCAACAGATAATATCCTTAGGGTAAATGAGTAGGGTTTTCTGTTTGTACTGCTTAGCACCCACTTCAAAATAGTGTACACAACAGTCATTGTCAAGAATTAATGTTGCTTCTGACTTCAATTTACTGCTCTATCTTCTGTTTCTCCCAGCCGGCTGTGGTAGGCAGCATAATGTCCCCCAGCCCCCCCCACCACACAGACAAACCAGACAGACTCGCACTCATTCCCAGAACCTGTGAATACATTAGCCTTAGATATGATTAAGATTACAGACTCTGAGATATTATCCTAGATTATCCAGGTAAACCCAATCTAATCACAAGTCTTTAAAAGCAGAAAACCTTTCCTGGCTTCAGTCAGAGATGGGATGACCCAAGAAGTCAAAAAGATTTGATACTAGAAGGACTTAATCCCTTGTTATTGGCTTCGAAGACTGAGAAAGGGAGTCATGGACCAAGGAATGTGGGTATATGGGTGGGCTCTAGAAGGTGGGAACAGCCCTCAGATGAAAGCCAGCAACAAAATAGAGTTTTAGCCCTACAGCTGCAAAGAACTATAAATATACTACCAACATCATGAATGAGCAAGAACCCTCCACAAAGAGACCCAGTCCTGCTAAAACCTTGACATTAGCCGTGTGAGACATGTGTCAGACATTTTTCTCCCCATTTATTTATTTTTAGAGAGGGGAAAGGAGGGAGAAAGAGAGGGAGAGAAACATCAATGTCTGGTTGCCTCTTGCACACCCTGACCAGGGACCCCGCCTGCAACCCAGGCATGTGCACTGACTGGGAATTCAACCAGCGACCTTTGATTCACAGGCTGGCCCTCAATCCACAGAGTCACACCAGCCAGGGCATGTGTCAGACTTTTGACATGTACATGAACTTCTCTAGAACTTCAGAACTGTGAGAGGGGAGAGGGGAGGGAATTTCAGGGGAGAAGGGAAGGGTTTACAGGAACAAATATAGAGGACACATGGACAAAACTAGGGGTGTTGGAAAGGGGAGGGAGGAGGGGAGGAATGGGTGGGTGGGCTGGAATGGGAATAAAGGATAGAAACTGTACTGAATAAACTAAAATAAAAAATTTTAAAAAAACAAAAACAAAAACAAAACTGAGTTGTCTGAACTGCTACGGGTGCACTAGTTTTGTGGTAGCAACGCAAAACTAATACAGCTTTTCTCTCATTTGCATCAAAAAACTGTAAGGCTGTAGGGCATGCTTTCCTTCACCCCCTAGCTCACCTCTCCCCCTCCCCACTTGCCCAGGTTATTTCACCTCAGGGGAGCATCTCTTAAATTGCAACCAGGGGAGCGATGAGCTAGGCAGAGGCAGCTTGTCTAGGACTAATCCCCTGAACTAATCTCTAAGGCCCCCCTTTCTCTGACTTTTCAGGGAGCTATAAGCAGACCCATCTTGGCTCACTTCTGTCACTGTGACTTTTACTTCCCAGGGAGGTAACAGCAGCACTGCGGGCTCACTTTCCTATGTTTCTAAGGAGCCACAGCAGCCCTGCCTAGGTTCTTTCCTGTTGCTTTTCTCTCCTAAGCCCTTCCTTGTTTCACTGTCCTCAGCTTTAATAAATGTACTCTCAAAATAAAAAAACTAACTAAAAACATTTTTTATAATAGGGTTCTTAATCCTTTTTGAACAGGAGAAATAAATTGGTCAATGCATGTGTCCTACCCAGCAGAGGCTACCTAGAACACATTCATGGTTTTCTAAAGCACTAACTTTGTGCCAGGCATGGTCTCTTGCTTTCAAAAATATCGCTGCAGCATGCATCAATCAATATTTGCTTTCTTCCTTTTCCCCTCCATTTTAACAGGAACACAGCTAACTGTCAACTACACCTGAAAATGGGAATATTTTGAAGAGAATACTGGGAGAAATATATAGAGCTACATCACATCACAGCTATTATTAAAAGTAAAAACTTGTAAGAGGTATGGGTAAGAGGAGGGAAGAAATAAGTAAATAATTTGCCCCAAATGACATACCTCAGTTTCATCATCTATAGAATGGTAACTTCATGTACCTGTTGAAGGACTAAAAGATAAAAAGCTTTTGATATTGTGTATTAACTATAAAAAGTGTACCAAATTCCTCATGAGAATTTACTACATAGACACAGTGCCAAAAGCTAATGTGATACAAAATTCTATATAAATTCAGCCTGGATATATCTTAGGCATGACTTAAAGAAAATCCAAGAAAGCAGAAAATGTGGCAATAAAAAAAGAATCAATTTTAGAAAAATTGTCAAGCAAAAAAGGCTCATGACTGACCGGTAGAGGGGGAATGTCGTAGTAGTAGTAGTAGTAGTAGTAGTAGTAGTAGTAGTAGTAGTAGTACTTTTTTTGCATGTTTCTTTACTTTAAAAAAAGTAGTAGTACTTTTTTTGAACAATGCTTTTACAAAATACAGGTGTCCAGGATTCACTGCAGATCTGCTAAAATAGCATCTCCAAGGATGAGACCCAAGTTATCTAAATTGACAAACACTGCAGGAATTAAAGTCGGTGACTATGCACACATATCATAGAGGGAATCTAGCTAGCACCTTCTTGCCAGGTGTCCTTTACTTCCAAGTGAAGGTTAACAGAATGTACAGCATTTAAAATCTTGCAAATAAACGCAGCTGACAGAATCAAATGGGAAAGTTTCGTGTAAAAAATGAAGTTAGAAAAGGGGACAAGTGGTTGCATCTTTGTAGCAACAGACACAGCCTCACAAACTGAGGATGAGCAGAGAATAACAAAATGGAGTAAGAACAGCTAGACCAGAGTAAGAGGGAAAAACAGCTCAGCTGGCAAAATTAGGATCTGCTCAAATAAAACAGCAAAATTCCTGGTGACTACAAGAGGAGGAGAGCTGGCAAGATAAAATGGGAGGGGGAAGCAATGGGAACAATAAAAGAAAAAATTAATTTCATGTTGGAGCAGGAGCAGGAACTGGACAAAAAGGACAGGAGCACTGAGAAAGCAGAGAGAGGGTTCTGTTTGAGATGAGTAGGCAGGTTCACTAGGAAAGTGGAGAAGGGGGAAAAATGAAAATACAGGGTCAAGGCCTCTATGGTTCAATATCAAGTCTCAGGAGAAATATAAATATTGGGGGAAACAAGTAGCAAATAAGCTGGTTAGGAAAGAAAGAAAACGAAAGTGCTGGTCCAAAATCTTGAAAAACTACAAATAATATGCATAAAGCAATAATTTAAGTATAACAGAAGTATACTGTCTAAATTTTAGATTATGTTAAAAGGTATGTTTCAGTCCTGGCCAGGTAGCTGAATTGGTTAGAGCACTGTCCCATTATGACAAGGTTGAGGGTTCAATCCCCCATCAGGACACTTATAAAAATCAACCAATGAGCCCTGGGTGGTGTGGCTTGGTGGACTGAGTGCCGGCCTATGAGCTGAAAGGTTGCCAGTTCGATTCCCGGTCAGGGCACATGCCTGGGCTGCAGGCCAGGTCCCCAGTTTGGGGGTGCATGAGAGACAACAGATCTGTGTGTCTCTCATACTTCGATGTTTCTCTCCCTCTCCTTCTCCTTCCCTTCCCCTCTCTCTAAAAATAAATAAATAAAACCTTTTAAAAAAAGAAAAATCAACCAATCAAAGCATAAGTAAGTGGAACAATAAATCAATGTTTCTCTTCCACATTCTGCTCTCTAAAATCAATCAATAAATTTTTTAGAAGTATGTTTCAAATGTTTTAGCTCTCTGATTTAATAAAACTACTACATACATTTAAAAACAGACAAACTAAACAATATAGTTTAGAAATGCGTAAGTGACTAACACATCTATGAAGAAAAGTAAGAGAAGGATTAATACAGACTTCAGGCTAGCGGAAGCCTGGTAAAGAAGGAGAGGTATGTGATGAGGATCTGTATTTCTTTAGCATGGTTGTTTGATTTAGTACTATTCTATAAAACTATTAAACTTTGAATACATATTATATATCTAAAATACTCATTTCATAACTAAAAACACATTAATGGGATTTTCTACCTCTGAATTCCCCAGTTTTTAAAAAAAATATTTATTTTTCAATTACAGTTGACATACACTAGGATAGTAGTTTCAGGTATACAACACAGTGATTGGACATTTACTGTATATAACTTACCAAGTAATCACCACAATAAGTCTAGTACCCATCTGACACCATACACAGTTACTACAAGACTATGGACTGTATTTCCTATGCTGTACTTTACATCCCCCATGACTGTTTTAATATATAACAATCTGTACATCTTAACCCCTTCCCCTTTTTCACCCATCCCACCAATCCCCCTTCCCACCTGGCAACCATCAATTTCTTTAAGTTTGTTTTGTTCAATTATTTTGTTTTTTAGATTCCATATATAAGTGAGATCATATGGTATCTGCATTTCTCTGTCTGACTTATTTTACTTAGCATAATACTCCCTAGGTCTATCCATGTATTTGTAAGTTTGTTTTCTGAAGATTTGGTTTGAGAACCAACTTCTCAAATCAAAATCTGAGTCTTTAAAAAAACAACACCCTAAGTGATTGGCAAGTTTCTTTAAAGAAACTCAACTTTGAGTGTCCCACAGGAAAAGGGCTTCCTTTCGTTATAACTCTAAAGTACTAGCAGGGGTGTCCAACCCGTGACCTGCAGGCTGCACATGTCCCAGGATAGCTATGAATGTGGCCCAACACAAAATCATAAATTTACTCAAAACCTTTTTTTGCTCATCAGTTTTCATTAGTGTTTGTATATTTAATGTGTGGCCCAAGATAACTCTTCTTCTTCCAATATGGCCCAGAGACGCTAAAAAGTTGGATAACCCCTGTGAGAATACTTCAGGATTTTGCTATTGCTCTCTCTCATATTTTCATTTCAACCTCAAATGTCCCCTATGTTAACACTCGGGCGCGCACACACACACACATAGCAGCCAATCTGATCTTACAACCAACTCCAAACTTCTCATTCTTTTCTTCTCTTTCACACTCCAAGTCTTCAATAAAATGGCTCTACTTTTAACTTCCCAGTATGTCTCTCTTTTTATAACCACCAGTAAGACTGATCCACTGAGCTGCAAACATGTACTTCCAACTACATACCAGCCATTTCCACTTGTCCACCTGGAAAATCCCTACTCATCATTCCAATTTTATTTCAAATATCACCTTCCTGGTAAAACCCTGTAACATCTCCCCCACCAAGGACTCATCCACTTATCTACTAAAAATTTCTGACACCGAAAGACCCACCTTTACATTTAAGACAAGGTCAAAAGCTTTCCAGACACGCACCAAAAGAAGGAAGGAAGGAAGGAAGGAAGGAAGGAAGGAAGGAAGGAAGGGAGGAAGGAAGGAAGGAAGGAAGATTATTTGGAATATATGCGGTGAAGGCGGTCAAAGGTATTAATACAAACTTCCAGTTATAAGAAAAATAAGTCCTGGAGATATAAAGTACAGCATGAAGAGTATAGTTAACAATACTATATTTCACAGTTGAAAGATGCTAAGAGAGTAAATTTTAAAAAGTTCTCATCAGAAGAAAAAATATTTTGTAAATATGTGTGACAATAAATGTTAACTAAACTTACTGTGGTAATCATTTTGCAATACATACATATATCAAATCATTATGTTGTACACTTGAAACTAATATAATGTTATGTCAATTTTATCTCAATTAATGAAATACAGTCAAATGATACAATAATGTATAACCAGGCTGATCTTGTTTACTTTCTTACATAGCACTTTGTCCTCAAAAGAACAAAGTGAAGGGGACCAGTAAAATGCAATAAGGAGTGGTAGGGTTTGTTACCATCTTGAAAGAATGGATGAATAGGAATTGGTCAGGTGAAAAAATTCTGACCTAACCTTGCTTTTTTTTTGGCCAGGTGAGGGGGGAGTGCACAGCAGGAAGGGGCATTTCAAATAGAATACAAGGCATGTGTGCTTTTGTGTGCCTAGCTGAGTGACAGAGAAGGGGAGGGAAGATTAGTGACGAAGTTAAAATTAAAATGGTAGGCAGATGCCAGAATTTTAGGAGCAACAATTATAAATCTATTACAATTTTTCTCTCTATATATACTTGATAATTACCTGCCTATGATATTAGGCCAAGCTTGTTAAAAACCAATTCCCACGCTATATCTAGATCTAAATGACCCACTTTCCTAAGTGACTTTTTAGGAATAAGACACTACCAATGAAAAATTTTAAAACTAAAATATTTTAACTGCCTTTGGTCAAACAGCAAGAAAACAAATATTTTAGTAGTATCATCATGATCTTGTGAAATGTTTTCAAACACTCTTTTATGAAAGAGGGGATTCTGAAAAGGAAAATGAGCATGGTACTTTCACATCTGTCCTCACTTTGTCTCACTACTGAAAGTAGGGATTGCTAACGACTCTTTTATAGGCTAGGGAAAATGAGAAACAGGGAAAGCAGAGATTTACTTCATTTTAAGATGTATATTTTTTACACTATGACTTTTTAAAAAATCAAGATAGATCTCACACTACTGATTTAATATCATCTTGGGTATACTTTGAATTAAAGAAACATGCTAAAGCATTTCAACCAAAGTCAATAGTAAGAAAGTGGCAGAATGGGGTTAACAGAATTTTGCTGTCAAGTTATTAATGTATATTAATAGGAACAGAGTAGCCTGTTTGGCTGTTCTTTCAGTAATTTAATTAAATGTATGGGGCCTTTCTTCTACTAGGCTCTTCTTGAAATACAAAGCCACACAAAACACTTTTTCTGCCCTCAAGAAGTATAGAAATCAAACACAGATGCCCACACAAAGTAACATTCTGGAACTAATATTAGAAATCCCACTGAGTCCAGTGTCAAGTACACTTCTCAGCTTTTTGGCTAAGATCATATATTAAACTGATAGAACAGATAACTACACTTGAGGATAACATATTAAACAGACTTTTAGAGCAGGAAGATGGGATAGAAGCTTGTTCCGTCCACTCCGCTCATCGACCCCGTGTTGCTGTACTTTCAGGAACAGTTTACCCCCTTTAGGAAAAATATCAGAAAGATGATACAAAGTGAGATATATGCAGGTAAGAGGTAGTCACTTCCAGCCAGCATACCAGGAAAAGCTGACACATCATGAGAACTTAATATATGTTGACTCTGAAAGCATTATGGAAGACCCAGGTTAGGCTATGAAAGGCTAATAGAATTTCAGAGGAGACACTCCACACAGAGGGAGCAGCACAGACCAGAATAAAAGACACTGGGCTTTTCTCCTGGGCCTCACTGGCAGAAGCAAGGTAGGGAATAATGAAAAGTAAGTAGGGCTAAAATATGGGGTTCCTTCAAGGTCAAACAAAATAATGTGAGCAGAGGAATAGTCTCTTAACAGCCATGTTTCAGGAAGATTAATCTGACAGTAAACTATGCAGGCTGAACTGGTGTGGGGACAAAGTACTGCAGCATTGAGTCCAGTGTCAAGTATTCAGTGCCTGATCTAGTGACAACAAAAGCAATGGCATGAAAGGAGTGTGTTCCTTCTGAACTGCCTCAGGATTGTTTTTTAATGATAACAAAATACAAGAGAACAGTGCCAACACACTAACATTTGCAGCCCCACTACTCCTAACACAATACTTCACCCATAGTAGACGCTCAATAAATAAGCTGAAAGTAGTCAGTTTGCAAAGACTAATCTGAATCTTAACTACTGCTAAACGTCCACAATCACTCTCCCACTTGTCAAAACCACTCCTGTTAACAGTTAAGGTGAAGTCCATCTTCAGTCTTGTTTTTACAGCATGAATCAAAATTTGCCAGTAAGCTTTAGACTCCCACTTTCTTTTCCTTCAAAATATACCACAGTATTTTTTAAAATATATAAATTTGCTAGTAAACATTTGCAAACCACTGCTTTACCTGGGATTTTCCATAGAAAATCATCATTTTCCATATAGAGATGCACCAGAAAACCTACCTAAAAAATCTTATTTACAGCAGAAAGTTTTTCTTTGAGGCAGCAATCAACATACTTCTAGCTTTACTGATTGAATTCACCATATCCCTAGTGCAACCACAAGCTGCAAAGTACATTTCCAAAGTTGTGTAAAGGCTCCAGACTTGTGCAGGAGTCATCAGTGAAATCAGACTCTGGGATATTAGTAGTTACAACACCTGAAGAAGCCTAAGTTTTATCATTAGATTCGAAATAATACCAAAATTACAGGTATTAAGAAATATTTTACGAGTCTTACTTATCAAGGAAATACATTAGGATGCTACTTTAGGTAAGAATATCTGCCTTTCTTTCTGCTTCAGACAGACATCAGATCACCTGAAAATTGGCAGTTGTGACCTGGATTTGATGTATGGAAAACAATCAGTGCCCCCAACACCCAGACACACACGCATATACCCAGAGCACTTGCATTACTATCAAATGACCCCAGTTTACACGTGGCAAGTCTACAGAACTATTTCATGTTTTAATTACATGGAAAGGGATTCCTCAGCCGTCAAGTAATGGAATGTAATTAATTCTGAGTGGGGAACTGAAAGTGTTAGGGAAAAAAATAATTTTTAAGCGTTTCCTTCTAACCTGGCTGTCCCACACGAGAAAGCGCTTTGCCCAGGTCTAGGCAGATGCTTACAGGTCGGAGAAGGTGGGACTGTTCAGGAAACCCAGACCCTTCTCCCACCCATCCATCACCTTCTGCTCTCCTCTGCCTCCCCTTTTCTTTCTCGGCGGGGGGGGGGGGGGGGG
>CM052544.1:84351202-84373140 GCA_028533065.1 Trachops cirrhosus | reverse complement strand
CGCAGAGCCCACGTCACCAGCTCCAGCACTGCGGAAATGGAGCGGCGCGGCCCGGAGGGAGGAGCGGGGCGGCGCCGGCGGCGCGGTGCCAAGGCCAGCCGCCCTCCGCCGCTCAGCCGGCGCCTGTTGGCAGCCGACACCCGCTCGGCCGCGTCTGGGGCCCTTACCTGTGTCGCCGATGATGATGTACTTGAAGAGATAGGCGTACGCCATGGCCGCGGCCGCTCCGTGCCAGGGCACACGGCTCCTCCTCCCGCTACTGCTCCTCCTCCTCCTCCGCGCCCCTCACCCGGCGCCGCTCGGCCTCCAAACGCCAGGCTCCGCCCGCCGCAGCAGCCGCCCGTCGCCGTCAGCAGCCGGGAGTGAGGAGGTGACAAGCCGGACAAACTGACACCGGCGTAGCAGTGGGAGACAAGCGCCCGACCCAGCCTACGGGAACAATAACAGCCGCTGCTGCACGTCCGCCCCGCCTCCGCACCGACCCGGAAGGGCTTCGGCCGCTGGCGCTGTCGGAGTAAAGGGGAGGAGCCCCTACGCCGGCTGCGCCCCACTCCGGGGCCAGTGCCCCGCCCAGCGCCTAGTGGGCCGCGCCCGGTCCGCCTGCAGCCGGGCGTGGCCGGGCGCTGGTTGTTCGTGGAACTTCGTGCGGTTGGTCCCAGAGACCAGAAGTTGGCGAAGCGGAGGGGAGAGTTCGGTTCTGTCGCTGCAACGCGCGTGGGTGCCACGTCTTTCCGTTTTGCGGAAGGGGCTCGGGGCACGTGGTGGGAAGGTCGCGTTCGGCGTAGGGTCCGGCCCTTGGCTCGTGAAAAGGTGTTTGCATGCAGGACCCTCCGTGAGGTGGGTTGGTGTGAAGTGGTGTTTCTGAACTTGGGGACTGGGGCTCGACAGCGAAAATGCAAGTGTTTATATATTCGAAACCATAAATAAGGGAATACGAAGTCAATAATGTTATGACCCTACGGTGCAATACTATGGGGCTCTTAAAAATATAAAAAGGCTGACTTATGTTAAATGAAAACAAAGCACAAGACTCAGTGTATAATTGTATATGTATATTATATATTATTTACATATATGTAACAATCACTTAACAATAAATATAAGTTATGTTTTGTTATATTAATGTATACTTTTTACCATTGTGTAAAAAAAAGAGAGTAATATACTTAAATGCCCATATTTGTATAGCCAATCTGAAAGGAAACACAACTGGCACCAAGGGAGGGGTGTGATTGAGGGAAGAGCTATGTTTCACAGAATTATTCACGTACAGTTCGAATTTTTTTTGCAGTATTCACGAATTACCTATTGAAAAATACACTTAAGGGACAGAACAAATAACTTTTTGTTCATAGAACTAATACTCTGTGAGTACCTATTTTGTTTCCCGCACCCCTAGCAATTACAACTAAAGGCAGACTGTGTAGTAAAGAAGTACAAATTTTAGAAGAGGGAATACAGAACAGAGTCAGTGTCAGGAAAGTTTACCCGACACTAGAAGATGATGTCTGAACCAGGCATATGAATTATAAGTAAGAATTTGTCGAAAGGACAAAAGTTTAGGGAAAGGAACTGAAGTTTTAGGCCCAAGAAACAGAATGTGCAAAGTTCATGGATCTGTTCAGGGAATGTAAAGTTGTGTAAAGGGGGAAGTGACTCGGATTTAGTGGCCTGGTTCCAGTTGCCTAATACTCCTCTCTCTCCAGATACGGTATATCTCAAGTAATTCTATTAACACCTTCATGCTGGGCTGGCTGTGGTTGGTTGCTACATGATTTGAATGGCCTTGCCAAGTGTGAACTCACAGGTTTTTTCTGGAGTATTTGGAGGGGATTTTACTAAAGGTTCAGGGATAGTATACAAGGATTTGACATAAAGGTTACCTGGAATTGCATAATCTGGTTCACTCATCTTTTCTTTGGGGGAGAGGATGTCTCTGCCCAGGTTCCAGAGCCCATTTGTACCTCCCATTGGAGTGCTTTCTCTGGGTCCTCACTGGTGATACACATTAAGAATGTCCCCTTTGCCCTAGCAGGTATGGCTCAGTGGATTGAGCACCTGCCTGCAAACCAAAAGGTCACTGGTTCGATTACCAGTCAGGGCATACGCTCGGGTTGCTGGCCAGGTCCCCCATAGGGAGTGCTGGACAGGCAACCACACATTAATGTTTCTCTCCCTCCCTCGCTCTCCAAAAATAAATAAATAAAGTCTTTCAAAAAAGAATGTCCCCTCCTTCCAAGAGAAATCCAATTTCCTACCACTCTCAGAGGTATGGCCTTATAGCCCCAACAGGACAAGTCTCTCAGGGTATTACACAAAAGCCTAGCATCCTTATGAGTCAGGAAGATTCCTATACTGTTAGAGCAGCTCACACAGGGTTTTGTAGCCATGTCAGTATACACGGAGAACTTTACCCAGTGGACACCAGGGAAACTGAAAAGAAAGGTCAGAAATCATAGAAATGGACATAACGCTATAGCGGCATTGGAGAGGCGATGTGGAGTACTGAAAAGAAATTAGGAAACCTGGCTTTTAATCTTGGCCCTACCACTAACTGACAAACGATTTGGCTTCTTAGAGCAATGCACCCAACTATAAAGTGAAGGGGTTAAGTGTTACCTAACAGAACTGTTTCAAGTCTAAAGTTCTTGAATTTGATGTGCACAGGAATTGTAATGTCATTTGCTGCAGAGCTCTGTCATCTCAAAAAAAAACGAGGGCTCAATTGTCAAGTCTTTCCTTGAGCCTCTTTCTTATCTGGAAAATGTAGATAATAATTGCCTCACAAAATAAATTTAGGATCGAAGGAGATAATGTATATGAAGATATTTTATAAATTATGAAAAATATGTATTTAATACATAAAACGTTTGGTGCTGCATAATTTTTTAAAATTACTTTGAGAGAATAAAGACGATCACAATATAAATTCATGTTTTAAAATCAGCTACATTCCTGTCTCTGTTTTATGTCTGTGTTTATTTTTTCCTATATGTACTTCATGATATTTCTCTAAGCCTATATGCTGTTTTAAGTCCTTTTTGAAACAATACAGGGTAGAAATAAAAACCAGACAAACTCCATTTAAAACATTTATCCCCAAAATTCAAAAACATTTTTGAAGAAAGATTCCTCAGGCAAAATAATAGAAATAAACCACTCTCCTCTTAAGTGATAGTAGGTAATCACAGGAAATCACTTCCTGTGATTTTCCATTCAGTTTGATTTTTAGCTGTTTCACCCCCTTGGGGATGCATTTCAATAACCTCATCTGTCAGTCTTACATCATGTATGTTGTGAAGGTCATAACTGAAATTTAAAGATTGAAAGACTACATTCTCCAAGTTCTCCTTATTCAAGTTCTCCATGACATTTTGTAGTACAATATAATATTGGAATTTTGCATTTACTTCTTAGCCACACTTTTCGTGTGTTTACATTTTCTCTGGTTTTGATTGCTCTTAGATGTGGGAAGAAAGGAAGGGTGGACCAGAATGGAAAAACGGTGGCCTGGAATATTGTCATTCATTGGTTCTTACTTTGCTTTCCTTGGCCAGTTCTTGAATGAACTCAGGGGCTCTGATCCTCCAAAAATGGTATGCAAAAGATTGTATGTATTTGCATATATAAAATTTTATAGGAAAGATTCTTGCACAAGTCCATAACCCAGAAATAATTAAGAACCACTGTGAAGTGCCCTTTTTAACCCTGTCTAAATACCATGACAGAACTAATTTTCCAGCAAATACTCATAAGCTCAGTACCAATTTTGGAGGAAGATAGAACTAGCTTCAAATCCTGGATTTACTATCTACAGTTGAGTGGTCTTGGATAAATTAATAAACTGTCTAAGCCTTAGTTTTTCATGAGATGACATAAGTAAAGCATCTAGCACAATGTCAAGCTCCCAGTAGACATTAAGTAAATGAAGCCATTTCCCTCTTCCTTTTATCCTCTCCTTATTCTCCACCTGCAACCTGTCACTAAGACCAGTAGGAGTTAAATGGAGCTAATGAAGACCCTGCCTTACATGACATTAAAATCTTTTTGTGCTGAGTCATTAGTGGCTTTGGCCTGGCAAAGGCTACAGGAGAGGTACTGCGTTATATTAGAGGACAGCATTTTGTTCTGGGAAATGAGGGTAGATTTTATGGAAGGAGACTATTGAAGCTGAACCTTTAAGGGCATTATCCTTCATAGTTCATGCTTTAACCTAGTCGTTCCAAATGCTTCTCCATTGTACTTTGTTCACCTTATCCACCTGATCTGCCATTTCCATTCTAGTTGGGCAACCCACTTAATATTCCCTGTTTTACTTTTCTATGATGACCTATTTTGACCACTCGTCAAAGCCAGATATGACTGTTTTCTCTCTTCCATTCCATTCTACTCATCCTTCAAAAGCTTACTTGAAGAGTGCAAAGTGAATGATCGCATATTCACACCCTTAGCCAATGAGTATGTAGATGGCTGAAGAAACTTTCTTTTTGTTCTTTTTTTACCAACAGACTGATTATTAGTAATACAAGGGAACTACATGAGTGCCTGGACCAGAGAAACAGTGAATGTTGGAATAATAATAGCTTATTTTATAAAATAGTGGATTAAAAATATAACTACATAAAATATTTTGAATTAATAATTAATATAAAATGAGTTAAAAACCAGAATAGCGTTCTTAAATTAACCACTTTTTAAAGTCCTTAACATTTGTATAATGCTTTCAGCAGAGAGAGTGGTCTGGAGAAAGGCCCAATATTAGATTCTGCGAGGCCTGAATTAGAGTCTCTTTCCTGACACTACTAGCTAACCTTGAAAAAATTATCTTCAAACTTTTTGTCATATGTTCATAGAGATAATAATTCCGGTGGCTTATATAATAAGATCGCTGAGAGGTAGATCTGAGAGCACTCTGAAAAGTACATTATTACTAGGAGAGGGTATGTATACCAAACTGTGGGTGAATGGTTTTCTGCACATGTATCTAAGTATATTAAAAGACCAACCTATAACATCTGTGATATTTTATTATCTACATTTTTTGTGTGTTTGTCAGCAGAGACTACATCATGCAATTGCTTCAAACCCTACTCTCCATTTATCTCTAATGTGTTCTATGTCTTGTTTTAATTGGTAGGTGTTCCTTGTTTTGGAAAAGTTGGAATTGGAATGAGAATGGGGATGCATGAGGAGTATTTTTAAAATTGTGTTGAAGAGAGAACCATTTACAACTTCTTTAATAAAAATTGTTTTTATTGTTGTTCAGTTACAGTTGTCTCCATTCCCCCCCCCCCCACCGTTGCTCTCCCCTGCCCAGTACATCACCTGCTCCCAAAGACAGTCTCTTCCCCATTGTCCTTGTCCACAGGTCCTTCGCACATGTTCCCCTTCTTTCCTCCGTTATCCCTCTCCCCCATCCCCTGTGGTCCCTGTCAGTTTGTTCTTTATTTCTATGTCTCTGGGGTTTTTTGCTCATTTGTTTGTTTTGTTGATTAGGTTCCACTTATAGGTGAGATCATATTGTATTTGTCTTTCACAACCTGGCTTATTTCACTTAGCATCTAGTTCCATCCATGCTGTCAAAAAGGAGCTCCTTCTTTCCGCTGTGTAGTATTCCATTGTGTAAATGTACCACAGTTTTTTTATCTACTCATTTACTGATGGGCACCTAGGTTGTTTCCAGCTCTTGGCTATTGTAAATTGTGCAGCTATGAACATTGGGGTGCATATGTTCTTTTGAATTTGGTGTTTCAGGTTTCTTAAGGTATGTTCCCAGCAGTGGAATTGCTGGGTCAAAAGTCAGTTCTATTTTTAGTTTTCTGAGGAAATTCCACACTGTTTTTCCACAGTGCCTGCACCAGTCTCATTTACAACTTCTGTAAGTACTTCAATTTATTTTAATCCTTACTCCTACAGGTCTTTAAATTTGGGGTTTTTACTTCCTTTTTGAGGAAATTATAAGCTAGTTCTGTCCCATTGGGAGGTGGGACAGAGAAAACCTTCTGTCACTGTCTTTGGTGTAAGAGGGGATCTTAGGAAGTAAGTGGTGCAGGGAATTGTGAGATCACAGTTCAACCGTCTTCTCTCTCCTCTCCCCTCTAATCTTTAGCTCTGCTTTTTACAATCTTATGATGAGAATTTTCAACATATGGCATTAGACAGGGAAAATGACCACCACACAGTCACATTTCACTTCTAATATGGAGAAAATAGCAATATGTTTTCCCAAATTTTCTTATTTTTAAAAATAAAAGTTGTAATTAAATGAATGAATTTATTCTTCAAAAATTGAGGTTACAGCAGAAGACTCACATTTAAAAATCTGCAAGGCAATTTAGATTTGGTCCAAGAAGTATTGCATACTTCTGCTGCTCTTAAATTTCTCAATTTAAGGAATCTGGGGATCAATTCTTAAGAACTTCAAATAAACAGATTATGTGAAACTGTAGTACAACCTTAAGACAGTTGTCAACGTTTATTCTTGCAAATTTTTGTGCATCAGAAATCTAGGAGCAGCTTATCTGGCTGATTCTGGTGTGGGGTCTTTTGTGGGGTTGTAGTTAATCTTTCAGCCAGGGCTGCAGTCATCTGAAGGCTGGACTGGGACTGGAGGATCCACTTCCACCATGGCTCAGTCACATGGCTGTTGGTGAAGGCCTTAGTTCTTTACCACATGGACCTCCTGTAGGATTACTTAAGCATCTTGATGTGGAAGCCGATTTCTCCCAGAAGGAGCGATATGAGAAAAAGCACGAGGCCAAAACCTTAAAAGTCTTTTATGATCTAGCCTCAGAGTCACAAGTCATTACTTGGTCCCACAGACCTACTATGGTAAAATGCAGAATGGGACTACGCAAGGGCATTAACACCAGGGGCAAGGGTCATTGGAAGTCATCTTCGAAGCTGGCTACCACAACCTGAAGAGCTCAAGAAGTAAAAACAAAGGTCTAATAAATGTCCTACCATCTGAATCAGATGCACTTCAGGTCAAATCAGGTTCATTTAACCTGTCTACAATATAATTTACTATAACTAGATGAGTCCATAAAGAATTTTATTGTGGTTTTGGTTTTATGTGCTTCTAAAAATATTTTAGGTAAAGGACCTGAAAAATAATTATTTTACAGTAAGAAAAGGAAGATGAAAACATTTTTCGGTTTTTAAACATTATACTTCAAAGCAATTGTTTTAAGGATAGAATACAGCGACAGTGTAGCTCCTTCAAAGGATTTTTAGAAACAGTCGTTTGTTTCCATCCTAAGTCCTTACAGATTCAGGGGGTTCACAGAGTAAACAACGCACTAACTTCATTAACTGTGCATTTCTACTACTTCATTAGGTTCTTCTGAATACTTTTATGGGGCCTCAATACTTTCCTAACTGTGAAAACTTTTATATTAATAGCTGATTATGTATTTTAAGTTTCAGGTTAAAAAAATCTACAATAAGTGGAGGTAGGGGAAGCATTGCCTTTAATTAATCAAGTTTCAGGTACAAAGAAGTAGAATTTTGACTATCATCTTATTCCCTAATAGTCTTTTCTGGTACTGTAGTTTAGTGATCTTTATTAGAAGAACTGGAGGCTTATGTCATTTTTAGAATCTTATCTTGAAGTTTTCATTACTAGACTTAATGGAGAACAGTTTTTACTCTTAGTAAATGGATATTTTAATTTTCTTGATACTGCTTTGATACAAATTATAATACAAAAGTGTCTGTTAGAAGGAACAGGTCATTCAGCATTGTTATACTATACTTTTTGTTATTTTTTTTTCTTTAGAAAAATCAATTATAGGCAAAAATCTCTTTAGAACTAGATCCTGCTTCCTCTCTTTGAATTGACTGAATGCATTTCTGGAAGGTTTTCCTTTCACTTCACTCCAAAAGACGCTGAACCTAAACACCAAATGTGAGATTATCTAATCTGAACTCTGAGATAAGCTATTTTGCTTATTTATGAAAGAACAGATGAAGGCTCTTGAATTACTATTTGAAACACAAAAGCTGAATTATTTACATTTTCTTTCTTGGAAACAGGCAGAGATTAGGAAATAAATATACAATATGTTTTATTATATGTGACCCACTTTTTATTGAGAGTGGACTCGTTTTACAGGTATCCCTCAATTAGCATTAATCCACTTAAGAAAATTTCAAAGTCACTAAATCACTGAAGTAAACAGCTATTCAATGATTAATTTAATATACCTGTATAAGAAGGAATTGAGACCTGCCATTCATATGCCAGGTACTATGCCATGTACTATTCCAGGTGCTAAGATAGGTACAGAGAGAGATTTACCATGAAACTAATGAAGCTTACGAAGCTTAAGCTCAGGGTCTCCCACTTGAACAAACCCTTCCTAAGGCAAATGTGTTCATGTGGTCAATTTTCTCTTCTTGTTTTTGTAAAATTTGCAAAAGTAAAATATAGGGACCAGCCAGAAGTAATGCCTGATTGAATGTGGTTGGTAGGGTAATAATATGGGTGTAATGTATAGTTTTAATTTGAACATTTCACCTAAAATGTCATATGGGGTGCTTGGATGTGATTTTGTTATGTTATGGAATTACATGCCTATGATTTTGTAATAAAAAAGGGACACTATTTGTGCCAGACCCTGTATTTAAATCTTAATCTGTGAATGCTATTCTCCCTATCCACTCAGACTTCCTGTCACACTTCCCCTTGTTCTAGGAGGTGCTAGAGTGTCCACAGATTTTTGTTTATACTGGTTAAGGAAGAGTTGAGTTGGGGACACATTTAGATTCATAAGATACATTTATGCAACATTCTGTTGTGGGTCACTGCCACCATCCCCCATGGCTGCATATTCAGCTGCCTTGGCCTTGGCCCAAGTCCTGCATCCACCTGTTGCAGAACTTGCTTACAGGACACTCGTGAGCAAATGTTTAGTTTAGTGATAAATCTTTCCTGTAAGTCAGCGTTCAATCCCCACTCTGGTTGTTTGACATGGACCTTAAGAATTGAAAGCACCAGGCCACCAATATAGCCACCAGCCCTATAGGAAACGCTGGCACTAAGGGATAACAGTGAGTCAACGCAGGTGACTATGCCATTCACTCAGCTTTTATTAGTGCATATTCAATCCAAATCTATAATAACCTCATAATACTAATAATTACTCAGAAACAGTTATCAATAACAACACACAAGAGAATTAGAGGATAATGAACCCAAGTCTCAAGAGTCCAAATCAGGTCCAGTCCAGTCTGTCCACTTCTTGCAAGGCACAGCCAGAGGGATGGGTCACAGCAGAGCTCTGTGTCCTGAGGTGGAACGTACAGGACATCTCAAGGTGACTTGCTCTCTGGATGCGTCGTCCATGGTCTGAAGTTTGCTTTTATGCTTCTTTGATTGCAAAGTCATGTTTTTTGCACAGTCCCTTGTAAATGTGTTTTTCTCAGGTTCAGTATACACACGTTGTTTACATCAGCTCTGTTAGGCACATGTTGTTTACCAGTGCATGCTGAGGGGTAGTATCTCCGCTCTGAGTCCTTGCTCAACTGCTCATGCTTTAAACACGGCTCCAGGTTTTGCTCTCCACAGGAACTAGTGTGACATGAATGCATTGAGGTGTCAGGGGCGCATGTGGACAACATGGGAAGCTAGGTGACACCAGCAGATGAGCCATACAAATGACTGACTTCTGGCTCACAGAGAAAGACTTGATCCCAAAGCTGTTTCAAGTACTGGCCCCTGGATACCAAGGTCAGAATGGAGGCTACACAAGAATGCTGCAGATCTGAAATCAGGGTAAGCAGGATTGGGCCACGAATGTAGCAATCTACAATAAAGGGAAATGCCTCCCATTGCTAGCAACCTTCCACTCCTAAACCTGCTGCTTCAGGAGCTGTGGCAGGACCAGGAACCCAGCATCTACAGCCCCCACACACCTCAAACATCAGGGATTTTACTGGAGCCAGAGTGTGGGTTGCACCCATCAGTGTCCATGATCACAGGCCTTTGGATCTCTCAATCTCTAAGGGAACTGGGCTAGAGCTGTGAAATGAACAGTCTTAATGGAGCCCAGAACCGTCTGGGGAGCCAAATAACCCTCTCTTTGCACAACAGATAAAATTCCTTGTATGAGGAAAAAGAAAAAGAAAAGAAATATTTATTCAGTCACTTATGTGTATAGTTGAATTATTGTAAGTTGTCCAATATAGAAAAGGCTTCCAGGAATACTGCAGTTCCTATTGTGCTGACTCATACCACATTGTAATTTGTAGAGGTCATATCTCAATGTAAGTGTATCCTACAGGATTAGTTTTCTATTGCTGTGTAACAAAATACCACAAACTTAGGAGCAGAAAACAATACCCATTTTTTATTTCACTAATCTCTGGCCTGGCGTGAATGGGTTCTCTACTCAGGGTCTCACAAGGCTAAAATTAAGGCATCAGCTTAGCTGCATTCTCATCTGGAACTTGGGGCCCTTTTCCAGGCTCACGTGGTGTGGCAGGATTCAGCTTCTTGCATTTGAAGGACTGAGGTTTCTATTTCCTTGCTGGCTGTTAGCCAGGACCTGCTCTCAGCGGCCAGAGGCTGCCTGCTTTCCTTGCCCCATGGCTGTGTCCATCTTCAAAGCCAGCAATAGAGCATCTTCCTCATTTTTAATCCCTCGTGCTTTGAATCTCTTTGTCCTGAAGGGCCCCATCCCTTTTTACAACTTAATTGATTGGGTCTGGTCCACCCAGGACAATCTCCCTATCTTGAAGTCAGTTGATTTAGGACAGTACTTGCATCGGCAAAATCCCCATATGCATGTAAATTAGAATTTGATTAAACAACTGGGTGACATATATGTACTCCAGAGTGAAGATCTGGGGAGCCATCTTAGATTTCTGCCTACCACACTGGATTTCTGTCTATGGCATGGAGCATGTGTAGGTTAGTGCAACGTATAACTGTTGTAGAACTTTTCAACTCAGGATATATATCTTCCAAGACTTGGAAGAAAACTTCCAACATAAAGTGGAAATTTATTTAAAAAGTTAAGATAGCTCTAATAAGTCATTGTAATGGCAATGCTTCTATTAAATCTAATGAGAAATTCCAGACTCCTAATTTATTTATGAAAAACAGTTCATAAAGATTAACAGAATAGGCAATAAAAGCAATAAAGATGAATGATAAAATTAATAAAAATTATTCTGTCATAGAGAACTAAATTATAACAAAAAGCTTTATGGAACACACCAAAACCAGTAGTAGCTTATTACAAGGAAGAAATACATTCTGAAAAGAAGTGATAAGCAGACTCACTGCCTGTCTTAGAGGAGAGAGGCCCTGCCCAGATCCCTGCCTTTTGGAGCCCCTTACACGACACAAAGACTGAAGCACGGAGATAGATTTCATTTTGACTTAGGGGAGGTTCCTAGAAGTTTGGTAACCACTGGAGGAGGGCTGGAAATTATGGGATGGGTACAGGTGAGGGGGGCTGGCCTCAAGGCCAGAAGAAAAGATAATTTGTGGGGTTAGGAAGAAAACTGTAACCCAGCCCCCGAAAAGAGTTGGTCACCCCAAATCACCGAGGCGGGTGTCTAGGCAGATCAGGTTCTCCTAACACTTGTTCTTTTTTCTCATGCTGGTATAGTTTTGAAAGTGAACTTCCAGGAAGGATGGGATTGCTCTGTGAGGAAAGAGGGAGAGTATGCGCCCACCCTGACTCTGAGGAACTTAACCATATCACTCCCCTCTGGCTTCCAAGTGGGTCCAGGCACAACTCAAGAGCCAAGGTCTAGCCAGGCCAGCTCCGTGATGCAGTGTATGTGGAAGGCCTGGGAAGAACAGTTAAGCAGATTCCTATTTGGCTTAATGAACTGTGTAGTGCAATTAATTGAGCCAGGAGAAGATCAGGGGTGTGGGAAAGAGGAGAATCAAAGATTCTGTTTTGGAAAGGTGAATTGAGATGCCGATAGACATCCAAGGAGGGATGTCAACTGAGCAGTTGGACATTTGAGTTTGGAGTCTGGGGGAGTGGTCTGAACTAGAGATAGAAATACCATATAGCTGGTGTTGCTGTTCTGGCCAAATGTTTTTTCATGTACCTGATAGATGTTGGTGGTTCCTCTGTTATAGATTATATATTTGTATCCATTACCTGTTTATCTACTGAGTCTCTGACGATTATTGTTAAAATTTCCTAGAAGTTTATCACAACTGAAAATATGTAACAGACAACCTCAAATCATCTAAAATTCACAACAAATCTGATAGTTATTTTTAAATGTAAAACCTTCATAGAGAAAGAGGCTGAGACTTAAAGAGATTAAGTAATTTCGCATATCATGACAGCTAAGTGGCAGTGCTGGAAGCTGGATATATGGGTCTAATGAGAGTTCTGACCTCAATATACAAATTTAGAAGTCATCAGCATGTAACACATAAGAAAAATGTATTTGTCCTCCAACAGGAAGTGATGGACCATTTTTGTTCATGCAGAAGGGGAACTCACAGGATGGTGTAAATAGTAATTCAGCTTAGAAACCTGACTTGTCTTTACCACAAGAGTGAGTCCATCTTTCAGGAATGGACTTGCATTCACCTAGTTTGTGGGTCTGATTTTTAAAAGCAGATTACAGTAAGAAATCACTGTCCAAGAGACAGGAATATGTAAAGTCCATGCAATTTTCTTTTTCTTATCCTGGACTAAAAGTGAAAAATATGGAAATACTTAATGATTTTAAGCTAAGACAACATAAAGCATCCATCTCACTGTTATGATACTCTTTCCAGGGAAGAACATTTGTGACTCCTAATGCCTTTTGTCATCTCATTGACTCTCATTTTATCAGCCTGACCACATCCTGTTGCATCACTCTGAGCTGCAGGGCATCTGTATGGCCTCTGAAGGCATTTGTAACCCTGGCCCAATGGCCTTAACCAAGCACCAAATACTCTGATGAGTGAAAAACTCCCCTGAGTGGTATTTCAATACAGAATGCCAATTTTTATCTGAGATCTTCCTTTTTTTGAGTTTCTAAGGCTGACCAACCCTCCTTCTGGTGGACAGTTGCTTCTGATACCTTAACAAATTCAATCAAATTGTCAAGTTCTGGCCATGGGATCCAATCTGGACTTTAGGTCACTCCTATAACTTCATTTTGCAGTATATTAAGCCCTCTGTCTCATTAATTACTGACTGTATGACTTAGCTAAGTCATTGATTCTATCTGCACTTCAGTTTCTTAATCTGTAAAATGGGGAAAATAATATCAGAATCATAGGGTTGCCATGCAGTGCCAAGGACATGTTCGCCAACTCAGAAGCTGTATTCGTATATTATTTAATTCGTTATATTTTCACCACGTCATCGTTGAATTTTAAAATAAACTTACAGTGTACAAATGTATTTCCAAGTCCTTAGGCAAACCTTGCTATAAAACCCAATGACTAATGTTAGTTACATGTTGCTTTGAAGCACCTCCCCCCGCACCCCCCGCATCCATATCTATGTGGTCATAGACCCCAGGCTAAGAACCTATGCATCAGCGGGCAGTAGTACAGACACCAAAGGAAGAGAGAGTTTTTTGTTGATTTTTTTTTTCAAGAGGAAGGGAGAGAGTAAGAAACATCAATTTGTTGTTCCACTTTTCCATTCATTTGTTGGTTGATTCTCATATGTGCCCTGATGGGGATCTAACCCACAACCTTGGCATAGCTCTAACTACACACCAGGGCAAGAAAAAAGAATTTTTGAAGAAATGCTTAATTAATTAATGCATCTAACAGAAAGATAAGAAATTATAAAGATTAAAATGCCCACCCATTGGATTTATTACTTAGGAGTTAATCAGTGAACACTGCAAGTGTGGTTGCATTAGAGAGGTTGGAGAGGTTGGAGGCATGAATAAGTAGTTTCTTGCAGAGCAAAGACCTGGCCAGCCCAAAAAATGGCAGTTGCGCCGCCTGCTAAGAAATACTGTTGTAGACAAAGAGGCCCTTCCTTGAACCTCACTAGATTCATGAGGATGTGTGGTATAATAAGACATATATTTGGTCTTTGTTCTGATTTACAGCACAGAGCTCCTAAAACCCCTGGAAGTTCCTGTGTGATGGGAGTCTTTTGTTATTCATAAGGAGTCCCTTTTTTGGTCACACCTGAGTTTATGCTAATGAAGTGACTTCAGGTGGGGTCCCTACAGAGCCTCATGGTGGGACTGGTCAGCAAAAGACTAGCATTGGAATTTTCAGGCCCACCAACCAACCTCTAGGAAAGGAAAGGTTTGCACAGATAGAGCTCTATAAACACTCTTGGACAATGAGAGATTTGATGAACTTTTGAGTTGGCGACACGTGAAGGTGCTGGGAGGACTCTGTGCAGGGAGAGTGTCACTGCCGTGTGGCTGTTCCTGAGTGGTATCCTTTTATAACAAACAGGTAAATGTAAGTAAACGTTTCCCTGTGAGCACTGTGACACAGTGTGGCAAATTTTCAGATGTAAGGTGAGGGTCCCGGGAACTCCGATTTATATAGCCTGTCAGTCAGCAAGCAGTACAAGTGGCCTCTTACACTCGGAATTGTTGTCTAAAGTGGAGGCAGTCTGGTAGGACTGAACCCTTAAGATGTGGGACCTGATACTGTCTCCAAGTAGATAGTATCAGAATTGAGTTAAATTTGTAGGACACACAGTCGATGTCCACCGAGAATTGGAGAATTGCTTGGAGGTTTTGGAAAACACCCCAGGAAGACATGGATTTCTGAACAGAAATCTGGAAGGAAGGGATAAGTGGGTACAGGGAAGGCAACAGCTACTGTAGATAGAGATTTTAGAAGCAGGGGGCCTATCACCAAACAGAAATGGGGTTTGGCTGCCCACCACCACCTAGAGGCAAATTCCGGAGGCAGAGGTTTGGTGAGAAAAGGAAAGAGTTCTTTTATTCAAAAGCTGCATAGTCTGGGAGCATGGCAGGCCCCTCCTCAGTGCCTGGCCGTCCTCAGTGCCCAGCCCCTCTGGAAAACCCAGAGGAAAAGCCCACCACCCTCTGCCAGACCAGTGCAAAGGTGCACCCACAGTTCCTTCTCCCACTGAAAACACCGTCCTTCAGGAATTGCAGGCAGCTGCTGAGTCCTCCAAGCAGCTCAGCTTCTCTCCCTGCCACTGTCAGGCCTCAGGCTCCCTCCTTTGCAGAACTATTTGCCATGCAGCTTCCAGGGCTAGCAAGAACTGTGCATGCTCCAGCCTGCATGTCCTCGTGGTGTGTCCAAGACACAGTACATGTCTCCCTTCCCCTGGTTTATTTAAGCTACTCCTGTGGGCCCAGCAAAGTGCTCAAACTTCCAGGTGATTCAGGAGGGCCCACCCTATCCCCCCATCCCCCCATTCCCCCCCTCCCGCAACCAATCCCATCTTTTCTAAGACTAGACTGACTTGTCTTCTCCAGACCACAACGGAGTAGCCAATCATCCTCACCAGCCTTGCAAAATAATTTCCTCCTGCTGAGTTTTGCCCAGGGGTGGGGAGATCTGTGGTCACGTGCTGCTCTAGCTTGGTTACCTAGGTCCCCACTGCGCTGCCCCTGTGGCCACTCCCCTCTGTGCCTACTTGCACTCTGGGCCCGGCCAGGTTGCCAGCGTCAGGCCTGGGGTTTAAATCCTGGCTCTGCCACTTTGGAGTTGTGTGATCTCGAGCAAGTGAATGAATCTTTAAAGGCCTTATTTTGTATAATAAGTAATCATGGAATAATACTACCTATCTCATGAAATTACTGGGAGGGTTAATAAGACAGTGTAAATGCCCTGGTCCATAGAAAGGACTCAATGAGTGTTAATTTCCTTTCATCCTGCTCCTTCTTTTCTTTTTTTAATCCTCACCCTAGGATACGTGTGATTTTTTTTTTTTTTTTTGAGAGAGAGAGACATCGATGTGAGAGAGAAACATCAATTGGTGGCCTCTCGCAATCGCCGTGACTGGGGATTGAACCCACAACCATTTGGTGCACAGGACAACACTTCAACCAACTGCGCAAACTGGCCAGGGCCTGCTCTTTCTTGCGTTAGTTTACAGTATAGCCACTTGCTATGTAGGATGTGAAGGGATCAGTACCTTGCTATTTCCAACAAATGTTTTTTGAGGTGCTGATATCTTCTAATGATAGCATGAGCCATCATTTAATTAGGAACATTAGCCGCCATTAGATTAGGAATATTACAGATGGTCCCAGCACAACGTGTTCATGTCACAGATGGTTCATAATAGCAAGTCTGGAGTTACAAGGAAGAGTAAGCGTATCAGTTTTAGCTTTGGGCTTTCATCTCCTTCTTAAATATACTATTGTTATGTAAAATAAAATATGTATGCACACATATGTTTGCTTTTCTAAATGTTTCATAATTAGGTAAAGGTGCATAAGAAAATGACCTTCATTCTGGTTTTAAATGCATTTTCTTCCCTTCAAACACAGGCTTTTGTGAGTACTGCTCTCTCTGTCTGGAAGATAATTCCTACTTTTTTTCAGAGTCCATGTAAATTATCAGTTTCTCTGGAAAGGACTCTCAATTTTCCAGTCTAGATAAGACTTTTTGTTTTAATAGCCTTATGTTTTTTGTTATCTATTGCTGTGTTATAAACCACTCCCAGCTCTGGTTGGTGTGACTCACTGGATTGAGTGTCGGCCTGTGAACCAAAGGGTGGCCAGTTCAATTCCCAGTCAGGGCATATGCCTGGGTTGCAGGACAGGCCCCCAGTAGTGGGTGCACAAGATGCAACCACACATTGATGATTCTCTCACTCTCTTCCCCCTCCCTTCCCCTCTCTAAAAATAAATAAAATCTTGAAAAAACACACTCCAAAATTCAGTGATTTAACTACTAATGGCATTATTTCCCATGATTTTTTTGGTTGATCAGATGGCTCTGCTTCATGTGGCCTTGACTGAGGTGCTGAGGGTCACAAGGCTGGCATGTCATGCTGGCCACCTACTGGGAGCCCACCTGGGGCTGTTGGCCAGGGCCCTTGGTTATACTCCATATGGATTGTGTGGCTGGTGATCTTCACAGATAAACTGGATTCTAAGAAACTGCATTTGAGGAGGTCTAGTTCCATTGTGCAAGTGTTGTTCATCAAACCATGCATGTGATGTCCTAATAGTCAAAATTAATTATATGGCCAAACCAGTGTCAACATGGGGATTACACAAGGGCAAAATATCAGGAGGCAGGTTCACTGGGGACCACCAAAGTCTACCACACCCAGTGAGACTTTCCTTTCTAATACTCATCATTGTTTGCAATTACATATGGTATGTTTCTTTTCTCTCTTTCAATAGACTCTAAGATCCACGAAAACAGAGATCTTTATGGGGTTTTTTTGCTAATCATTGTGGAACAGAACTTTCAATGCACTGTAAAGGTTTTCAAGAACCTCAAGAAACTGAGAAATTCACAATAGGTGCCACCATGCAGGTCTTGCAAAAGGGGATTGGTCCAAAACTGTGGAGGATCACCTACCTCCACTATTTTGGAGAGATTTGTAGGTGTCCTGTGCTCCTTTCCCCATTATGGCTGAGGGCAGGGGGCTTCTTTTTCACCTGAAGTGAA
Source organism: Trachops cirrhosus (assembly GCA_028533065.1). Lineage (NCBI taxonomy): Eukaryota > Metazoa > Chordata > Mammalia > Chiroptera > Phyllostomidae > Trachops > Trachops cirrhosus. The sequence continues at coordinate 84,355,574 of CM052544.1, read as the reverse complement.
CTTTGAGAGGGATTTCAAAAACTATTTGGAGAACTTAAGATGTGACCATTGGATTTTGATGCACCATCCCTGTTAACATTCCATTGTTTGCAGGCACCAGGGTGGTTTGTGGGCATCAGATCCTGCAAATTAGGTTGGTTTTATTCAGATTTTAAGGATGAGAAAATTAAGTGAAGTTGAATTACTTGTCCAATATCACATAGATAATAAGTAGCAGAATTGTGTTTCTAACCTAGATCTGTCTTCAAAATTCAAGTCCTTCCACTCAGGGAGACGTGGAGAAGACACATGTCTTCAGGGGAAGACACAGAGACCAAGTTTGAGGTACAAGCTATTTAATAGGGTTCAACACCTATGGAAGGAAGGGAGAGGAAACAGTATGAGGCAGATGGAGAGGCTGTGCTGTGGTACAGGCCTCAGCTACCCTGCAGGAGCTCTGGAACAAATGTTGTCCATCACTGCAGTCCCCCGTTGGGTGGAAGGCTGGACCTTATACCTCTGTCTCACTCAGGCGCAGGATGCACATTACCCCAATGTGGTGGTTAATTTTATGTCAACTTGACTGGGATACAGAGTGCCCGGATAGTCAGTTCTGGTTGTGTCTGTGGGAGTGTTTCTGGATGAGATTAGCCTTTGAATTGGTAGAGTGAGTGAAACAGATTTATCGGCCCCCACCCCACCCCACCATGTGGATGGTCATCATCCCATTAGTTGAAGGACTGAGTAGAACAAAAGGGTGGAGGGAGAATTCACTCTCTCTGCCTGCATATATATATATATATATATATATATATATATGAGCTGGGACATTGGTCTTTTGCACTTGGACTGGGACTTACATCCTCAGCTTCCCTGGTTCTCAGGTCTTCTGATTTGCATGGGAACTTATACCACTGGTTTTCCTGGGTCTCCAGCTTGCCCATGGCAGATCACAGGACTTCTGAACCTACATAATCATGTGATCCAATTCTTCATAATCAATGAATCCTTCCCTCTCTCTCCTCCCCTCCCTTTCTCTTCCCTGCCCTGCCTTTCCCTTTTCTTCCCTTCACTTCCCTTCCTCCCCCTACCCCATGCTATTGCTCACTCTCTCTCTTCCACTGTTCTCACAGTTCTACAGGTTGATTGGGCTCAGTTAATTGGTCCTCATCTGAGGTCTCCTAGGCAAGTGCAGTAATATGGCCACTAAGACTTGGGAAGATGGTCTCTGGGCTGGGGTGATGGGTCAGTCATGGCTGGCTGTACAGCTATCTCTTATGGATAGCTTGGTCTTTCTCACCATGTGGTAATCTCAGGGGTAGCTGGACCTCTTACATGGTGGCTTCTCCTTATGGAGCATTCCAAAGGACAGAAATTATTAGCTGCCAGTCTCTCAATGTCTGTGCCTTAAAATGGGCACAGCATCACTGCCACTGTATTTTGTTGTACAAAACAGTTACAAAACCCACCCAGACTTAAGGGGAGTGGACAGCGAACCCCACTTCTTGATGGAAGGAGTATCAAATAATTGACCATTTTTAATGTGTCTCATCTTTACTTTGGCATTTGACACTGTTCACCACAAGTGATAATATATCATGTTCCCTGGGTTTTCTTTGACCTCTGACTATTCTTTTCTAGTCTCCTTCAGTGGTATCTTCTTTGCTCCATTACTTAAACATCCTCTACCATTTTCTCTCCTGCCACTCATTTGCCCTGATGATCATATCTACTCTGACTTCAGTCACTGCCTTTAGGCTGATTGACCAAATCTCTAAAGATTACTACCCTAATCTTCTGACTCACATGGCCAGGAATCCTTTATAACACTTGTGGAAAGTGTCTGAATAGGCTTTGTGTTCCCCCACCCATGGGCAGGACCACACCTTTTTCCTAAAGGTGGCTGGGTCTTCCTTGTAGGGCTTTCCTGAGAGTTTCCTCCCTCCACCCAACTGTACCACATTCAGTGAAACCTCCAGAACGACCTCTGTGAATGACAACCTAGGAGGACGTAGGATATTAGACTCAAAAGTATCCCAAAAGATGTGGGAAGGCTGACTAGCTGCATGACAGAAATGACTAACATGAACATTTAAAATCTTTCACTGTAGGGCCTGCATTTAGTGATTTCCAGGTCACTCAGCTATATTCACAGTTTGTATGTTTTTATTAATTTGTCAGAATCACACTTTCACAGTTAATAAATGAACAACTCAATTAGCCAACTCATAATCCACAGCACTCCTTCCTATAAAAACAATATCCTACCAGACCCTTTCTCACTGAACATATGGATACGATATTCTGTGCCATACCACTTATTAACTCCAAGGTGCATGGACTGGTGTTTGGGAATGGCCTATCACTGTAGTTTCTTTTCCACACTGGGACTGATCTTAGTAATCAGTCCATCATATATGCTTTTCAGTTTATGGATATACCATAGTTTGGCACCCTCAATCTCATACCATCTTCAGTGAAAATCAACAGACATTCAGAAGGCACTGTGTTGCATGTTGTGGAGGATATACAGAGAATAAAAAGTTAAGGTTAGTGAGAAAGAGAGAGGAGTCACAGACAACTGAGAGACAGTAGAGTTAGGTGACAGTGCTGGAGAGTACAGGCATGTTATAGAGTGCGTGGAATTAACTGTTGCTTCTCATTTAAGTAGAAAGGGATGGGAGAGCATTCCAGAAAGAAGAACAGAGTAGAAGCATGGAGCAGGAGTTCAGGCTGCAGTTGGGAATGATGAGTAAACTCTTGGTTCAAACACAGAGTATATGTGCGTGGGTACCAAGGGGAATGAAAGCATTATTCAGGGAGGAGTGAGTCATGAAAGCTTTTGAGCATAACTGAGTCCTGGGCCCAACACTGTTTTATGACTGTATCTCCCAGGGAGTATCATGTCAGTGCTTGAGTGCATGGGAGTGTTATTCTTGCTTTTCTCCAACAGAAAAGTCTTCTTTTAAAATCAAAACAAAACAAAACAAAACACACCTTCCTTGAGCTGAGTCTCTTTCTAATAACTCCCTCAATAGCCGAGCCTGTGAGAGTGTTACCAAACAGCAAGTGGGGTCCTGCTGCCCTCCACCGCCCTCCAGGCAAAATTCCGGAGGCCAAGGTTTGGTGATAAAGGAAAGGAGTCTTCATTCAAAAGCTTCACAGTTTTGGAATCTAAATTCTTTAACTCTTTAGTTTCAGCTTAAATCAAGCATAACAATTAAGGCTAACACCTTTAACAACTGAGTTCTCCTATAATTAATTCCCCTGTTACTCTCTAATTAGCTTACTTTTAGAGACTTAGTTTATAAACTAAAACAACATAAGATGCCAAAGCTACACAATTTTGGAAGAATGGCAGGCTTCTGCCTCAGATGGTCATCCCTTCTAGAACACACATAGAAGAACAACCCTGTCACTCTCTGCCAGGCTAGCCCGGTCCTAGGCTGCACCTGGGGTTTCTTCTTTCATCCAAAATACTGTCTTTTGGGAAATGCAGGCAGCTGCAGCAGGATCATCAGCCATCCTTGAGGAAGAGATAGAGAGAGAGAGACAAGTCTGTACCCTCTTTTTATTTTAAATCTTCTGGCCCATAATTCCATGCACTCTGGAGGCATTCAGCTTCTCAGCCAATCCTGTCCTAGACTGTTTCCCATTGCCTGGGCAACTGCCTCATACAGCCCCTCCCTACTGCTCCCCAGTGATATGATCAGATCTCTCTGTAACAGGCGCAGGCTGGAATCTCTGTGTCCCCCATTTCTCATATGTTCTTTAAAAACTCTCAAGCCCACCACCATCAATAAAAATCCACATAAAAATGATATATGTACTTATTAATGAAAATTTAGAAATGCATATGTCCAAAAATATAAAATTAAAATCCACCCATGATTCAGTGTCTCCAAATAAACTACAGTTGAAATATGTATGTTCTTGTGTTGTTGTCTCTCTACATGTATTTATGTATTATCTACTTTAACATAAAATGATCTGTAAAAGTGACTATGTTATTTTATAATCTGCTTTTTTCCTTTAGCATTGTTACATGGCCACCATTCCATATTATTAAATGCTTTTCTACAATTTCATTTTTTTCAGGTCAGATTTACTGAGATATAACTTACATGCAGTGAAGCTTACTCTTTTTTAAATGCTCAGTTTGATGCTTTTAAAAAATATATAGTCATATATCTTGGTTGTGTGAGGAGGCACAGTGCATCTACCTATGCTTCCATCTTGGTCGGACAACCTTTCATTTAGAATGGAAGGGCAGATCAAGTGCTTCTCAGATAAGGTCAAATTAAAGGAGTTCATCATCACCAAGCCCTTATTTTATGAAATGTTAAAGGGACTTATCTAAGAAAAAGAAGATAAAAAACATGTACAGTAAAAT
>CM052544.1:84303658-84350702 GCA_028533065.1 Trachops cirrhosus | reverse complement strand
TTTCTCCATTCTTTTCTGTTTGGTTGTTTCTTTCTTCCTTCTGGTCCACTCTATTGATCTGAGTCCCAGTTTCCTTTCCATCACTATTGGTTCCCTGTACATTTTCCTTCATTTCACTTATTGTAGCCTTCATTTTTTCATCTAATTTGTGACCCAATTCAACCAGTTCTGTGAGTTTCCTGATCACCAGTGCTTTGAACTGTGCATCTGATAGGTTGGCTAACTTTTGGTCACTTAAAAGTATTGGATCTGAGGCTTTGATTTGTACTTCCGTTTGAGCCAGTTTTTTTTTTTTTTTGGTCTGGTCATACCTGTTATGTAGTGAGGGGTAGAGCCTTAGGTGTTCTCTAGGGCAGGACAACCCAGTTGCTGGGTTGTGACACTATATGTGGGGGATGGGTCTGAGAGGAAACAATGGCGCTTGCTCTACTCTTTGGGATTTCAGTCCCTTCTGCCGCTTCCCCCAAGCTAACTGGGCCCTTCTGGTGCTGATTCCCATGTGGGTGGGCTTGTGCACATTCTAGAACCCTGTGGGTCTCTCCAATGCAGTCTCCTGTGAGGCTGAGAGTCTCTCCCTGCGCCTCAGCCCCTGCAGGTGTTTTCAATCAGTGTCCTGAGGTTCTATTTCCTGGCGCTGGGACCCTGGGTTGTGGGGTCCGTCTCACTGCCCAATTTTGCCTTGTTTATCTGCGCATGAGTGTGGCCTGGACCACCAGGTGCCTTGTGAACAGTGCCTTGCTTCACAGTCACCGTCTCACTGTGTCTGCCAACTGCCTGGCCCAGTGCGGTCTTGCGCTCGGGATGCCGTTACACACCCAGGATGCATTATGCGCCCAGTGCCACTGTCTTTTGTGCCTCGACCCCTCTCCATCCAGCTGCCTGACTCTGCCCCTCCTACCGGTCTGGATGAATGTGTGTATTTTAACTCCTTGGTTGTTGGACTTCCATACAGTTCTTTTCTGTCAGGTCTGGTTGTTATCTTGTTTCTAAATTGTTGCTGACCTTAGTTTGGTTGTGCGAGGAGGCACAGTGTGTCTACCTACACCTCCATCTTGGCCGGAAGTCTCCAGGCAGTTTTTTTAAGCAGACTGTGAAGTAGACAGTAGAACTAGTTTTCTGTCGCCATAGACCACTACACCTTGTATCTAACTAAAAATAGCAAAGATCAACTCCAACAATTATCCAAAGTCACTGTTAACTGCCTGCAGGGTGAAACTCACCACTATATTATTTTAAAGGAAGTTACCTACAAGGATGAATTCAATTAACCCAGGGTAAGAAAAGTCAAACCAAGTTGTATTCCCGAATGAGTTGTCCATATCAGGCCAGCTGTTGAGAATGCACCCAGATACACTTGACCTGAAGACACTATGTATAAAGCCTTAGGCAAGTCTGGATTTCTGGTGACTAAGGGCTGAAGGAATGACAGCACAGAGCTAGTTCTGTGACACTTTATATCCAGATGATAGAAACTGTTCCCAAGGACAATCAATGTACACACTGTTAATCACACTGAATAAAGAAGATGCATTATTCATTTTTCTTTTCTTTTTGCTTAAGAAGCTTGTTCATCTCCCTTTTGGCCATTCCAACGTACTTGGAAATGTTTCCAGGTTGGTTTAGTTCAGGAAGCAATCGCAGCAAGAGAAATGATCGTGGCCATGAAGTATGCTTTTGGCTTTTCTTTCTTCCTTTAGTGTGAAGAGGCATTTCAACCAGCCCACAGTTCGGCATCGAGTGTTTACTAGACTGCTGCACATTTCATGGAATCTTTGCTGCTGCTCAGTGGTTTATTTCTTAGAGCCAAAAATTCTAGGTGCTAGAATGGGAACAAGGCAGACAGCCAAGCACAAAAACATAAGAAAACAAGAAACACCAGACAGAACAGATGGGTCTAGATAGTAGAGGGTCAGAAACTCCAAGGAAACACACACACAACAGCAGGTGGAAGCCAGGCTCTTTCCAGCCGAGGACTTTATCGGCCATCAGCATCACCTCATGCCTCTCCCCATCCTTGCAGCTGCTCTTCCAGTCTTGCAATCTCTGCAGCCAGCAAGTTGGTGCTGCAATACACTTCTTCTGCCATTGTCCCAAGCCTCAGTGAGTTCAAGCTGGCCTCCTGACCAGCCTTCCTCTGCGATCAGCATGGTGACCCCAGCGCCCACACGGAACTTTTACATGTGCTTGGGGCGTCTGTGTTCAGTGTACTCCCTGGTGATCAACTTGGGGGAGATGAGCCCCTCCCGAATGAATCGCCCATCGGGATCACTTCCAGAGTCTGAAACGGCTGTCCTCTCTTGTATCTGGACCTCAGGTGGCCAGCTGAAGATGGACGGAGTGCTTTCACTTCCTGTCGGTTCAGTTTCTCTGCCTCCTGTTGCTTCTACTGATGTTCAGACCCCTTTAATGTGAATGTCAGTTGTTTTCTGCCAACTGTGGTGTCTGATACACTCAGTGTCTCATTTTTTGCTTCAAGTTTCAACCAATCTTCCAAGGTTTTATTCATCAGCTTCTGCTTGGCAGCAGAATCTTTGAAGCCTCTAAATTCTTTGCCCTCTTTGATCTCATAAAACTGGGACTTGAGGACATTCGGCTGGTCCTCCCTGGGTGGTTCCTGCCACTTCACTCTTTCCTCTGCTGAAGAAGTCGGAGCTGGTCCCTGATCTCTCCCACTCAGTCTTTTCATCACCCGAACTTTCTGCATCACTTGGTTTTCCTTCCAGCTCTTTCTCCTCTTCTTTTTCATGATGTTCTTGTTGCTCTAAGAGTCTCAGTGTCTTCTTCCTTTTTTCAGTAATCTTTGAAGTAAATGAATTCAAAAGCCTGAAATCTTCGCTCTCTTCATCTACTTGGAAGTCAGGGTTCTCAAACAGAACTTTAAATCAGTTGTTGGAGAGAATATTCGGAAGGCTCTTAACTTTGTTTTTCCACGTAGGTTTTTGCTTCTCCTCTTCAATTAAGACTAGCTCTTTGTGCACTTTTGGCAATTTCTCTATGTGGGCTCTCTGTCCAGGTGTTTCTTCTATCTTCTGTCGGATTTTTTATTTTCTTCCTAAGCAAGTGGACTTACCACCAATTTCACCCTGTGATAGAGTCTTCTATCCATAAAAAAATGTATGCATGTATGCCCAGAGAAAAGGTGATCCAATGAGATGTGTGAGCCCTAAATTGTCAAGGTCTTTCTTGGTGACAAATTTGTAACTGTCATAAACCATGCCTTCTGGATTCTCTTCCAATTCTTCTGTCAAAAGGTCTAAGAAGAAACACCACCTGGGGCAGGCCCCAGACTGTAATGTAACAGATGCTCCTCTTGGGGGTTTCATCGGCGGCAAGAAGCATGCCTGAGTTGGGGCAGAGGCAGGCGTCTTTGCTGTGAGGTTCTGGCTCCAAGGAAGTAAATATTTTTCCTGAGTTCTCATTCCACGTTTTGATAATTTGAAAGTCTGCAGACAAAATCAAATTTAAAGAATCCTGGAAATGAACTGACTTAATGGGCAGCCCACGTTGGTGGAACTTAACTAGCAATGGTTTTTCAGATGGAAGGTCACATAATGAAACCTGCCCCGTGGATGTTCCCACTGCCATGGTCAAGGCGCAGCTAAACTTCAGAGCAGGGGCTGTAGGTGAACTGTTTATCTCTGAATCTGCCGTGACTCTACCTAATGCACAGTCTAACAGGCCAGCCGTGTTTCGTGTTCTTGGATTCCCGCACCCTAGTTGACCCTGTCCTGTTCCTGTGGCAAACAAGCCCTGCATGGAGTGTATGTGACAAACATTATTCTCCGCAGCATTACTTTGTAAAGGATTTACCTTGTTCTAAGGTAACCTCTTCCTTGTTCTAAGTTTAATATATAAACCTCAGCACTTGTGCCAACAAAGTGTAAGTCTTGGGATGGATAAGGGTAAGAAAACCCCTCCCAAACTGGTATTCTGGCTTGGTAGTAAAAACCTGACTGTGAATGGAATTTCCTGTATCTATCATTATGTAATAAGACAATTTTTGAATAGTTATCAGGCAGTGTTTCCAAGGTGACAACTTCTGAATTGAAACACCTTTCAAACTTCAAGGATCATTGATCTGTGTCATAGCATCGAACCCAAGGTCTATAGGTTCCAGCTGCTAAAGTATATTGTCCATCTTTAGAAACCTTAATATTGGTACAAACAGGCATTTCAAAATCCTGAATGAATTCAGTTCTCCTATGGACATCGACATCTTTCTTCTGTAGGGCTCTCTTCTTGCTGTCAGAAGAAAGCCACTCAGGAAAGAGCTTGCTGCAGCTGAGACTGTAAATCTTTCCCCTGTTGTCGCTAGAGGCCTGTGTGGTGGTGGGGAGGAGTGGCGACCGGTGCTCCGTTCAGGTCACTGTACTGCGGTGCACCCAGCAAGAGCTCCCCAGGTCTCCTCTGTGCACCTCTGAGGCCTGTGGCGCCGGCACTCTCTGGCTTTTACTTTGGATAATTAGGAACCATTGCAGGATTTGGGGCACAGAGGTGACTTTGAGGCAGGTTAGTAAGAAACTAGGGAAATTCCCTAGCAAGTGGAATGAGGAAACTGAGACAAACTGCTGAGCAATTAACAGCTAGGTGATAAGTACAAGACTATATCCTCCCTAACCAAAGATCCCTAATAGCACGTGGTTTATAACACCTTAATCAGGGAGATAGATAACCAAAAATTAAGTAGAGCCGGGCTAGTCTGAGATAGAGGTGCAACTAACCAGAGAATGACCGCTGACCCCACTATGCACTCATTTTGATACACCAGCCTGCTAAACGACCACCTATAAAGCTAATGACTATTCTGTTGAGCTGCTCCCCTGGTACCCCCAATAAAATTCCCACCTGTCGAGGAGTGATGAAACCCTCAGGACAAAGGGCAACAGCTTTTGGTCTTCTTTGAGCACACCTGCAGCACCCCACCCCCTGCCCCTGCTTTCTCAGGCATGTACTTTGCTTCTTCTTTCCTAAGCTCTAAGGGTCCTGATGAGGCTTGCACCCAGGGGAGCAGTGGGCAGCGGCAGCTCACTCTGGGCTCACCCCCTGATCCTGTCTCCAAGGGCTGTCTTTTTGCCTCACGGACCTAAGCTTTAATAAGGTCACTCTCACTTTCACCTGGACTTGTGTCTTGAAATTTTCCCTGACAGAGTCACAAACCTGGAGGTCCCTGATGAGTGAGAGTTCCCAGACCCAGCCAGGGAAGCATCAGCCCCGGTGCTGAAGGGATCCAGTAACAACTTGATCAGACATTTGTAAAGCATCTCTCTGGATTCTGAATTTAAGTTAGGATGTGTGTGTACGTAGTCAGGAGAGCAACGGTAGAAGCAGGGAAACCTGCTAGATGGTGGTACAGTAATCCAGGTATGCTTATGATGAAAGCTTTGACTGCCTGGTGGCTGCTGAGGAGGTGTAAAGCAGAGGGATTCTGCCTACATCTTGGAGATGATCCAACAGGCTTTCCTGGTGAATGGATGTGAGAGCGAGAGTGGAGTCAGGAATGCCTCCAAAGTTTTAGGACTGTGCAACTGGATGGATAGATTTACTGACAATGAAAATGGGGAAGGATGTGGAGGACTGAGGGGGTATAAAGAACGTTTGGGTTCTACATGTTTCTTAGTCATCTATGTAGAGATTTTGAGTTGGCCATTGAAACTCACATCTTGTATTTGGGAGAGAAATGTGGGCTAGAGATATACATTTGGAAGTGATCACCTTATAGATGGTTCTTCCAGCCTTGAGACTCAGTGACATCACAGTAGAGTGAGTATCACTGGAGGGAAGATGAGGACCAAGGGCTGGGCCTGGGACACACCCACATGATCCAGGGAGGCTTCGTGCATAGATGGGGTATATTACAAGACCTTGCACTGTTTCTTACGCTAACGGTAGTCTTGTTGTATTGTTTTGTATCTTCCCCCTTTTAACCATCATAGGGCTTGCCCATATTGTATGTTATTTTTTAAGTTTGAAATTCCAGAACTCTTGAATAGTGTGAATTTTTGCTATGAACTCAGGTGAGGGCAGACCCCTGATTTCAAGTTCTCAGGGAAGGGTCCCCCCCCCGCCCCCGACTTCTGACTGGGATAGATTAGCTTCTTTGTCATCTGCTCAGTGGACAGAGTTTTCTGGTCTTTACTGAGGAGTAGAGCTTTACTTTCTTGTGAGCTCTTCCATGCATTTAAGCAATTGCCTTGTTTTATGCAGTATTTGGGTTGTGGTTCTTCTTTTTGAGTTTAGTCTTCCATATTGCCTTAAATATATCCACTAACCTTTCCATTTTACTAATCCTCTCCATTGTCACTGTCCTAGTTCAGGTACCCTTAATTTGTTCCTTTACAACTTCACAAGCCTCTGGGCTGGTATCTTTTTGCTGTCTTTCCCCTCTTGCAATTATCCTCAGGTGTGCCCTGACTGGGAACTGAAACAGCAACCCTTTGGTCTGCAGCCCATGCTCAATCCACTGAACTACACCAGCCAGGGCTCAGTGGATCTTTTGTAATGCAAATCCAAAAATTTCATGACCTGGACAGTTTTTATGGCTTTCTCTCCCTCCTAAAGATAAACCTCTTGTCTTTAATAGGACTTATAAGAAATCTTTGACTTTATCGCTCACCTAATACCCTTTGCCCTTCCTTTGTTCCACCGAACCTAAGTGTTTCAGGGCTTGCAATGCTCTGTTACACTTTCTTAACCTCTGCGTAGGCTGTGTTCTCTTCCTGGAAGGCTCCTCCAACTTTATCTGTCTGGTTACCACCCAGCGTCCTTCAAGGCTGACTTCAAATGCCTTCTTCTTTGGAACTTTTTCATATCAGTCCCATCTCTTTTTTAGAATGAGAGTGAAGACTTTCCTTTAGATTCCCACTCCTTGCTCCATAGCCCTTGGACACAACTTATTATAACTCTCATTCTTTGCATGGTGACCAAGGTTTCTCCCAGCAGACTGAACAAGTCTCGGGACTGGAAGTGTCTTTTTATCCCCAGTGCCCAGCACTGTGCACGTCTGGCACATAACACACTCTCGATACGCATTTGCCGAATGGTTGAAAATATGGACACAGAAATGGGAATGCCCTGTATCATTACAGAATGAAGAGTCGAACTTGGGGTAGTGAACGCAATACAACACACAGATGATGTATTATAGCACTGTACATCTGAAACCCGTATAATTTTATTAACTGATGTCACTCCAATAAATACAATAAAAAAGATAAGAAATAAAGCATTAATATAATTAAAAACAGAATGGTCTACTTTGATTTCAAAGGACAAGTTCCTAAAAATATTGGGGTCTAAACATGTTTTGAAATACCACATTTAAAAAAAATGTGTTAGCACCTAAGTGGCACCTGGGTGAAATGGCAGTTGTTAAATACTGGAGGGTATTAAGCTACTACACTTGTTCAAATCTAGTAAGAATAGAAGCTTCTTCAACATAGAGGACACTTTATAAAGCTCAAGACTATTTATGTAAATATAATATGCAAAATAAATCTTTTGGGTGCATTAACAGTAGAAAAAATAAAATAATGGAATGGTATTTGTGATTGGGGTGTGAAGGCGGTGTGCGAAGATGATGACATCAGCACCATTAGGCCCGTGTGGTCCCCTATGTTTTAACTGACTGCAGCTCCATAGGGCAGGGACACCTGTAGCTGGGCACATAGCAACAGGTGCACAATACGTGTTCACTGAGCTGAAATGTTCTTGAGGATACTATGAAACATTCTTAATAATAATGAAAAAAAGTTTTAACAACAATGTATAAACATTGGGGAAGGAATTTTTAAAAAAATGTCCTTTCTACCCCTGGCTGGTGTAGCTCAGTGGATTGCATGCTGGCCTGTGAACCAAAGTGTTGCTGGTTCAATTCCCAGTCAGGGCACATGCCAGGGTTGCAGGTCAGGTTCCCAGTAGGAGGTGTGTAAGAGGCAACCACACATTGATGTTTCCTCCCCTCTCTTCTTCCTTCCCTTCCCCTCTGTCTAAAAATAAATAAATAAAATCTTTTAAAAAGCATAAATAAATAAATAAATAAATGTCCTTTCTAAATTTTATTTATTATCAAGGTTATGGTAAAATATGATGGGAGAATAATCTAATGACTAACAGTGAACATTTATATAGCACAGATGTTGTGCTCTGCACAAAATACAGTTTTACAGGTAGTTTTACATGTAATAACTCATTTAATGTGTATACTCACCTTACTAAGCAACTTAATATCATCCCCATTCTAAAGACTGGAAGCCTGAGGCACAGAGACATTAAGTAACGTGCCAGCGCCTTGCAGCCAGCAGGTGGCAGAGCTGAGGTTCAGCTGTATCACAAGAGCTTTCTTGGGTCCTGTTCTCTCCCAGACTCTGCTCACATGCTCACATGTTGCCATAGCTGTAGTTGTGACGCTTAAAATCAGAAACTCAGACTTTTGTCTAGCATATTTGAAACATTTCCCCAAAATATCAGGCCTAAACATTAGAATTTTAATTGACTGCACCACATTCTACTGAGTTATGTATCATAATCAGCCTGATAGTTTCTCCCTTGCTGGCAATTTAGGTTGTTTACAATTTTTTTCTATTATGTGTGATTATGTTATGTTAATGCATGTAGCTTTTACTTTTTTAAATCTTTCCTTAGGATAAATCCTTAAAGTCAGACTAACTGTAAAAGGATGTAAATGATTTAATTACCCCTCATGTATAATGAAATCAAGAAGAGTTGTATAAATATATGCTGTTATCAGCAGCATGTCAGAATCTTATTTTCTTCCCAACTGTGCTTAATTTTTGTTAGGTATTCTTGCTCACTTTTAAATAGGTACATAATAGAATTTTCTCTTTTCATTTTCATTTATTTACTAGAAAGTTTGGATACTTCAAAATACAATGTTTCCCTCTTTTATTGACATACAGGGTCCAGCACAAATAACACCCCCTTTTTATTACAAAATCTTTTATTACAAAATCATAAGCATGTAATTCTGTAACATAACAGTATCACACTCAAGCACACAGTATGACATTTTAAGTGAAATGTTCAAATTAAAACTATAAATTATCACACCCATATTATTATTCTACCAACCACACTCAAGTAAGTAGGTGTTACTTCTGCTGAACCCTGTATTGCTGCAAATATTTTTCTAATCTGTTGTTTGTCTTTACAATTTAAATATTGATAGCTACTTTCACAGAAATTTGGAACTTTTATATTGTTCAAATTTATTTGTCTCTTTAGTTATAACATCTATATTTTGACTTGCAGGATGTCACCATTCTAATATGAGTATTGTGGATTATTTGTTTATGGCTACATTATTTGTTTATGTTATCTGATTTTTGGTACACACAGTTTAAATTGCTAAGAAATGGCAAATCTCTCAGAAGTGTGAGGGAGTCTCTGAAGGAAATGCAGTTGGAGGGACAGAGAAAACTGTGCCGATTGCTGTGACTCCCTGTATGGAAACTACAGCAATTTGCAGTGTAATGCCCAATCTTTCTGAGTTTACTTACAGTTCAAAGACCTCGAATCCTTTCCTGCAACACAGATCTGGCCCAGAACAGTGTTCTCTGGTTGTGCAGGATTCCAACTGTTCTATATTGTGAAGTATGTGAGGTAAACTGGCACACACACACCTAATACCATTATTTGTTTAAAGTTGAATGATGGCATTTGGCAATGTTGGGACATTATTAAGGAAGGTTGGTTTGTCAATACCCACATGTTTCCTAAATTGGCATTTACTTTCTGTAGATTCCACACTATCAATAAAAGGTAAAATTGTCAGCTTTGAAGCTTCAGATATTTAAAGTTTTATGTACACTTGTTATGGATCCAGCTCCCAGGGGGCGGACTGCCATTAACTCAGGCAATAAGAGACTGATGTATAAATCAAAGTGCCAGTATTTTTTTTGCAGGGAGAACTCTGAGCATCCCTTTAACTGAGATATTAAGGCCAGTATGATGAGCATATTATCTTTCTCTTGGCAGCTGTCCCTGGGGAGTAAAAGTATAATCAGGGACTTTCCTGGTTAATATAGATTCAGAATCAGATAATAATATCATATAAATGTTGTGGGTTACTTTGTAATAATAATGTAGACTATAGAATCAGATAATTTGTCACACTGGGTTTCAGCAGCCATGTATGTTCAAGTGTCTTGATTGTGTCACTGGGGTCTGTGGGCACTCTGCCCCTGGCAGCAGAGCATGTGTGAGCATGACCCGCTTCTGCACCTTCAAGGACAGCTGTTCTGTGTGGGACGGGACTGCAGTTTGATGTTCAGTCTTTCTCCTGACAAGGTTCAATGTGTTTGATGGAGTCCCCGCACTCCTGATTACAATCACACTCCAAGTCGGCCTTGCTATGGTGACTCTTGGGTCCCCTTGACTGGCATTTTGAGATTTTCTGAACACATTTCAACAGTCTCTTGGAGTAACTACATGACAAACCTAAACCAGGTTTAGCTCTTTGGGGACAAACTTTTTCCCATGTTCTTGGGGAGTGGTCCCTCATTGTTACCCTCTTTGGCTCTCTGCAGTGTGGTCCAGGGAAAATGAGGGGTTTGGTCACCTTGTCCAACTCTAAATACGTTTTACCCCTGGAATCTCCTCATTGCCGTCTCGCGGGATTTCCCATCCAGACTGGTGGCCTTCGTCTTTCTTTTTTGGTAAATGCCAAGCCAACCACATCTGGGGCATGGTTTTCCTCCTTTAAAATTTGCAAGGGAGCACGAACCAGTCCGTGGAGCTACTTGAGCCTGCGCATGCTCCCTCACAGCTGCGTTTGTGGGGTAGTCCTCACACTCTGTGCTCCACTCCTCCCCCCGTGGGCCACCCCGGCTGTGCTGCGTGCCTGGCCCTGGTTCGTGGCCTGGGGCTGGCTTACCAGTCCCGCGCAGGCTCTGTCAGATGCTGTGTGATGGATGGCACTCATGGGCACGCCGGCAGTTGGGTTATAATCCAAGACGATCTTTGTTCAAACCAACAAAATAAAATATGTGATGCAGTACTTTGGGGAAAATTTTAAAGATTTTTAAAAATGTGTTAAGAACAGTAAATTTCAGAATATTTCACAATGCCTAGCACAACAGTTTGGACTAATTCCATAAGCCAACAAGAAAACAAAAGAATAGAAGTGAACAGATTTTCATGGTAAAGGTATCAAATATAGTTAACTGTGCATACATATCATACCAAAACAATAAAGTTTAGTTATGAGAGGTCTGTTCAGTAATCAGGAATTTATGAAATCTAGCAAATGTCGCGCTGTCAAAGTTCATCGTCCAACCAAGCCTTTCATCCTGTGGGTGAGAGCACAGCACTGCTAGACCCAGGCGGTCTAGAGTTTACACCTTCTTCCTATTAGTGCAGGACTCTTGTCACTACAGCTGATGGCACAGAACCATTTTCTTCAGTGACCAGCTTCTAAAGGCAAATGGTGTAGGAAGGCAGAGGGGAGTAACCAGCTTTAAACTCAACCAGACCTGAGCTTGGTCCTGGCTTTGCTGGTGACAAGCTGAAGGACTCTGAACAAGTTAATTGACCACACCAAGTATCAGTGATTTTCCAGCTGAGAAAATGAAATAGTAACAACAATAATTATTATTATGGAATAAATTAAACAGTAACAATGCTTGTAAAGTGCACAAAGAGATTAGTCAAATAATTTTATTACATACATGTTTTATTATATTATTATATAGCATTGTTTGATCAACCTAATCAAAAGCTGACAGTTGAAGATTGTGAAGATTCGTAAGAACTTTCTTTTACAAAGCAGGTTGTCATCACATTTGCTAAGATGTTCTCCTGTGAGCTTTTGCCTGGAACATCACTTCGATAATCCTGAACTATGTATTTAATAGTATTTGCTCAAGTAGTGTTCTATCTCAATTCATGAAAAGACAATGAACTTGAAAAATTAGTTGGAAAAAACTAATTGTATTGAATTTAAGTCAGAGTGAAGCTGATAGCTGTTTTTTGAAAATGTCCACTTTTTGAGAATGCAAACATATCCTGTATTTGTATATGACTTTTAAGTGTATAAAATATTTTCATGTCCATGACCTTATGACATTCTATGACACACTATGAAATGGTGCATTATTCACGCTTTCATACATAAGAAATGGAGGTTGCCGTGGCCGGGTGGCTCTGCTGGTTGGAGTGCTGTCCGGTACACCAAAAGGCTGCGGGTTCAGTCCCCAGTGGTGTGCGTACGGGCAGCACCTGGTTGATGTTTCTCTCTCACATCAATGTTTCTCTTTCTCTCCCTTCCTCTCTAAAAAATTAATAAAAACATGTGCTTGAGTGAGGATTAAAAAAAGAAATTGAGGCTTATTTTATAAGTGGCACATCTGGAACTCTAATTCCAGGACTTTTCCTCCACATGGTGACCAGCCCTGCAGAAATGATGTCTATATGTGACTAATGAAAGGCAGGCTTCCCATAAATACTCACACTCACACACACACACACACACACACACATTTTTGCCAAAAACCTTTGCATTATTGGGCTGCCATATTTTGTTGTTAACAATGACAATGACAGGTACTAACAGAACACCTCCTCTAAGTCTGAGGCTGTGCATGTGTTTTTAATTAATTAATTAATTAATTATTTTTGAGAGTACGTTTATTGAAGCTGGGGACAGTGAAACTAGGAAGTGCTCAGAGCAGAAGCAGCAAGAGAGTGTAGACACGGCTGCTCTGGCTCACTGGAAAGTCAGAGAAAGGGGGTCTTGGAGGCAGGTTCAGGAGGTTAGCTTGGGATGAGCTGCCGCTGTTCATTGCTCCTCCGGTTGAAAGTCCAGTGGGAACCCTTAGAGTTTAGGAGGTGCACCCCTGTAGGGGAGGAAAGGTGTGGGTGTGCTCCCGGGAGGGAGGGCGTGCTGTGCTTATGCTAGACATTTGCTGATTCACTGTCAGGCCCCATGTCCACCTGGTTTCCCAGCTTTTCACCTCCAGGAACTATAGTCATCCGTTGGTATTCATTCGCAGGGGATTGGTTCTAGGGACCCCCTGCCCCACGCTCCAGGACACCAAAATCTGCAGACACTCAAGTCCTTCACATCACATGGCATAGTATTTGCATATGACCTACTTTGCTTGCAGGCTGCAGCAGGGCATGGCCACACATCACTTCTTTCACACAGATTCAGTGTAGTGCTTGGCATGTGGCAAATTCAAGTTTTACTTTTAGGAATTTTCTGGATTTTTTTTCCCAAATATTTTTGATCTGCAATTGGTTGAATCCACAGGTGCAAAACCTGTGGACACAGAGGGCTGACCGTGTACTTTCCCAGTTACCCTGTCTGCTCACTCCTACCTCTTCTGGTCAGCAGAGGCCCTGGCAGGTGAGGGGACTGCGGGAGATGGGGAGGCCTTCTTCCCCTTCCTGTCTGCCTTGCGTGGTATCTCCAAATCCAGCAGCAGCTAGTCTTTCTCCATGGCAATAACTCTCCGGCCCGCTCATGGATGGTTCTGGCTCCTGGTAGCTACCCTGACTCCTTTACAGCCACCTCCCTCCTCTGTCCTTTCAGCAGCCAGTATCCACACAGCCTCTTGATTCTGTTTGGCTCCTCAGCTCTTCCATCTCCTGTGGAACCAAATCCCTGCCTTGGAAGACCTGCAGTGGTTTTGTTTCATGACCGGACCATGCTGCTCCACTGCGATATTCAACCTTCCCAATATTCCTGGGAGGAGCTTGTAAACATTTACAGAGAGTGATATTGAGGCTCAGTGGAGGCAAGTGATGTGCCCAAGCTTATACAGTCCCTGTACAGGGATTCTGGGACTCAAATCCAGCAACATCCAGGTGACAAGGGACACTGATGGGGCCTCTGTGTGCCATCCCATGTAGCGCTCTACTCAATTACCGGTAAGGTAATAGAGTTCAGAGATGTCGGTGTGCTAAATGTGCAGAGCTAGTAAGTAGCAGAGATGGGATTCAAACCCTGATCTGTCTGCCTCCAAGCCCTTTCCTTCTACTATTCCTTGTGCTTCCCAAAAGTTAGTGTGCAGCACAGTCATGGTGGTGGGATGAAATGTCATTTCCAGGCCCTGCCCTCAGTAAAACCATTATAGTAAGTTTTGGAAGCAGCTCAGGAATACCCACTTTGCCCAACTGACCTAAGTGATGCTGAGGCCCGCGGTGGTGAACCACATGAGGCCAGCCTTGCTTACCTCCATAACACCTGTGTGTCCTCCGTGTGCCTCTCTCACCGGTCTCAGTTTCCCCATTTGTAAAGTGAGAGTTTGAACTAGATAATCTCCAAGGTCATCCCAGGTCTCTGCTGAGTACCCTAAACCTGTGTGCTGCAGGAGAGTAAGGCACATGGAGTCACGACCCCAAGGGGACCACTGCTGTGCCACTGAGCCCCCCGCAGGGCACATCGAGGGCTGGGAGTCCTGGCTTTCTCATGGACTCCCCGGGCTGTGAGACCCAACAGGAACCCTGTGGCTTGAGAGTAAAGGAAAGCCCTGTTTATTGCTTTGCAGTAGCTGGCAAACTGGCACTTTAAAAAGGAAGTGAATTGTGGGGTAAGGGGTTTAATTCAGGGAAATATTTGAAGACCTCAGTGTTTGCTCTGAGAGGTCATTAAATAAGTTTTGTTCCCACACCCTCTGGAAAAATGATGCTTCATTAAAATGGCAACATGAGGTGTAGTGAAATGGTGAAATTGGGAACACTAAAAAGACACATTCACTAGATTCCACTTAAAATGTAAAAGGAGTGTAAAGAAAACAAATGGACATTTTCTTGAGGCAGCTGAGCAATACAAAACACAGGCATCTTTGTTTCCTTCTTGAAAACTTCCACAATGCCTTCTCCTTTCTTCCTCTTGGCTAATCTGTACTTCTAAGAGGTGTTGAGTTTCGGCCAAACTTTCTGCTCCACTTGCATCAAAGCCTGCCTCCCTGTGAATAGCCAGCTCTCACCTACCGATCCGATCCGCTTACCCACTGCTGCCCAGCGGCCGGCCACAGGTCATGCCCATAATTAGCTCACAGACAGAATTTCCAGGCGGGCTCAGGAGCATCCGTCACAGGGATGAATGGAAAGTCCATGTGTGGGAACATGCTGTGGCCCCTCTGACCTTGTCATCACATATCTGTCCGTGGGATGCCTCCTTAGTTCCCTGAGCTCCCAGTGGCCTGGCCCCATCTTGGGTTGAGAGAACAGGTTATGCTGGTTACCACACCGATTCAGAGGGGTTCTGATGCCCCACAAGTGGGAAGGCACGCAGTTTCTGTTTCTGTTGTTACATTGCCTTTCTGTGTAGTTCCACCTATGTCTCGGTTCCAGGTTGGGGGTTTGTACCACTAGAGGTTATGTGCTGTGGACACTTAATAACAAATAAGGTACAAGAAGGACTGGCATTCTGCTTTTATTTTTACTGTAAAGTGCTGATTTCCCATGTTTCAGCCTTTCAACTATAGTGTGATTGATAATCCAGAATTATTAGCTTAGAATGAATGAGGATAAAACACTGAAAATACAAGGTAATGTAAATATGAAATCCTTGTTGACTCCTTACTAATAACCTTTCCTAAGTCCCATTTGACCTCCTGTTCTCTGTTGACCGGATTTCGTTTTGTTTTTTTTTTTCCTCTGCAGCTGCTCCAGGTGTTTCTGCTTCCCTTTCCCTACCCCAAAGCTAGTCCCTGCTGCTTCTGCTTCTTGATGCTTTAGAAAGAGAAACTGAGTTCAGCGCCAACATAAATTTGGGCAGTTCTGATGGCTTTATATTGTATATTGATCCCTGTGCCTGATATCTTTACCCACACCTGTTATCTGGAACCACCACAGCGAAAGCCTAGTGAAGTCTAAGCAGTATCTGGTCTATGCTCCCCCCTGGTGGTCATTTATTGTACTACATCCAGCTCCCGGAGTGTAAACCGACAATCACTCTTGTTTCTTCTATTGTACAATATGGATGCCTCAAGCTATGAAGACTCAAAGGTAGATTAAGGGCAGTAAAAGCATAGATATAAATTTTCTTATGGGATTAAGGACAGAGTTTTACTGTGGGAGCCATTCAGTCTTTATCTTGTAACAAGTATAAAGTACAGAAGAAAAGTAACACATTTAATGGATTGAAATTAGTTTTGAGAGTTAAGAATTAAAATTATATTTATTGAATTCATTTTGAATTTACCAAGTTTTTTTGGAGTTCCATCTCATTTTCTTACCTTTTACAATAGTTCGAGGGGAAGAGGATGATATATTTTTAATCTCTGTTTTACTGATAAGGAATCAGGGAGTGAGGTCAACAGTCTCTGAAGAATCGGCAGCAGACTCGGGATGCTGGGTCCCAGATCAGACATCAGATGTAGGGCAGGGAGATCTGGGGTCATCCCGACCTGGGGAGCTTTAGTCTAGGATTAGTGGCTTCACGCCCTCTGCTTTTTCCTCATTCCTGTCACAGCACACTAGGAATGCTTCTGCTCAGCTGTGTGCTCTGTGTTAGGCATTTCAAATATGTTTCTGAAAGTTGTCAGGCCTGAAGGCAAAACTCAATGTTTGCAGTAAATAAAGTACTAAAATTAAATAAGCTATTAAGAGAATGGATTATTTCCAAGTCACACAGCCATATTGGCTGAGTGTTGAATTCAGCACTGGTGCCAGCATGCTGTACACGAGAGTTTCGGGTTCCTGCGCACAGAGAATCACACTGAAGAAGGTACTGAGTCTGCCGAGTGGGCTATCAAGAAGGAGTTCATGGAGATGCAAGAGCAGGGTCTGGAATTTTCTGGGATGGAAGCTCCACTGGATTTGTTCCTGGAGAGGCTGATACTGAAGAGACAGGCGACATCAGAAGCTAGACCCCCAGTATTTCACTCACAGTGGGCTTCAAGCAGTACTTGTGCCTTAAGCTGAAGGGGCCTTTATACAGGTGCTCTCTAAGTCTCTGTTAGGGCCGAATTTCTCTGCCCACCCCCCATCTGTATGTTGAAGTCCTACCCTGCCTGTACCTGCGAATATGACTTTATTTGGATATAGGGCCTTTATTTTTTAAAAATTTTAAGTTATTTTGATGTAAAGCCTTTAAAAAGGTAGTGAAGTTAAAATGAGGTCATTCGGGTGGTGCTTCATCCAATGCGACTGGTGTTTTTGTAAGAAGAGATTAGGACACAGGCATGTATGGAGGGAAGACCCTGTGCGAACACAGCAGGAAGCTGCCCATCTGCAAGCCCAGGAGAGAGGCCTCAGAAGAAACCAACCCTGCCAATGCCTTGATCTCAGACTTCAGTCTCCACACCTGTGAGGAAGTGAATTTATGTTGTTGAAGCCACCCTGTCTGTGGTTCTTTGTTATGGCAGCCCTAGCAGTCTAAAATAGTCTCCTTGTGCCCTGGTCAAGCAGCTCAGTTGGTTAGAGCGTCATCCCAATATGCCAAGGTTGCAGGTTCAATCCCCAGTCAGGGCACAAACAAGAATCAACCAATGAATGCATCAATAAGTGGAACAACAAATTGATGTCTCTCTCTCTCTCTTTCTCTAATATCAATATAAAAAAGTCTCCTTTTGAATTTAGAGAATATAACTGGATGGCCCATCCATTTGGTATTGACACCAACCTGTAAATACCAGGAAAAGCCACTCTGTAAGGAACTAAAACATCTTAAAAATACAAACAGAAAAGTGACTTGTGAAGTAGCATCTGCTTTGAATGGCATTCAGTATCGTGTACTAGAAAAGATATATTGACATAATTTCTGGAGAAAAGCCCAAATACATGCCTAAAATATGTATACCACAGCTATTATTGAATATAAATCTTTTATTCTCTTTGGCTCTATGGTATTCCATGGAAGGAATCCAAGTAGTGTGAAAAGTGTCCTCAAGTCTGAATGAATCTTACAGCCAATATTTATGGAACCAAGGCACAAAGTTATTAATTGTTATAAGAAAAAATATTCACTTATGTTACCTTTACTTTTTTCTTAGCTCTTCTGAGGTATCTGGTGTTTGACTTATAGATTATTTGGCATTATTATATTTGATGAAAGGGTACAAAAGATTTAGTCAAAAAAGGAACCTAAAAACGGAAGACTTAGAATCCAGCAAATGCAGGGTGTACTATAGTGCAGAGAGTCCTCGGTGGTGGTGATGAGGCTGATGCAGGTGATTAGCCAAACTTTCCGGAGCATTTCCCTTGGCACAGGCGCTAAATTGGTGCGTGACACATTTCACTTAGGTTTCATAGAAACACTAGTGGATAAGACAACGGCAATAAGGCAGCAGTTCACATTTGGCCAACACTATCATGCAGCTGTGTGATCTTGAGCAGATTACTTCACTCTCTGTGACTCAGTCGTTAACACACCTAAAGTGCTTGAAGTAGCGCCTGGCTCAGATCAAGGTTTCAGTAAGAGCAGACTGCTAGTATTTTCCTTAGCACCTTCAGATAAAGAAACAAAGGTCAGTGGAGATGTTAAGCAGTTTGCTCAATACCTCGGGTACCATTGTGAAGGGGGAATCCAGGTGGACACGTCCCGCCACGGCATTCCCCGGGCTCTCCAGCGCCTCCTGTTGGGTCATACTATTCTTTGCAGGTATTTGTAACTCTATTCCTGCTGAGTCTTGGTGAGGATGGTTTCAGTATGTGTGACACATGCTTCTTTATTCCTAAACACTTCAGTGTATGTTTTTTAAAAACCAGGACAGCCACTTACAGAGCCAGAGTTCAAGGATCAAAATCAGGAAATTAACATGAATATACTACCATCTAATCTGTAGACCTTACTCAAATTCCGCCAGCTGTTTCACTAATGTGATTTGTAGGAAAAGAAAATTCTTCCTGGTCCAGGATCCAACCCAGGGTCCCAGTGTTTGTTTAGTTGTCAGGTCTCTTTAGTTTTTTTTTTTCATCTGGAACATTCCTCAGCCTTTTTTTTTTCTTTTCCTGACTTTGACACATTTCCAGTACAGGCTTTAGTTGTAGATTTCCTCTCAATTTGAAAACAGATTTGTTTTTATTGTGCCTTGTCTGGGGACACAATAACTTTACATAAAAGAATGAAAAAAAGGTGGAAATACATGAGACATCATTACAAACACCAGGTGGGAATATTTTGAGATCGATGGGTCTTCTGAAAACACTTAAATTAAGCCATGCTGGTAGATACCATGGTTGGCTCTGACATGAAAGTTGCTCACTGTCAGTCTTGGTCAATCAGTTGTCTCCTGTGTAAGACTGTGGGTTTGCTGTGCATGGTCTTTTATATTCTGTCCAGTTCTGGGACTCTTCTACAATAACATCGTGGAATTCTGATACATTGTTGATGATGCCGTTTCCATGCTTTCTTTGTTTAAGAGTTCCCACACTGGCCTCCTCACCCCCTCTGTTCAATTCCCGCTTCCTCTGACCTTTACAATTTTCATTCTGCTTACTTCACATTCTTCCTTGCCTGTTTTGACTGTGCTTCCGCCATGTGGCTGCTGTTGGAACACAGGAAATGCCTCCTATGCTAGGACTGTGACTCCAAAATATGTCCTCTGTAGGGGAAACTCAGCTCCTGGGGAACGACACTGTGCCAGAACACTCTGCTTACCATGGCTGCCCTGGTAGGGTGTAGTTTATTCTTCCCAGGAAACCCATTGGTGTGTACATACACTGGCAGGAAGTGAACCACCTGCTGGGTGGCAATGTAGACCAGGAGTTGGTCTCAATGCCATTGTTCCCTAGGTGGCAGTCCCCAGGCACACTTCCTTGTTGTTATTTCCAAGGGGCTCTATTTGCTCCATGTTTGTTTTGTGGGGTTAAAAAATGAGAGAGGCAGAAGGCCCATTAGTAGAATGTTAGAGTTTGCAAGTGAGTATGAGAGAATAATGATGCTAAAAAAGATGACATTTTGCAAACAATTACATAGTGAAGGTGCAGAGTTTCTAGTTGCTGTTGAAATGGCAAAGAATTGACTATCTTCTTGGAGGGTGAGGAGGATGGGGGTCCAAGTAAAAAGGGAGGTTTCAGTTCCAGGAAGCCACTTCCATCTGATAGTTATGGAACCAATGGAGATAGAATAGTTTGCTCTTTAGAAAGCATTTTCAAGAATCCATCCATCCATCCATCCATCCACCCATCCTTCCCCTCCATTAGTTATTTATTCAGCAAGGCCCAGCTTCCATTCCCAGCCCCCAGAATGCACAGGTGGAAAGGAAACTCTCAGCCCATTCAGTGGGGCAGGCACCACAAGGTGTGACTGCCGTGCATGGGATGTTGAGGGCACAGAAGAAGGACCAAGTCAGGGCATGCACGTGGATTGGGAACGTTTAGTCTGGATGTTGCAGAATGTGTAGGAGTTTGCTATGGTGTGGATGAAAGGCAAGAGAACATTTCAGATACGTATGTGCCAAGGCCTGGAGTTAAATATGAGAAGTGGCCTTGTGAGGCCCTGGGAGGCAGGGCCTGGGTGTGTGGCTGGCGCTGTGGGTATTTGCAGTCATTCACATCTGACTGGGCAGAACCAGCTCAGTAAAATCAGAAAGTGGAGACACCTGAGCCCCCTCAGTGTCCCTTCCAGTGTCTTCTTGGACTCCTTCCTTGTATCATCCGAGGGAAGGGGCTCAGAGGGTATTTGTTTAATTTAAGAGGAAAACGAATAACAGTTTGAGAGGGTTGTTCTCACCCAGGCTGCCCCTCACAATCTTCTTAGGACATTTCTGAGATTGACCCGGTCAGAGCTGATGTCCAGAAGTCCCGGGAACTCAGCAGCCTAGGGTGGGCCCAGGATGCATCTCTCTCCACAGGGCTTCCCGGGTGTGTCCTTGTTTAGGAGCATCTGTTCTGTGTATTTCTTTCTTTTTCCTTTCTTAAAAAATGTATTTATTGGTAAGTTTTCAATAAAAGATTTATAGAGTCTTTTTATTCTTAATTTATTTATTTTTAGAGAGAGGGGCAGGGAGGGAGAAAGAGAGGAAGACAAATATTGATGTGAGGGAGAAACATTTATCAGTTGCCTCCTGCACACACCCGCACTGGGGACCAAACCCACAACACAAATATGCGCCCTGACTGGGAATCAAACTGGCGGCCTTTCCCTTTATGGGACAATGCTCAACCAACTGAACCACACTGGTCAGGACTGTTCTGTGTGTTTCCTCTATAAGGAGTCTGCATCTGCCTAAAGGAAGAGAGGACCCTGGTTGCTATACACCCATCCCTGACGACAGGACCTGCGGAATGCTTCCTAGTGACCACACCCTTTGCCCTGCTGTGCGGGGTGTAAACTCTAGGATGGAACGTCAGCTGGTGTTCCCAGGAGGCCAGCTCAATTTCAGGACAAATAAGATTTTCTAATCTGCTCTAGAGTCTGAGAGTTTATTTATACCATATTCCTTTGCTAACTTTTTTATAATCAGATTTATCATCAAATTAGAGGCTTGGAGGTGTGTCGCGAGGTTCTGGGATGCTGGCAACGCTCAATTTCTTGACCGAATGCTGATTACGTAGGTATTCATGTAGTAAAAATCCACTGTGCTGCACATTTACCACGTGTACTTTTTAGCCAATACATGCTACCTTAGTAAATAGTTGACTTAAAAATAAATGAACAAGTTTTGAGTTGAAACTGTAATGTAATGAATGTGGAGACTGTCCTCCTGGTGACCAGAGCCCACGCAGTGGGCGGCCTCCCAGGGTAGCTCCCACCGTGGCTCTGCTCTCTGGCCAGGATGCGGGTCAGGCCTGAGGCAGGGCCACAGTCACCTGCGTGTGCAAGGCCTCCGCGGGCTGTGGGAACGGCAGTCTTGGATTTCCTGACTTTTGTGCATTGATGGTTTCACCCGCAGATTCTCATTAACCCACTTTGGCGGAGTGAATGAGACCATTGGCAACTCTCTGATTGTTCTCCAGCCTGAGTGGAAGCTGGTAACTAAGGCAGGAATTCTCAGGCTTTCCCAGGCAAGTGTGCAGAAACACTGGGGAGCCTTCTCCTCTTCTCCGTCCATCTGCAGGCCGAGTGTGCACTGGACAGAGCGAACTCTGAATAGAGCTTTGTGCAAGTCTGGAAGGATACCCAGAATCGTGTGACGGGGGAAAGTGACAGAGGCGGTGGCAGTGGCATCTGCAGAGCTAGCTCTGTCCCTATCTGCTGCAGAATGCATGTGGGCATGCTTTAGGAGAACAATTCACCCGGGATAGAATGGGGCTTTTGACATCAGCTGAGGCCCGGGCTGCTTACAATGAGAGGCCTGTTTGTCAGAGGGACACTGTTTGACCAAGTGGAAATCAGAGGCCGGCCCTGGCCACCTGCACCGAGGATCTTTGGAGCAGCACTTTCCTGTAACTGCTGCACCGAAGCACACTGCCTTTCAGAGGAAGCAACAGCAACAATAAATTCATATTCCAAAATCATGAACTTTTAAGTGTGTGTGCTGCAAAGCATTATATACACATTCTTCCACTTTATTAGCAAAGAAGCCTGAAAAGGTATCTTTTAGCTCTGAGGTTGATAATGATAATGGCTTTTTCCTTATGCTGGGTAGCCATGTCCTACCAAGGATACAGTCACACTTTATGAAAATGAAATTCATTAAAGCCCTGAATAATCAGGTGAGGCAGGCAGGTGATCATGATCGTCACTACTTGGCAGGGGAAACACCAAGGCTCAGGGAGAACAATGACTCCTGACCAAGGTCAAGTGGCAGACGGGAGGTGGGGCTGATATCTGATTCTTGTCCTCCAGCCTCGGGCACTGGGGAAGGACTTGCAGAGCCTGCGCTGACTTTTCCTGGCAGGCTTGTCATTCCCAGCCAGAATGCAGGTGGCAAGATTGTGATTTCCTGGCGTAACCTTCAGTGCCTCAGTGATAATCTCTGTAGGCGCCAGGAACCAGCTGAATGTCACAGCGCAACTCTAAGGCTTAAGCGATGCCTGCCGAGGTTTGCATAGCAGCCTCTCATTTATTAGTGGTGTTGGAAAGAAATCTCCAATACCTGACTGGGTACCTCTGGATTTTAACAGCTGTGGCTTATAAGAGATTTGGGAGGGGGGTTATTTTCAAAGTGTCTTTCAGAAACTGTGACCCCAGATTGGAGTTTCCATTCTGTTCCATAGACTGACTTGTAAGATTCTGTGCTCAGAAAACCAGGCTTGCAGGAAAAATCAGTTTCTATTTTCTTACAACTCATTTCAGCGAGTTGCCTTCACACCACCTTCCCGTCACCTCCCCTTTATTGGACGTAGTCCTCACAAAGGTTTTTATGTCGGACGATGAGGATCATGGAAGACACCCTGCAAAGACAGCTGCTTGGTGGGGAGCTGGGGAGTCGTGGTGGGACTTGGGGAGCTTGAAATTCCCTCCAGTCTGAGAGGTTAAGACCCAAGAACTGATTAGTTCCTACTCATAAAATGAAATGATGATAACTACCATTTACTGAATGCTTTCTGTGTTCTGGACTCTGTGCTGAGATCTTAACCTCATCACTCTGAATTCTAACAAAACCCTTGCCAATATGATCTCCATTTACAAATGAAGAAACGAGGATTTAGAGAAATTAAACACTTGTATGGTGGCACAGATTTAAGATTTAGGAAGTGGTGGTCACCTAGAGATTGATTCCAGATCAGGCTAATTCCATGCTCTAAATCCGCAACTTAACCAGAAGAAATGTAGACACGTTGTGGTTGACCTCTTCTCTGATTAGCTCATGATCGATGGCTCTCAGGGTGGCCAGGACTGAGCCTCTTGTTGGACTCAGTGTTGAAGTCGGGGAGGAAAACCTCCAGCTAGGACTAGGGGTGTTCTGGCCCATGAGATCACCTCTAGGTGGACCAGATAGCTGGAAGAGTCCTGTTTTCCTGCCAATTAGAGATCCACTAATTGTACACGGTACAAATTCCCTGCAGAGAGAATACATTAATTGTCACTCATTAATGCTATTGTGTGAATCAGTGTAATTCAGCAAATGCCCTGAAGGAAGAAGCTCAAGGCCCACAGGTCCAGACCAATCCCAAGGTGGGTGTCTGGAGACTAGCACTGGGGAGTTTTGAATACATATGTCTCAATGCTTGCATGCAGCCCCTGCTCAACAGAGAGCTGTTGCTTAGCCACACACAGTCTTGCTTTCCAGTGGGTTGGAAGCACAATTTCTGTTAGAAAACATTCTAAAAATTCAGACCTGTGTATATGGAGGAGATATGTAATAGTAAAATTACAATTTATTTTTAAAATATGCTCTGTAAAGTCAGATACATATATTCATATATAATATATAAATATATATTAAATATTTATATATATATTCACAGAAGGAGATAGCTAATAGACCCTCTCTGCCTGGAAAGTATCCAGCCATGTCATATGAAAAATAGAGACATTTATTGAAGAAGATACAAGAAACATTGTACATAGGACAATTACACCTTAGTCTCCTTCAAAGCACACACATTGGAACCTCACACAGTTCTGCCAGCATCTCTTCCACTGTTCAAATCACTGTGCAAAATCCTCTGTTGGAATCACCATCAGCTGCCTTGTTGTACTTTCCAGAATCTCCTGCATCAAAATCTCGGACACAGTAGTTTTGGGAATCCCCAGATCAGCTTCTAGTTCTCACACTGTCAGTTGCTGATCTTTGTTGATTGCAGCTAATATATGGTCAACATTCTCAGGTGCTCTGCTTGTTGCAGGCCTTCCAGAACGTGGACCACTTTCAACAGATTCTCGACCATCTTTGAAGTGTTTGTGCCACACTTTTATTGGCACTACTTTCATTGCATCATCCCCAAAAACCTTCTGAATCATCTGAATAGTTTCCACTTAGGAATGTTCAAGCTTAACACAAATTTTGATGCAGATTCATTGCTCTTCTTGCTCAGTCACTTTGAATGCAATGGCCACACAGTACACATGCTCACTCAGGGCCGTCTACCAGCCCCACTGACTAGTACAGTAAAGCCATCATTGTTCACGCATGTGCATTCCAGTCCACTGTTTTTGGCTGCCAGGTTACATCGATGTCACACAAACCATTCTCATATATTAACAATGGTTGGACTTTTTCTGGACAGACCTCGTATACAGGATGGGACAAAAGTAGGTTTACAATTATGAATATACAAAACACAGAGTTTATTATTGTATTATTATTTATTAATTATTGTATTATTTTCCATACATACAGTTATATATCTCTGTATAGCTCTATATCTATATATCTGTTTCTACATGTGTATCTATGTATTTGCTTTTAGCAGAAAAATTATCCTTACAATCCAACCCTAAGGGGACCTTATTTCTCATCCAGCCTGTGGCT
This sequence comes from Trachops cirrhosus, assembly GCA_028533065.1. NCBI lineage: Eukaryota > Metazoa > Chordata > Mammalia > Chiroptera > Phyllostomidae > Trachops > Trachops cirrhosus. The sequence continues at coordinate 84,325,431 of CM052544.1, read as the reverse complement.
AATTGTATTACCAAGCAGCTCTTCCTGTCTTTTCAATGGGGTATAGGCATGGACGCTGTCTACACCGACTACTTTTAGCACAAATGTTTCGTGATGTCGAAAGTCAAAGTCACCTCTCTTCCACAGTAGGCCCTTCCACAATCAAAGGTCTTTGTCATAAAGGTGATGTGAATAACAATGAGGTAGCCTAAAACCATGTGGCATATGGAAGTGCAATCTCACACTCATGATGAAAAATATGACATTTTAGAATAACCGAAGTTTTCCAGTTTGTTTTATTTTGGAATTAAAATGTTCCCAGAAGCAAAAAAGAAAGACATAAAAAGAAAATATGCTTTTTTATATGTGTCAGGGTACTGAGATAAAGTAAAATATCAGATATTACAAGAAAATATGCTTTATCTCATCACTCAGTGCCCGTTAAAAAATCAATCCCAAATACAGATTTCATGTATGAAGCTGATATTTTTTCAGATTTTATGAGGACTGTTCAACTTGGATATTTCCAAAAACCCTGACGACGCTGAGTGAGGAAGGTGCCTGGCCTGTCTCCTGCTGGCCGCCGGGATGAGGTTGGTCTGAGCGCCCCATGTGGCCACACGGCAGGCATCTGCGAAAGGGTACTGGCAAAGTGTTACTGGCCAAGACCAGTGCTGAGTTATTTTAATTTTAATTTTAATATTTTAATTTTAATATTTTAATTTTAATTTAAGAGAGACGGGAAGGGAGGGGGAGAGAGAGGGAGAGAAACATTGATCAGTTTCCTGGACGACGTGCCAACCGACTGAGCCACACTGGCCAGGGCCTGATGAAATGTTTAACCACTCGGGCCCTACGACCTCTGCAAGGATATCACTGAGGCTCTTCCAATCTAGCAAAATAAAGAAAACCGACTTTGATATGTACCTTTCTCACCTATGTTTTATCATTTGAAAGGTGTTATAAAAATTTCAAATGGGTATGTCAGGAAGTGAGGTGAGAGCTATTCCACTTTTAATATCTATGAAGTATTCCTTCCTTCCCTCCCTCCCTCCCTCCCTCCATCCCTTCCTTTCAACAAACAAGAAGAGCATGGCAAAGAATTATTTTGGAAAATGTTACCAGTGGAAAGTGTTCCCCATTAAACGGGGAGGGGAAGGAATGAGGGAAGCAGAGCAGCCCGGCTGCGTGCAGCACCCCTTCCCCACACTGGGCTGTGTCTTCTAGGGGTGACCTTCCTGTCAGTCAGCCTCCTCAGTGAGGCTCAGGCAGCGGTCAGCCCTTCAGGGAGGACATGCCCTCCGAGGCCAGCGCAGGTGGGAGCTCAGCGATTTCAGCTTCTGCCCTGGATCTCTGAAGTTGTCTAGAGCTATCGCTTTTCCCTTATTCTTTACATGATCTGAGTCTAGGCTGCTTTCCTGATCACTGGTATTGCCTCAGTACGTAGAAAAGGGAAAATACTGGAGGTGAAGTCAATTCTTTGGTCAACCAATACATGAATTTTGGTTTCATATAATAAAACATCTGGTGCAAGAGAGGCTGCTGCTACAATAGGATTCTGAAGGTGTTATATTTGAAATTTAATCATTAATCCATGCATTTTCAACACACACTTCACCCAAACATCAGTTCTACATCTTCAGTGTCACAATGTTTTTGTCCTATTATGTCTTAGTAATTATCTTATTAAAGTAATAGTGTAAGTTTTCCAAAATCCTTTTAGAGCTGGCTGGATAAATAAATCCTAAATGAACAAGAAAGGATACATTTTTACTAATAGTTATGTCACATCAGACTGAACCAAGCCCTAAATCAAACTTATCTAGCTACCCCATCTCAATTCTAATGATTTTTCCCTTTACTCTCTGTTTTTCTTTCTCCAGGCTGCAGATGTAGTCCCCTATTCAGTCTGGGCTGCCACAGACAGACAGAAAGTGCAGGGATTTTTTTCTTTCGCATCCTAGTGCAAACTAAAAGAACAATGTTAGATTGTTCGAGGTCTGTCAGGGGATGCAATACTCCCTGTTTTTCTTCATCATCCTGCTGTTCACACAGGCAGAACATTAGGAGGCCCATCACTCATTCATTTATTCATCTATTTGTTTTTCTAATCAACAGGTACTTATTGAACACAAACTGGGCACTGAAACTAGGCACTGTTTTGGGAATACAGCAGTGAACAGAACTGATACAAAGAAACCTCTGCCTTCTTGTGGATTATAGACCAGTTGGGTAGAGTCAATAAAAAATAACTATGATAAATAAATTTGATACTGAGTAGTGATATACCTCCACATGGCCTTCCCCACTTCTGGGTGTCTGTGTCTTCTCTTCTGTCTCTTACATGGATGCTTGTTATTGGATTGAGGGCCCACCAGGTAACCCAAATGACCTCATCTCAAGATCCAAGATTTAGTTACATCGGCAAGGACCCTCTTCCAAACAAGGGCATAATCACAGATTCCAGAGATGGAGGCACATATGACTTTTTTTTGAGCCACCATTCGATTGTGTTTTTCTTACAGGGAAGACCTTCCTGGAATGACAACATTTGAATTAACACCTAAAAGAGGCGAAGGAGGGAAGCGAGCAGACTTCTGGGGCAGCACACTCCAGTGGGAAGGGCAAGCGTGAAGGCCTTGCCTGTGCTGCTCAAGGAATTGTCAGGCCAGAGAGAACAGATGGAAGGGGTGCAGGCAGAGACAAGTTCCGTTTGAACATGGCAGTGAGGTGGGAGTGATGGTTGCTTGACCCACAGTGGTCGCTGCAGAAGTGGCGAGAAGTGGTTGGATTCTGAATATGGTTTGATATCACAGACAAGATTTGCTTCTGAATCAGATGGGGGATAGAGGAAAAGAGGAGTCAAGGATGACTCCAAGTGTTTGGCCTGAGCCACTGGGAAAAATGAAGCTGACGTTTGCTGACATGAGGAAGAGTGGAGTGTCAGAAGCTTGGTTGTGAACAGCTAAGCTGTGGAGATCCAGATGTGGAGGTGGCTTCTAGCCATCCAGATTCAGGCGAACAGGCAGTGGGATACACCAGACCGGCAGACAGGGGAGGTCGGGGCTGGAGATTTAAGTCTGGACATGGAGTATAGAGAAGATCCTCAGCCATGAGACTGAGTGATAGCCCAAGTGTGGGACGGAAAGAGAAGTGGTCTGGGACTGGGCTCTTGGTCAGCATGCTCCAACACTTAGAGGTCCAGGAAATGAGGAACCAAGGCATCTGAGGAGAAGAGGCAGGTGAATAGTCAGACAGCATGAGGTGTGGAAGGCAAGTAAAGAAAGTGTTTGTTCTTCCACTTCCTCAGATGCATCCTTCAGTGTAGCTGTTTCTCCCTTTTAATCATTTCTTGTTACTCTCCTGGTCTTCCTATTCTCATTTCTTCCTCATTTCATTAGCTCACACTGGGGTGATCGTACTAGAAGCAGTTCATGGTTTCAGACCCCCATTTCATCCATCACAGATGTACTGGCCCCTCTCCTAGCTCAGACCCCCAGCTGTATGGTGGGGGCAGGGGTCCCTTATGACCACCTGAGGGGGAGAAGAAAGGCCAAGTGTAATTTGTGGGTGGGTCAGCTTGGAACAGGATACAAGCTCAGTCTGGACTGCTGAAAGATAGGGGTGAGGGGAAAGCTAAGGGTTAGTGAGTTGGGTGGTGCATCTAATCATCTACTTAGCAAGTACGGAGAATGGCCTGAGGCACATGGGTTCACAGCAGTGGCAGAAATAGTCAGAGGACTGCAAGCAGAAAGATGGACCATTAGGGAGAAGCAGGTTTGGGCAAGAAGCAGGTGGATGGACACCAAGTGCAAAGGACTTGTTTCTTCTGTGAGAGCCTCCCAGACAGCATCCACCATGCACTGGGCACTCAACAAACAAGTATGGAAGGGCTCACTTACCTGAAGCCAACCAGCCTCTTCGGTGACCACCCGGTCCAGGCAACATGGTCTGCGGATGGAGTAGCCACGGTGGCAGGAATGGTGACAGTGTGTGAACCCGTGGGACACAGTGGGAATGGTGACAGTGGGACTCCCACTCACCAAGGCTGCTGTACTGCAAGTGTCCAACCAAGACCAGTGCTGAGCCCGGTATGGCACCGCCCCTCCCACCGGCCACTTGGGGGCAGGTGGAGCACAGCACACCGGGTGGCACTTGTGTCACAGTTCAACTGCCCACCTATTCCCCCACACCCACCCCTGGGGCCCACACCCAGTGCTGTCTCCTTCACTCCCTCGGAGGGTCTTTGCTGAGAACACTCCCCATTTAATGTCCTATGTGCAAATACATATCTGGCCCAAGACAGGAAGAGATGCGAAAGCAAGAGGAAAAATAGAAAATGAGAAAAATGAACATCTGATATGTCACTGATTAACATACAGAATGTTACATCTTTTCTCTCTGTGTGCCATTTTATTTCATTACATGTTTTTCAAAACATCCACTAGGTGGAGAACTTGCATCAAGTTTGCCACAAATTATGAGGCCATGCCAGCCAGTCCAGAGAGCTGCGTTTATTTATTTATACTATTATTGAAATGATGGGTTCTAACAGACAGTGAAATGCATTTATGGCTCTTCTTAGTGGCCTAAGCTTTTCAGACATTATAGACCTGAACACATTATAGAAAATTACATTTCTCTTGTGATTGACTGTTTCTATGGATGTTTTCTGTAGGAAAAGATTAACTATGTGAGGACAAGGCTCAAATTTCTGCATAATCATTTTTGTTGAACCCTGTCTCTTCGTTAATTTATTACAATTTATTCTAAGCTCTTTTACATTTGCAAGATGATTTTTTTTGAATTTCTGGAAGTGAGTATTGATTGAAAGATAACTGCAGATTAAGAAAATAATTTTATTCATTAAAAAACCTTCTCCATGGATGTGATTTTTTTACCCTTCAATTTTCAAACACCAGGCAAAGAACTTTCTTCTCACATGCAGTGTTATTCTTGCTGATTGTTGAGAAAGTTTTATTGAGGTCACAGAATGTAGGTTAATAGAATTTAGTGTACCGCATTCTCAGATGCAGCTGGGAGCAGTAGGAATGCGCCGAATTCACTGGCCAGCCATCCCAGCCACGGGAGGGAGCATTGCACCAGGAATTCTGGCTGGCTCCGGGCGTGGGAGCTCAGTCTCCTGCTGCCAGAGTCAAGTGCCATGGAGGGCGTGTTTTTTACATCCCATCCCTGTGAGGATGCAGATAAGCTAACTGAGTGTTGGCCACACCCGACACTGTTTCTGAAGCTGGCTCCCATTCATCCTTTCTACAAAGCTGGGTGAAGACAGGTGGCTTGTACAACACCCCTAATTTTTCTGGCCCTGGCCTGGTTGGTCCACAGTGCAGCATGTCCTTCCTGAAAGAGTCTACAGTCTATTTCTTCGGGTGCATCTTAAAGTAGGAATTGGCAAACTACCGCCTGATGGTCAAATGCAGCCCACTGCCTGGGTTTTTACAGATGACATTTTTTCAGTCAATTTGATGATAGGGAGTATTGACTTTGAACTACAATTAAGTGGAATATTGTTCTCCTCTCCCCTTGCCAAACTCCATTCTTCTCGTAACAGACCTGTATTACAGAAATTGTACTCGATTATATTTTGGATTGTATCAATTGAAAGTTGTAGGCATTTGTTCTCTCTCTTGTTATGTAAGTATCTGGATAGTATCTCTGATTTTGCCCCTTGACCTACAAAGCCTAAAATATTTACTGTCTGGCCTTTACCTAGAACAAGTTTACTGACTCTTGCTTTAGAGGGTCTATTAACTTTTTACATCTTCTAAAATTACACATCAGATTGTGTGTGAAGCATATGATTTTTTTCTGGAGAGAGGGTACCTGGCTTTCTTTGATTTGAAAGGTGAATGTGATCACCAAAATGTTAAGAATCGCCAGTCTCACAGGATGAGCCCTATCCATTACTGGTAACAGTAATAGCTCTAGGTGTTGTATGGGGCCGATGTATAAAGAATTATCAAAACATTGTCCATAAAAAATTCAAGGCAACTAAGTAGGGGTGAATTGAGTTGTTACAATTTGAGAGCAATTCTTTAGTTATAATCACAGAGTTTATTATTTTTGCTGAAAATAATATAGGTACTTAGTAAGTTATTATTTAATCAACTTTGTGCCATAATGTAAAACAAATAGGGCCCCCTTTTTTGGCGCACTTGAGAAAAACAGCGTGCCTGGCACTGCGTAGACTTTTAGTTTGGGTTCCTGACTGAATGACCCACACAGACATGATTAATGGTGTATTTGAAAATGGGTTACTGTCAAACGCATATAGTAATTAGATTTATGAAATCAGCTATTCTTAAGAATTTTAAGCTAACCTAATCAGGACAGTACCTATAAGGAGTGAGGTTATAAATAATGTTATTTGGCATTTCCTGTATTTTGTAAGGCCCACTCTGCCATAATGACTGCAAGACTAAGGAATTAATACCTTTAGAGAACAGAGATGGCCAGAGAGCCTTCTGGCAATTCATAGCGATTCCTTAGAATGTAAGTTTGATGCTTTGGTGCCATTCAGTTAGAATTTCTGGAAGGCTGAGTCTATTTCAGCCATTTCAGATCCTATCCATGTGAGTATTCACATCTGCTAAGTGAGTGTTGGCCAGGCACAGCAACTCCCTTCATTTCTGGAGCTGACTCCAATTCATCCTTTCTACAAAGATGGGTGGAGACATGTGGCTTTTACAACACCCATCATTGAAAAAAACAAAACAAAACCAGGGGCAGAAAGGAAAACAGAGATGCAACCATTACCTGGAATCATAGCCAGTGTATTCTTGTCCAGGCAACCTGGGAAGTGGTGTCTCAGAGGACTGTACTTTTTTCCCCATAGAACACTTGCTCTAGTTTATCAAAAGGAGGATTCACACGTCTTCTTTGACTGAGCTGTTTGCGTTGCTGTGGATTCTGGCAAATGTCTCCTAGGGCTTAGCTGAGTGGTTTGGGTACATCATTGTTGGCTGTTCCAATTTAAGAAACTCTCACAAGATTGCATGAAGACAAAGAGTCTGCAGAGAGGCTCCAACGCTCTAATCTGAGTTCTGCTCTGGGAAGTCCTTTCTAATCCTCTTGCACCCTGCTGTGGCTAGCAGTGTAAGGAAGGGCAGCAAGAGCAAAAGCTGCAGGATACTGATTTAATTCAATCTAGCAAACATTTACTGAGCACCTCCTGAGTGCCAGACACTGGGCCAGGTTCTGGGGATGGGAAGATTAATAGGACATGATTCCAGAACTCAAAGGGGTCATGGTTTACAGGGAGAGATACACAATGACATGAATAATAAAACAGAAGAGGGGCGCAGAGGGGATTCATCACCAAAGGGATGGCATGGATGTGTCTTCCCTGATAAAGAGATGTTAACAGGTAGAGAGGGGGCGGATGGGCATCCAGGGCAGAGGAAGCAACACAGGCAAAGTTAAGAAGGTATCAAGGTCTGTGGTATTTGGGGTGGAAGTTGAAAGGTTTTATCTTACAGAGAGGTGAGAGAAAAGACTAACAGTGTGGATTGGGGCCTGTTGATTCATTCATTTGCTATTGGAGATGGAATAGCAAAGATAAACAAATCCCTGCTCCTGAGGAGCTTAACTTTGGGGAAGAAAACAGATAAATAAATACAAAAAACAGGCTGATTATATAGTATGCATAACAGCTTGCTAGGGCTGCTATAACAAAGTACAGCAAACTGGGTGGTTTAGACAACAGAAATGTATTGTCTCTCAGTTGTGGAGGCCAGAAGTCCAAGATCAAGGTGTCAGCAGGGTTGGTTCCTTCAGAGGGCCTTGTGGGAGAATCTGTTTGCAGGCCTCCCTCCTATCTTCTGGTGTTAACAAACACCAGAAGCATCGTTCTGATTTCTGCCTTCATCATCACATGGCGTTCTTCCTGTGCATGTCTCTGTGTCCAAATTTCCCCTTTTAATTTGGACACCAGCCATATTGAATAAAGGCCCACCCTAATGACCTCATCTGAACTGGGTCTGCAAAGACCCTTTTCCCCAAAGAGTTACATTCACAGGTACTGGGGATTAGGACTTTAACATCTGTTTTGGGGACATGCTTCAACCCACAATAGTATGTAAGAGAGTGCAATAATGCTTTCCAGCATAAAGCAGTGTAAGTGTGTTGGGGAGGGCATCTGTGTGTGAGGCAAGGTAGGGGGAGGGTTGCCATTCTCAATAAGGTGATTCAAGGTATGACTCACTGAGGAGGAGTCATTTGAATAAAACCTGAGGGAGATGAGGGACTGAGCCTCTGGACAGAGGAAAAATGGTGCAAAGGAGTTAGAGCATTTGAGGGATCTGAGGCATGGGGAGGAGGCCAGTAAGGCTGGAGCCGGGTGAGATGAAGGCACTAGAAGGAGAGGAGATCAGTGACCATGAGCTGTTGGGACATGCAGAGTTCTAATGCCATCGGGAGGACTCTGGTTATGGAGCCATTGGGCAGTTTGAACAGAAGAGTGAGATGATCCAACTTGGATTTTCGGGTTGCTATGCACAGATGGTATGGGGGTGGGGCCAGGTGGGTTTGTGAAATGGGTTAAGAGGAGACTGTAAGGGTCCACATGACAGGCAGAGGTTGGTTGAACTCAGGTTGTGAGAAATTTAGAAGTATTGAGTTTGAGCTATGTTTGTTTGACACATGAAGGTGGAGATGGGGAGAGAAGCTGAGGTCGGCTCTGGAGTTAGATATACCCGAGCTCACACTAATCTAGGCCATTTCGTCATTTTCACAGAGTCAAGTGTCTCTTTTATGAAGTCATGGACTTACATATGCAGTAGGACACTCCAAGAGTGTTTTCAGTTATATGTTTTCTGTATTCTTCAAGGCACAGCTCCATTTCTTTCCTACTCCCACCTAGTCTGAAGACACAGACATTCAATGATAAACAGTCATGTTTTGTGGACTCTCTCTCTTCTTAAAAATAGAAGACAGACACAGAGATAAGTAACTCAATATGATCTAGACATTCTGTTCTTGCTTGTTTTGGGTCTGGTACAATCCAGAGCAGTGACTTTCTTCATTGAGGTGGCAGGCTTTGCCATATGTGTGCCATGGGGGCATACGCTACTATGTAGCAAGGTAAAGACAAATCAGAGTGGCTTTGGGGTCGATGTAACCTCATCCTCACCCACCTCTCCAATTTAGTTATGTGCCAAGTTCTGAATCCTTTTTTCTTCTTCCTCTGTAACTGTCCTAGTTCCTGAGTCTCTTCTCTGGGGCTATTCCAGTGGTTTCCTCAATGATCTTCCTACTTCTGATCTTCCATCATTTCCTTATAAAGTATTTGTAATGCCCAAGTATTACAAATACCCAATGTATTTATTTCCATAATGTTCCCCCTAAAATATGAAACTGATGATAGACATCATTTCCTGCTCCCTTTTGAAACCCCTCCATGACCCACATGTTCTCACAGAAGCCTGTGTTCTCTGCCCTGGCCCACGAAGCTATTCGGACTCTGGCCCAGATGCGGTTTTTCAACTTCTCTGACCCCTGCTCTCGACCTCAGATTCCAGGCCTTGTCCTCACTGCACTAGTGCTTTCCTCCTACCCTTCCAATCTCTGTGCCGAGAAGAAAACTTTCATCCAGAACAATGATCATGATTTACTATCCAGCATTTTTGTCTGTGCACTTCACTCTTGTGGAACAGTCAAAGGGCCTGGATTTCTAAGCCAGCAAGACCTGGATGTCTCCGAAAATGATCAGCTGTGTGACTCTGATCAGCTACGTGACCTCTCTGATTGGAGACTCACCGTCCTCATCTGTACAATGGAGATCACACCATCCACCCAGCAGGGCTGTTGTTGAGAAGAAGTACTCAGTGAGTGGTGACTAAGATGAATAAATTTAAGTTTGGAGTTTGGGTGAGAAAGTCGGGAGTTGGACTTCCAGGAGTTGTGAAGGTCTGTGGAAGCTGTGGGCCATTTACAATTTCCTGGGCAGATTGAGAAAGTATAGAGAAAGAGACAATGCCCCAGGACAGAACGTGCACGATTAACTGACATTAGGCTTTAGTCTAACACATGCTCACACCTTACAAACTTAAATTCAACTAATTTAGATTTTATGACATTGCAGACAAAACTGGGTTGCAACTGACTTCCGTGCTATTTATGAGAAAGTTAATAGGGAGAACATGATTCAGAGCTCCTAATGTGGGGTGGTTTAACCTACTTACACAAGTCACCTAAAATTACGTTGGTATCAGTTTTGCAAGATTCATTTATATTGAGACACGGCGCTACTTTAAATGCTTTAGAGATGTAAACTTAGAATTTTGGAGCTGGAAAGGACATAGAGATCATTAGCGTATGCCCCTTGTGTTTAAGATGAGAAGATAGGGGAATGAGAAGGTCAGCTGACTTGTACAAGCCCACACAGAATAAACAACAAAACTGTGATGGGAACTCAGGCCACCTGACTCCTGAAGAGTCTTCCTCTGCATATGCCAGACATTAAAAGTGATCAGTGATTTTTTCTAGACTATACCTGGTTGGCCAATAGTGCTTTAAAAAATTTTTTATGGCAATTAAGGAAGTGCTACTTACAAATTACCATGTAATTCAGACTTACTCTTCCTTCATGTCAGTACTCCCAATGAGGTTCTGGAATGGACTGTAAGGATCTGGCCCATTTACTTGGGCAGAGTTGTGGCAGGGAGACCTGCACAGTGGGTAAAATCCTGTTGGCATCATCACTCTGAACTAATGTTCTTTATTTTTTAAAAAAATGGCCTCTAAATACTCAGTTTAACTTGCTGGTCCTTAATTAGGACCATTTGAGTTTAGATTTGTTGTGCAGAGTAGATTTTTTGAATGCTGAAGACTGGCTGGCTTAGCAACTTAGTCTCAGCTAAGATCAAAAGCATTTCATGAGCAATTCAACATCATCCTCTTGTCATCTGATGGAGAACTCTGGTCAATGTACTTTCAGGGTCATGCCTTTTCAGCCTTTCTTACTGGCTGAAACATGAGCATGCACACATTCATCTCATTGGTGGTGTCCTGCAAAAAGTTAGCAGTGGCAAATGGTCTCAAAAGTTGAATAGTTGATATAGGTCATTGTTGGCTATAACATTTTTTTTGGCCAAGAGTGTACAGTCCCCAGAATCCCTATTATCTGACTTCAGGAGAACCTGAAAACAAGGACATTTAGTGCGATTCATCTTCAAAATGTCCACGTATTTCTTTGACTAACAAATTTGTACCCTTAGGAACATTGCCCCAGAACATCAAGACAAAATAAATCAGTGTTGTTAATTACTTGAATATTTAACAGTAATAAGATAAATAACAGCAGAAAACAGCTGCAACTAATAGAAAGAAAACAACGGAAGCCACCAGTATTATTCCACTGTGGCAGGTTGTAAACGAGGCTGGACTCATGTATAATAAGAAATAATGGGAGTAAAAGATAGAAAACTGTACTTGAACAACAATTAAAATAAAAAAAAGAAATCAGTAAAAATGGACACTTCTGAACTCTGCAAACCTTACGACTACAGTTACATACTCCATTCTTCTTTCTACTCGGGTTTGAAGGAAGTTATGTCTCACCCTTTACCGTCTGAGATATCCACAGCTTTATCTTTTCTTCTTCACCTTCTCCTCAGCCTTCTTCTTGGATTTAATAATTACGATGGGAATAGAAATGTAGAACAGATTTAAATATTATATTAAATCAAATATTATATACTCTTCATATAGTATATTTTACATATGATATAGACTATATATTTAGTTTAAGTTAAATATTAAGTCAAATACTATATACTCTGTATCTTTTTTGGTCAGAAACATGAAGAATATAAAAAGGGCAGTGTAATGAACCTACCGAATTCACAGTTTCACAGACTGACTGAGACCTCGGCACGTGGGTGGGTGGCTATGGGATGCGCAGATGCCCTGTGCCCAGCTCTAGCGCTCATGATTTCTAACACGTCCATGTTGTGGTGAATGAAGGGAAACCCAAGTCCTTTTTACCAAAAGCTATTTTTCAGGCAGGATTGTAACTTTCAGGCAACGATGGAACTAGCTAAATTATAAAAACTCATCTATCATTTCTAACACTTAAAAATATACTGACATAAGCATGTGGCCAGGACAAGGGACCCCAAAAGCTCTAGCTAGTTCTTTACTTTTGGTAAAGCCAGGAAAATGTCATCTTAAGGCACAAACCAGGTTTTTTTGAAGCTGAGATATTTTCATAGCTTCCTCTGTTATTTCCTCCAGAAGATTGCAGAGTGGGATGAGCACAGACAATTGCTCGGTTGCTTTCTAGGGCGTTCCCAGCCAGTGTCCAAGGACATAATTCTCAAAATGAGAGTATCAGGGCATGAGAATCTCCTTCCTTGGTGTTTGTCCTTATATCAAGTGTGTCACATGGGACATCCTATGCTTTTGCTCAAGTGCTAGCTTTCCAGAAAGGCTGTCCTGGATCACACTTTCTAAAACAGTGTTCCCTGACCTTGTCCTTTTCTATTCCCTTAACCACTTTATTTTTTCCTAAACTTCTCTTAGCAGGCATTGATGCTATGTATGTGTTTATTGTCTTTTTTTTCCACAAGAACACATGCACCATTGGGGCAGGAATATCACTGCTCTTTCTGGTCAGGCAAAACCAGAGCTGGCACATAGTAGGTGCTCAATAAAAACTTGTTAAGTAAGTGTCAGATGGACAGTGTTGAGAGTAATTAATTGGACAGGGAAGTCAGGGAAGTTGTTATAGGACATGTATTTGAGCTAGGTTTTAAAGACTGGGCAGGTTCTGACCAAATAGGGAAGTTTGGAAACAATGACCCACATGGGAATGGGAAATTCCACTTCCTGTGCAAAGCTTTTGGGTTGATTTAGGTCAGGTGATTCTTTAAGGCAATGGCCAGTAGTGAAGGGAAAAAAATATGGTCACTGCATAGCTCACATTGTTTTGAAAATATTAGCTGAAATTTATTGAAGACTTAACATTGCACAAGTTACCTTGGTAAACTTTATCCTAAAAACAACCCTTTGAGGTTTCCCCACCAGTTAAAACTGAAAGTTATAGGTGGCGAGTTAGGAAGGTTAAGTAACTTGCTCAAGGTCACATGACTAATATGTGGATTTGAACTCAGTTTCCTCGGGTTTGAAAAAAATATAATAAACCATATGTGTAACTAGTAAATTGTTGGTAGTCACATGAAAAATAAAAAGAAACAAGTAAAATTTATTTGAATGATATATTTTATATTTTTATTATTTTTAATTGATTATTGGGGTGACATGGATTAATAAAATTATATAGGTTTCAGGTGTACACATTCACAATACATTGTCTGTATTGTGAGTTCACCGCCCCAAGTCAAGTCTCCTTCCACCACCATTTATCCCCCCTTTACTTTCTCCTACCTCTCACTATTGAATAATTTATTTCTAATATATCCAAAATATTATTTCAATGTATAACTCAACATAAGGAAATTATTAATGAGATGATTTATGTTTTTCTTTCATATTGCCTTTCAAATATATTTTACACTTAAATTCCACCTCAATTTGCTCAATAGCCACATTTCAAGTGCCCATTGGACGCAAGACACATTGAACAGAGTGAGTCAAAGCCCTTACCATAACCCGTGGGTCTGGTGTGGTAGTGGGTGGTAACTGGGCTGTGCTAAGGACTGAAATATGTATTTTTACCCTTTTCCTGGGAAACTCCAGATTCAGCATCTTGCTCTCAGTGTCCTCAGTTTTATTTATGGAAACTATGATGAGTCTATTTCTGGTTGTCATTTCTAGGACATCCCTATTTAACTGCATTTGTTCTCTAACCTTTGTTCACAAGAGACAGGATCAGGCTGATTACACGAGGCAGGCGACACTGCCTATAGATGCCACTGAATGTGGTTATTATTCGTCTCCAAATTCGCTCCTAGGCTTCTGAGGGCAGGTGCTCTCCAGCGCCTAATGAATAATAAATGTGCAATAAAGTCTTTGCTGGATGTTAAATGGAAGATATTCACAATAAACCTTGGCACCTATTTCTTTCTTTTGGCTAATTACTTAGGAATCATGCTGACTACCAGAGATCCTAACAGGTTTCACCTGTAAAATTATTTATTCAACTTCAACATGGATCTCAGGACCCAGTAAGACCACAGGAGCAACCTGTGTGTAAGTGAATTTTCTGTTCCTCTTGAGTTACCAGTTTTGCAAAATGGAAAGTTTTTAGAATATTCTTCAAACATTTGAAAACCAAGACCTAAGAGCCCATTAAAAGGAATATAATTTAGTGCATAAAGTGATTCATAAAGTTCATGATCCTTTTGTACTTCACGTGACTCCTCTTTGGGGACTGTCCTTTGCATGATCACCCAGAAGACTAAGGTCTTCACAAAAATAGTGAGCTGTCAGGACCTTGCCTGCTCGAGGTATTTCGTTGTATATTCCCACTAAACAAACATGACAGCTCAGGCTGGGATATGCAGCTCCTAGGAACAAAGGATTTCCTAACAGTGAGTTTTCACTCTTCTGTTTTTGGTTGCTGACATACCTGCAAGAAGTATAAGTTGAATCTTGCAGACTTCTATTTGGTATTACAGCCACGTTCCCTATACATTCCCAAATGTCAGTTGCTCTCTCTGTAAAACTTGCAATGGAATTTTTACTGGCACACAAGTGTAGATTCAACCTCTTTGCTTTTTCCACTGATCTCTATCAGCAAAATGAGGTTTGGGATTTGATGGGGTCATGTCAGAATCAAATTCCTTTAATTCTCATTCTAACAAAGTGTTCTATCTAGTTGAAAGGTCTTCTGCTCTCTCGACATATATTTCTTCAACATGGGATGTATCAGAGAAGGAATATTAGAGTCTTGGATTTTAAACATCATTCTGAACTCTGGCAGAAATGGTCAGCGTTGGCCTCTCTCTTACTGTCAGGAATTCTTAACTGCAGGATGAGTTTGAAGTTATAATTTTTAAATGTCTTTATCTAAAATGACTTTACAAAAAATCAAGTGTTGATTCCATGTCCAGATTTCATTCATATTTCCAGCTTGTATTATTACTTCACCTTGTAAGAAACATTTTACAGTAGCCATATCGAAGTATCACTTGTTTACAGTTCTGTGATCCAGTTTTTCTAAGGAATAATACTGTTTTCTATTTTGTCACCATGTCTCCAATGTTTTTGGACCATTTTGGGTGGCTTCGTTCTTGATTTTTTTTTGAGAAATATTTTCCCAATTTGGGAGCCTGGAAAAGGGCCTGTATTTCTCTCTCCTTAATGTCTCTACTGGCAAGAGTAAGATTATACCTACAATGCTTGGACATTCAGGAGTGGAACTAAATTATATGATTTCCTTCTCCTAAGCCATAAACCAGACATGATGTTGAAATCATTTATTATGGAAACATTTTCATCATCCAAAATATCTGGCTGTAATAGTCCTATAATAAATGATCCCGAGGTAATGGTAGGGCTGTGGGAGTTGAATAGAAATCTGGCTCCAGGACTGATACCAGAATGAAACTGTTCATACGTAGGAAACACAGTTAGATGCCTAATTCCTGTCTTTTCTATTATATATCTTCCCAGGATGTTGTATTCAAAGCCTTAAAAATAAATAGGAATTTCTCTTGTTTTGCATTGGTAAAGATGGACAGCAGCAGAAATGGGCCAAATACTGGACAGCTGGCAAAAATTATCCCCAGACAGTCTAGTGGGTTCTTAGATTCCAGGTTACACCCCACATAGGGGTCCTCAAGTCTCTGACTTTGGAACCACTGACTTGATGAAATTGAGGAGGGGGTATTCTAATCACAGATTGGCATCGCCCTGAGCTCTTTGCTGAGGAAGGGATATTCCTATCAGCTGAAGGTGTTATAAATAAATAAGTAAGTAAGTAAATAAATAAATAAACAGCCCCTTGCACCTATGGAACTAGTCTGTTCTCTTGTTTTCTTAAACTCAGAGTCAAAACACATTATCTGATAGGCAGCTTCCAATGGGATCTATTATTTTACTTACTGTGAAAATTTTACATTTGAATGGTTACTATGCTCCTTTAATAAAACTGTGGATTTTGTATATGGTTTGAGAGGGGTCTATAGTTTTTCAAAGTTTTGATAGAAGCAAAGTGCTTACTTTTCAGCTGAACATACCTAAATTGAAAAGGGATCAATAAAACTCCCATTCCAAGCCCCTGAAAATTAATAGAAGCATTTTGTTACAAGCAGATCCAATGTTTTAGTTCAATTAAGAAGGAGTGATAACTTAGGTGATAACTGGCCTTCCTTAGCAAGTATGTCCAGAAAGAAGGACTTCAGAAACAAAACACACTTAATTTTTAATAGACCCCCCCAACCTATAATTGGCAGACAGTTAACAGCTCTGAAAAGCAGATAAATCCAGTCAATCCATTGATTTAGGGTTAATTAAATCAATTATCTTGGGGGTGTCCAGTAAGTTATAACACAACTTAAATATGGGTGCTCAATAGATGCTTCAAAGGAGCATTTTTTGGAGGGTTGGGGGCAGGGGGAGGCTGAGATTTTGGTCATTTTTCATACAAAGATGGTTGTTTCCATGTTTGTTTGTTTGTTTGTTTTTCTGTCACCATTTTCCCACTATATCCATGTTCAAGTACAGAGCTCTGGGACTCAACTGCTCGTTTTTCTGCGTGTTGGAGGACCAAGTCTTGCTTGTGTTCGCTGTGCTCCCGGCTCGCCTCCGTGCAGCAGTGGTGCCTTCTCTTCTGCCTGCAACCATTCCGGTGTCTCGGCTCGTATGAGAACCTGTTAACTTTGCACTTCACTCAGCTGATTCTAGAAGCATCTGTGTCAGCCTTTAAATGGAACACAGAATCCTTGCACTTCTAAGTACTTGTCAAGAAGTGTTTGTTCCTCTGATCCCGGGGCGTCCTGAAGCAGTCTTCACGAGGTGTGCTTGAGAGCTATGCAGCTCATTTCCTAGATTTACTCTTTTTTTTTTTTTTGCATCAAACTTAAACCGCATTGTCTTTGCTTTCCTACATTGACATTACCTTAGTGAACAGCAGTTTATATAACATGCCATAGATATACCTCAAAGGAATATTAAAAATTCTCTTATGAATACTCTTGTGTTTACTATAAGAATATTGGTGAAAATATAGTGTACTAAGTTAAAAGAAACCTCTTTATAAAGATCTATCTATAGGAGATATTTCTCTCAGATTTCAGATACTGAGATTTAAATCAGTTTTGCTTATGATTCCTATTTTACACCGGCTGCTAGAAAGCTTAGAGCCAATTATTCAGGCCACCTCAAGCAAGTGTATGTATTTTTTTGGTATGAGTTTTATGCTATAATTTCATCTATAGCTTTATTTTTTTAAATTTTATTTATCTATTTTTAGAGAGAGGAGAGGGGAAGGAGAGAAAGAGGGAGAGAAACATCGACATGCAAGAGAAACATCTCTATCCTTTGCATCTCGCACACCCGTATCTGGAAACCTGGCCCACAACTCAGGCATGCGCCCTGACCGGGAATCCAACCGGTCACCATTTGGTTTGCAGGCTGGCGCTCAAGCCACTGAGCCACACCAGCCAGGGCTATTGCTTCATTTTTATCTCTTTACCATTATGTTTTTATAAACTCAGTTCCTATTTTTTATCTTGTTTCCTTGTACATGTTTATGGACTTTAAATCCTGTGGATCTAGATACAGTACACATAAAGAAATAGCACAGAACTAATTACATTTTTGGGGGGTGTTTAGAACCAATTAAAGTGACTCCAGCCTTCATGGAAGTAGGTGGGGCGTTCAAAAGCTTGGCAGGCAGCCTTCTCAGTTATGAGGTCGGCTGTGATGGTATCACAGTGTCTGTGTTCAAGTCACCCTTATTTTAGTTAGTAAAGGTTCAAAGTACAAGAGTAGTGATGCTGGCGATTCGGATGTGCCAAAGAGAGGCCGTAAAGTGCTTCCTGTCAGTGAAAGGGTGTGTATGTATAGGAAAGAACAGTATATAAATGGTTCAGTACTATCCGTGGTTTCAGGCATCCTCTGGGGGTGCTGGAACACATCCACTGTGGGTAACGGGGGACTACTAGAGAGGAAAGTGTGTATTTTCCCTGGTGTGTTCCAGAAGGCATAAGTGGGGGAGATGGGAGGCAGTCTGGCTCTGAGAAAGAGAAGAAATACCAGGAGGACAGAATGTAGAGATTTAATTACGATGTTTCAAAAGCATTTTTGAACTGAGGAGCCTGGAAGTCCTGTACAATTTTGACTTCCCATTTCTTCTCACAAGCTTTAAGCTCACTTTCGTTGATGGCAACGCTCACTCAACCTCGCTCTTCTTCTCCTCTCCTTCCTTTACTCCTCTCTGCCTTTTTTAAAATTCTTTTTCTGAGGTATCATGGTGTTTCAGGATCTCACACCAACACTGACAGTAGCCAAAGCATGAAGACACCTCCTCTTCCTTGGCGCTGAGGACCAGTGGGCAGTCTGAGCTCTAGTTCTTCTCAGGAGGGACATGCTCGCATGCCTGAGCATGTCCTTCAGCTGCCCTGGTGGTGGGGACAGTATTTCCCATGTTTGCCCCAGTAGTTCACCGCTCCCAGAACCTGGGCCTCCCTGCCTGTGAAGCTGTGGGAGGGCCCCCTACTTGTGCTGCTGTGGCCTCGGTTCCCACCCTGGGTAGTTCCTCAAGTCACCCCCGCGCCCATGACCAAGTCCGACACCGGCCCACATACCTGGTGTCTATATTTGTCAGGACAGTTCCAGAAGAATGCTCCCAGGGTTCCCTGGGACAATGGAGATTTTGGGGTCACACTGCCCTGTGCTTTTTCTGCTCCCAGCCCTTGTCCCTGGGACTCAGATACTACTTCAGGAAGTCTGATGAGTACCCACATCAGAACATTGATCTTTTTTCAAATAATGGTTTGAGCTCCACAATCAGTTCTCTCTGATAGAAAACCTGCATTTCACGTTAAAGCTTTAAATACAAGTATATCAACCTATGTCTGGGCCCTGTTTGAGCCAATAATCAAGGCCACATGCAGATCCATCTTCTGAACTTGAAGAGGATGCACTTCTGACCTTGCATTTGAAGACTGACATTGGCCAAATACACTGACCATAACATTCCACAGTATGAAGTCAGTCCAATTCTGGCCTTCATTATTTGTAATTTAATTTGCCAGTGCTTTGTCCTGTGTGATATTTAAGCTGTTAAGAATCCTTGTAATTCTAGCAACCTGACATATATGTCATGTGGATGTTCTATAAGTAGCGCCTGAAGTTCAACCTTTCAGAAAAGGAACCTGTTTATTTATAGTCATTTGTAAATGAGTCCCTGATGCCATATAAAGGGCTTGGGCACATATTTTAATTTTTACTTAAGAGGGCAATGGGCAGAGGTTGAGCATGTCTACTAGATATTTTAGCATCTGACATATTAAAGTTCTTGCTGAATTACTATATTGCTTGTTTTCTGATGATCTTAATTGATTCTCTTTAGAGAAAGTAATTAAGTTGTCATTAGCATTTGATGCTTATGATTTTTTAAATGTACTTTTCCATTATCATTTATCCCCCTATACCTTCTTTCACTTTCATGCACACCCCTCCCGCTGACCCCCACCCTCTACAGTCACCTCACTGTTGTCTGTGTCCATGAGTTCTTATTCTTTTTTGCTTAATCCCTCCATCCATCACCCCCTTGGCTTCCAGCCTACTCTTCAACCTTGAGTCTGTCTTTATTTTGTTTATTAGCTCAGTTTGTTCATTAGATTCCACTTATAAGTGAAATCATATGGTATTTGTCTTTCTATTTTGCTTAGCTTAATGTTCTCCACATCCATCCATACTGTCACAAAGGGTAAAATTTTATTCTTTTTTTATGGCCACATTTGATATAGTACAAATCCATTAATTGTAACTTACTATTACATAGGATTTAGATGTCTCAGTATTCATATCATGTCCCTAAAAATATCATATTGGAATTCAAAGTCATATCCTATCCCAAAACCTGACTTTTAAAACATAAATTTATAATTCCCACAGTTTATAGAGGACAGGGAGTGTTTTTTTCTGGGCTCTAGGAAGCCCTTTGTTTGCTAAATATTGTGAAGATTATGTCTGATGGAGATGAGGCAAGAATGACTTTCTCCACATAACAAAGTGGGGAGGAATTTGAGGTTGGGGGAAGGAAGTCAGAAGGAGAAAACAGGAACCACTGAAGTTAGGCCTTGAGAAGGGAACTGGTGGGGAAAAATTACCCTCAGGGGCGGCCTGGTGGGGAGGATTGAACTTTGGAGATAGAACTGCTTAATGAAGAATTTTAAAGTAGCTTATTTTGCAGTGTGGGATTTGATCTTTCTCCTCCATTACTCCTGTGAACTCTTCAGAAAAATCTGTATTGCTAACAATGTTTTCAGTGTGAATACAATCTGTCTTGGACTTGTGAAGACTGCTGTGTTGAGAAATGAGGCTGGCACAAAGCAAAATACATGATGCAGGGGGTACCGCTGACGCTTGGGCATGCCTCATCAGTAGGGGATGGAACCTGGTGCAGATATTAGAAAAGTTGCATTATGGTCATGGTGTGGAAGGGAATTAGAAAAGGAACACTTAAGGGGAGAAGAGAAGACCAAACCCATGACCATGGAATGATGGGCAAAGATTTGCACATATTCTGGGATGCATTCAAGGCCGGAAATTAGGAGGCACAGTTGTTAGATTGAAATTAGTTGTTCAGGGGCTTTGTCCATAGAGAAAGCCAGAGAGAGACTTGCTAGGAAATTGGAGTTAGTGTAGTTTGGCCTGTTAGTGACCAGGAGAAACTGAGGTAGTTTCCACAGGCTACAATAATCAGAAGGTCTTAGTTTGTCAACCTGCAGTTTTTGTTTTTAATAAGCATAGAAAACTAAAAGAGACCACATAAATCTAGCAACTTGCACACACTGAGATAGCATCCTAGGAGTTTCTGAAATATACAACAGTTAAGTTTGTGTGGCGTGTGTGTTATTGGATGGTGTATAGTGTGGGGAAGGTGTTCTGGTAAGCAGAATGTACCAGATGCCTCAGAGGGACTGGAATTAAATCAATGGGCAAGTGCAGGCAAAGTTCTGCAGTTAGTTTTCTTCCTTACCTCACTGATTGCAAATTTCTTATTGCCCCTACTTGTGTAACAAAAGCATCCATTCTAAGTGATTTTTGGACTTTGTCTTTTTAAAGTAAGGAAATGCTTTCTTCAAAGGACTTTTATGTGGGCCCTAATTCATTAAATAGATTGAGGTGCAGTTTTCTGATTGGGCTGGTGTTGGCGGGGCTTGCAGCCCTGAGCCCTGCCTCTTCAGCTGCACTCTTCCCTCTGTCTGTCCTGCCTCCCTCATTCCTCAAAATCTCTTAAAACTTCTGCGCTCTGGGAACACTGTATGATTTTTTAATATAGTTTTTAAAACTATAAAATAAAATGGCCCTAGCTGAGAGGCAGAAGAGGTCGAAACATGACTATGTACATCGATGGTGGAAGGCACAGTGGGCCCATTTGGGATGAGGAGTGGGGTGGGGGCGAGGGGCAGCAGGTCACACAGGTCTCAGTCAAAGCCATGGAGGCAGAAGTAAAGTGTGCAGGTCTGGGGCTGGGGGGTCAGGAACAGCAGCCAATAGACCCCCTTCACTCAGGTAAGCAGGAGGTGGGTACTTCACCTTCCCTCAATTCCATGTTTCCTCTTTTTTTAAAAAAAAATATTTTATTGATTATGTTATTACAGTTGTCCTATTACCCCCCTTCATTCCCCTCCACC
>CM052544.1:84270925-84303158 GCA_028533065.1 Trachops cirrhosus | reverse complement strand
CCTTGGTATGTTCCTCCTTGGGTCCAACTTCTTTGGGACTCTCTGAGCTTCCTGGAGTTCCTGGAAGTCTATTTCCTTTGCCAGATTGGGGAAGTTCTCCTTCATTATTTGTTCAAATAAGTTTTCCACTTGTTGCTCTTCCTCTTCCCCTTCTGGTACCCCTATAATTTGGATGTTGGAATGTTTCAAGATGTCCTGGAGGTTCCTAAGCCTCTCCTCATTTTTTTTAATTCTTATTTCTCCATTCTTTTCTGTTTGGTTGTTTCTTTCTTCCTTCTGGTCCACTCCATTGGTTTGAGTCCCAGTTTCCTTCCCATCACTATTGGTTCCCTGTGCATTTTCCTTTATTTCACTATTGTAGCCTTCATTTTTTCCTCTAATTTGTGATCTAAATCAACCAACTCTGTGAGCATTCTGATCCCCAGTGCTTTGAATTGTGTATCTGATAAGTTGGCTATCTCTTGGTCACTTAGTTGTATTTGCTGTGGAGCTTTGATCAGTTCTTCTGTTTGGGCCATTTTTCTTTCTTTTTGTCACGCCTGTTACCTATGAGGGGTGGAGTCTTCGGTGTTCACCAGGGTGGGGCAACCCGCTTTCCTGGGTTGTGATGCTGTATGTGGGAGTGGGGTCTGAGAGGGAACAATGGTGCTTGCTCCACTCTCTGTGGGATTTCAGTCCCTTCCACCGCTTCTCCCAAGCTAACTGGGCCTTTCTGGTGCTGATTCCCATGTGGGTGGGCTTGTGCATGTTCTAGGACCCCGTGGGTCTCTCCAACATGTGAGGTTGGGAGTCTTTCCCTGTGCCTCAACCCTCACAGGTGTTTTCAATCAGTGTCCCGAGGTTCTATTTCCTGGCACTGGGACCCTGGGTTGTGGGGTCCGTCCCACTGCCCAATTTTGCCTGGTTTGTCTGCCCATGAATGTGGGATCACCCAGACCACCAGGCACCTTGCACGTAGTGCCTCTCTTCACAGTCACTGCCTCACTGGGTCTGCCAGCTGCCTGCATGCTCAGGGTCCACCCTCTGCAGTTTTGTGCCCAGGATGCCTTATGAGCCCTGGATGCCTTATGTGCCCAGTGCCACCACTTTTAGTGCTGAGACCCCTCTCCACCTGGCTGCCTGACTCCACCCTTCCTCCCAGTCTGGATGAATGTGTATATTTTAACTTCTTGGTTGTCCGACTTCCATACAGTTCAATTTTCTGTCAGATCTGGTTTTTATCTTGTTTCTAAATTGTTACTGACCTTATTTTGGTTGTGTGAGGAGGCACAGTGTGTCTACCTATGCCTCCATCTTGGCCAGAAGTCTCCTGTTTCCTCTTGATCCGGCTCCAGCTGCTGGCTTTGTCCTTTTCCATGAAACTAGATCCTGGTCCTTGCCTCTGGATATGTGCCCTCCCTGGACCTTTCCAAGTGGAAGATTGCCACACAGTGACATAGATGAGAAGCAGGCACCTCCTCAAAATGGTCATGAGCTCCACGTAGATGAGGGTGTCCTGACCCTCCTCAAGGGAGGCTCTTCAGAGATCCCCTTGTGGATCTGTGATCCATTGTTGTTGCTTCCCTGTCTGGGAGGTGTGCTGGCCCTGGCTGGCCCTGGGTGCCTAGGGCCTGGTTGGATCTTGGCTTCTGCCAGTCACCCCTCACATTTCTGCCTGTCCTATGTCAGCCTTCTTGTTGTTGTTCAGCGTTTCTCAGTGTGTGAAGGTGCTTCTTCAGTTAAAGTCTTCAGAATGGTGTTTGTATATTCAGATATTAAAGAATTTCTACTTCTAACCACCGAAAGGTCACAGTGTGTGTGCAGAAATGAATGTCATTACAAAGCAACTGTCTAAGGAGAGTATTTACAGGCTATGATTTGACTTGCTGTTATTGTACAGGAGGTGATTCTGGCTCTGACTTATTCTTTAGTCAGAGGGTCACCCACTCTGTGTTGTCCTGAACTCACTGCAAGGCTTCAAGTCATTTCCTTATTTGTTTTTGTTGAAACCATACCTGTTTTCTGTATTTAAAATATTGTCTCATTGACCTTGAACCAAATCTAACCCTGAGACGGTAATAAAAAAAATAGATGCTGCTACTCTGGTATTCTGACAAGAAGTTTGTGTTGTGATTTTCTCCACTTATCAAATCTTACAAGTTACATTTTCAATTATAGTCCAGCATGTTGAAGCATATTTCACTTAATTATGTTGGGTAATTATTTGTCATCAATTATGTCTGTGTGGCAGGCAAATTTCTAAGTCTGTTTTAATTTGCTCAATTCTCTGGTATTCAAATGTCACTTCTATAATCTCAATGTGCTCTATGTTTTCTTTAAAATGATATTATCTGTCCTGTCAAGATGGTGTCAGAGGTAAGTGGCAGCACAACCACATCAACATTACAATTAAACTACAGAACAACCGTCATCCAGAACCATCTGAAGTCTAGCTGAATGGAAGTTGTAAAACTACGGATTTAAAGAAGAAGCCACATTCAGACTGGTAAGAGGGGTGGAGACATGGAACAGGCTGGTTCTACACCCATGTGTGGTGGATAAAAATAGGGAGGCATAGCTTGGTGTTGGGGGTCCCCTTGAGGAGCAAGAGGTCCCAGTCACATACCAGGACCCATAGCCCAGGGTTCCAGTGCCAAGAAGATAAGTCCCCATAGCTTCTGGCTGTAAAACCCAGCAGAGATTTTGGCTGATTGAGAGGGAGGGCTTTTGGAGTCCTCTTAAAAGGCCAATGAACAGACTTACTAAGACTCACTCCCTTTGAGTTTCGGCACTGGGGCACCAGCTTGAAAGGCACCAGGGACACGGTGGGGGGGAACTGAAGTGTCTGGCATCAGGGTGAGAGCTGTGAGGGCAGCATTCTCCAGACAGACATGCTGGCAGAGGCCATTGTTCCTTTGCTGTCCCAACAGAGCTAATAGTCAGTGCCATATTTGAGTCTTCATCAACCTGACTATCACTGTTTTCCATATCCTGGTGAATATCTGAGAC
Organism: Trachops cirrhosus; assembly: GCA_028533065.1. Taxonomy (NCBI): domain Eukaryota; kingdom Metazoa; phylum Chordata; class Mammalia; order Chiroptera; family Phyllostomidae; genus Trachops; species Trachops cirrhosus. The sequence continues at coordinate 84,300,170 of CM052544.1, read as the reverse complement.
CCCACTCCACCCAAAATGTGGTCCCACCCATGCTGCTTACAGTGGCTTTTTAAAAAAATTAATTTTATTGACTTTTAGAGAGAGAGAAATATTGATCTGTTGTTCCACTTATTTATGCATACATTGATTGACTCTTGCATATGCCCCAATGAGATCAAACCCAAAACCTTGATGTGTCGGGATGACACTCTAGGCAACTGAGCTACCAGGCCAGGGTGGAGAGGTTTTTCTATATGAAAAACCTTTCCATAGGTTTTTCCTATCTTGGCTCATGCCTCAGACTTTCCTAAAATCTCTTCAACAAGCAGCATCTGGCCTAGGTGTTCCTGTGCCCCATACTGTGTCACTCAACAAGTGACCCCAGAACTGGCATTAGCTGCAACTGACCTTGTTTTGCAGCTTGGCCTCTCCTGGGCACCTCCAAGCCCAGCACAGGTAGCTGCCATCTACAGATAGATTTGTAGCTCATGATGGGTAGTTCCCGGCAGAGCACAGACAGCAGCTGACTTTGACCTGCATCTCCAGGGAGGCCCAAGAACCAGTGCACCTGGTGGACAACTTTAGGCCATGTAGAAGCACTATCAAACCTCTTTCACAATGGACACACTCAAGGGGTTGACTCAGCGGGCACCAGTGACCCACGGAAGTAAGTCTTGCTCCATGGTGTAGGTCCCTGCACAGCTGATCCTCCACAGTGGCCACAGCCAGCCCTTGTAGTTGATTGGTCTGAGGGTAAATTCCTCCCATTAATGTGTCAACTGCAACCATGGCTCAACTACAACAGGAGGGTACACAGCCCACATGGCAGGGCATACATGGGGTGCCCAGCTCAGGTTAATGGGGAGGCTGTGCCACTGAACCTTACAGGACACCTACTAAATAAGGCCACTCTACCAATTCTGGGAGATGTAGCAGCTCTACCTAACACAGAAACAAACACAAGAAGGTGGCCAAAATGAGGAGACAAAGAAACATGTTCCAAATGAAAGAACAGATCAAAACTCCAGACCAAAAAAAAAAAAAAAAAAAAAAAACTAAACAAAATGGAGACAAGCAATCTTCTAGATGCAGAGTTGAAAACACTAGTTATAAGGATGTGCAATGAACTTAGGGGAAGAGTAGATGAATTTAGTGAGAACTTCAACAGCATAAAAAGGGACACAAAAAAAGAACCAGTCAGGAATGAAGAATACACTAATTGAAATGAAGAACCATTTGTAGGGAATCACCAGTAGAGTAGGTGAAGCCAAGAATCAAAACAGTGATTTGGAATAGAAGAAATCAAAAAACACCCAATCAGAACAGCAAAAAGAAAAAAGAATCCCCCCAAACGAGGATAGTATAAGGAATTTCTGGGACAACTTCAAGTGTGCAAATATTTCTTTCATGGGGGTGCCAGAAGGAGAAAAGAAAGAGCAAGAAATTGAAAACCTATTTGAAAAAATAATGACAGAAAACTTCCCTAACTTGGTGAAGGAACTAGACATATAAGTCCAGAAAGCACAGAGAGTCCCAAACAAGATGAACCCAATGGTACCCACACTAAAATGCACCGTAATTAAAATGCAAAAGGTTAAAGACAAAAAGAAAATCTTAAAAGCAGCAAGAAAAAAGCAGTTAGTTACCTATGAGGGATCCCCTGTAAGACTTTCAGCTGATTTCTAAACAGAAATTTTGTAGGCTAGAAGGGATTGGCAAGAAATGTTCAAAATGATGAAAAGCAAGGACCTATAACCAAGGTTACTCTACCCAGCAAAGCTATCATTTAAAATTGAAGGACGTAGAGCCTCCCAGATAAGAAAGAACTAAAAGAGTTCATCACCACCAAACCGGTATTGCAAGAAATGTTAGAAAGCCTTCTTTAAGAGGAAGGGAAAAAAGGTAAAAAATTTGAACAATAAAATAGCAATAATACATATTTATCAACAATTGAATCTAAAAACCAAAATAAGTGAATAAGCAGAAGGGAAACAGACTCATAGAGACCATTTTGACAGCTGCCAGAGGGGAGGGATGTTTGGGAGATGGGTGAAAAAGGTGAAGGGCTTGGTAAGTAAAAACTGATAGTTACAGAATAGTCATGGGGATGTAAGTACAGCTTAGGGAACATAGTCAATAATATTCTAATAACTATGTATAGTGTCAGATGGATGCAAGATTTATTGAAAGATCACTTAGTAAGTTATAAAAATGTCTAGTCACTGGGGCATATACCTGAAACTAATATAATATTGTATGTCAATTTTAATTGAAAAATAAAAATTATTTAAAAATAGTATCAACTGTATTTATTTTAAAATACATCATTTGGCATATTGGGACATTATTTGAAAGTAAATGCATTTTATTAATATTAGATTGCTTATACATTGTCTCTAGAATTCTATCTGCCCTGTATAAAGTAGTGTTAAAGATATTGTCTGTGTCTTAAATGCTATCACTCAGCATTTTGGTGCATCTTGCCAATTGAAGATCTAGTTCAGATATAGCCAGCCAAGTTTAAAAGTGATTCAGTGCCTTACATGCCATGCATTTTCTAGTGTGAGTATATATGTGTTTGTGTGTACATAGAATGCTAGTCTATAGTAAAAGTGACTTTATTGCATTAGATACTGCAATAAAGTACTATGCCCTGGTTTTTAGAACTCTATTCTGTGGAGTCTGGCCAAATTTTGTGTTCTCTGTCTTTTTAATTCTACCCCCCCCATCCTCTTTCAATAAACATTTATTGAAGTACAAAGTACTATGGCAAGGCTTTGAGGATGTAAACACTAGTGACCCTCAGTCCCCGACCTCAAGGATATGCTAGTTAGGTGGGAGAAAATTATGGAAACAAAGTTAGTTATATAATGGAGAGTGCTGCAGAGTAATGTGATTTGGTTCCTAAGATTGATTTTTCTTTTATTTTTCCATTCCCCCCTCCCAATCCCTTTTTTGCCCCTTTGGGTTTTCAGTAAGTAAAATAGTTTCCTATTGCAGCTATAACAAATTACCAAACATTTAATAGCTTAAAACAACTCAAATATTATTCTGCATTTTTCGAAAAGGTCAGAAGCCTAAAATGAGTCTCATGGGGTTAACATCAAGGTGTCGGCATGTCTTCATTCCTTCTGGAGGCTATTTCCTTGACGTGTCCAGTCTGCAGATATTGTCCCCATTCCTCGCCTGGTGGCCCCTTTCCATCTCTAAAGCCAGAAATTGCATCATTCAACCTTCACTTTCTTTCCTTTTTCTTATTCTCCTTTTATGCCTCCCACTCCACTTACAAGATCCTTGTGATTATATTGGTCCCATCTGGATAACCAGGGTAATTTTCCTATGTTAAGGTCAGCTGATTAGCAACCATAATTCCATGCACAACCTTAATTCCCCTTATTATGTAACATAATATAACATGATGTAACATACTCGCAGTTTCTGTAGACTAGGTCTTAGCTTTGGGGATCATTGTCTGTCTGCCATAGGGTTATTCCCATCCAATTGTTAGTTTGTACTTTTACTGTCACATTGTTTAAAGAAACACAATAATTCTTTAATAACATCAATTATCTAGTCAGTGAGCATGAACATTTCCTGGGTTGTTCTGTAAAAGTATATTTGTAAAGGGTTTTTATTTCCTTGGCAAGTTGTTGTTTTTGTCATTAAGAAACTGAGTCACTTCTGTAATTTTTTTAGTCTGGGTTTTGCTGTTTACATTCCTGTGGTATGAGTTATGTGTACCTCTCCTTCTTTTATTTCCCATAAATTGTTATCTAGAAGCTCAATCAGATTCAGATTCAGTATTTTGAGAGAGCTTCAACAGGTCATGTTGTATACCTCCACTGGATTTTGGTTTCATATTTTTGGCAAGATGCCTTCATAGGAGGTGAGCAAGTTAAGTCCAGTCAGGGAGTAGAAACCACTGAACACAGAGAATTTAATATAAAGAATTGTGAACAGGTAACTGGAAAGGTAAACACACAACTTTCAGGTATCATAGAGTAACAACTGCAAGAAGAAGCAACACTACTATTACTGAGGTGAAAGAAGGAATAGGGTAGATTTATTAACACTTAGAAGAATAAGGAGGAGCTCTGAGCAGCTGAAACTGGGGACCAGGGGACAAGAAGGTCTTGTGCCTGTGTTTTCCAGTTCATGCACAGGGACCCAGAACTCTGAGGAGGGGGTGCACCTGTGCTGGTGTGTTTGCGCTAGCATGCAGTAGTGCTTTATTTCTTTTAGTTTGCAAATAAATTTTATTTTCTATATCCATTAATTAGTTGATGGACATTTTGGGGATATGAGCACTTTTTGGCTATTAGGAATAGTGCTGCTATGAACATTTATGTACAAGTTTTTTAAGTATATTTTATTGATTATGCTATTACAGTTGTCTCATTTTTTCCCCCCTTTGTTCCCCTCTGGCTTTCACCCCCCACCCCCCTTCCATCAGTGTTCCCTGCCTTAACTCATGTCTATGGGTCATACATATAAGTTTTTTGGCTTCTCCATTCCCCATACTGTTCTTAACCCCCACCCTGTCTATTTTGTACCTACTAATTATGCTTCTTATACCTTTGCCCCATTCTCCCCTTCCCTCTCCCCACTGATAAGCCTCAATGTGATCTCTATTTCTGTGATTCTGTTCCTCCTCTAGTTGTTTGCTTAGTTTGTTTTTGGTTTTGTTCTTTTAGGTTCGGTTGCTGATACTTTTGAGTTTGTTGTCATTTTACCATTCATATTTTTGATCATCATCTTTTTCTTAGAGAAATCCCTTTAACATTTTATGTAAAGGAGTTAGTGATGATGAACTACTTTAACTTGACCTTATCTGGGAAACACTGTATCTGCATTCCATTCTAAATGATAGCTTTGCTGGATAGAGTAATCTTGGATGTAGGTCCTTACCATTCATGACTTGGAATACTTCTTTCCAGCCCCTTCTTGCCTGTAAGGTTTCTTTTGAGAAATCAGCTGATAGTTTTATGGGAACTCCTTTGTAGGTAACTCTCTCCTTTTCCCTTCCTGCTTCTAAAATTCTCTCCTTCATTTTTACCTTGGCTAATGTAATTATTATGTGCCTTGGTGTGTTCCTCCCTGGGTCCAACTTCTTTGGGACTCCCTGAGCTTCCTGGACTTCCTGGAAGTCTATTTCCTTTGCCAGATTGGGGAAGTTTTCCTTCATTATGTTTTCAAATAAGTTTTCAATTTCTTGCTCTTCCTCTTCTCCTTCAGGCACCCCTATGATTTGGATGTTGAAACATTGTCCAGGAGGTTCTTAAGCCTCTCCTTGTTTTTTTGAATTCTTGTTTCTTCATTCTGCTCTGGTTGAATGTTTATTTTTTCCTTCTGCTCCAAACCATTGATTTTGAGTTCTGGTTCCCTTCCTGTCACTGTTGGTTCCCTGTACCTTTCTCTTCATTTCACTTTTCATAGCCTTCACTTTTCCTCTATTTTGTGACCATACGCAGCCATTTCTGTGAGCATCCTGATTACCAGTGTTTTGAACTCTGCATCTGGTAGGTTTGCTATCTCCTTGTCACTTGGTTCTTTTTCTGGAGGGTTTTTGTTTTTTTTGAGATTTTATTTATTTATTTTTTTAGACCAAGGGGAAGGAAGGATGAAAGAGAGGGAGAAAAACATCAATGTGTGGTTGCCTCTCTCTCACCCCCCAATGGGGACCTGGCCCACAATCCAGGCATGTGCCTTGATTGGGAACTGAACTGGTAACCATTTGGTTTTCAGGCTGGTGCTCAATCCACTGAGCCACACCAGAGAGGCTTTTTCTGCAGTTTTGATCTGTTCTTTCATTTGGGCCATATTTCTTTGTCTAGGCGCACTTGTTACATTGTAAGGGGTGGAGCCCTAGGTATTCACCAGGGTGGGGCAACCATTGCCGGGTTGTGGCACTGTATGTGGGGGAGAGGTCCAAGAGGAAACAATGCTGCTTGTTTGGCTCTCAGCCCATTTTCAGTCACTTCCCTTCCTTCCCACATGCAAATTTGGCCCTTCTGGTGCTAATTCCCGGGTGGGTGGGTTTGTGTACATTCTAGGACCCCATGGTCCTCTCAAACAAACTCTCCTGTGAGGCTGAGTTTTTCCTGCTACAGCAACCCCCACAGGTTTTTATAGCAGAGGTTTTGAGGCTTTAGTTCCCATGTTGGAACCCTGGGTTGTGAGGTCTCTCTTGCTCCCCAGCTGTTCCTCCCAATTTATCTGTATGCAAACGTGGGACCTCCAGCCACCTTGCCCGCCTGGTCCACCAGTGTCTTCTCCACTCCTCCTACTGGTCTGGATGAATGTTTCTTCTTTAACTTCTTAGTTGTCAGACTTCCATGCAGTTCAATTTCCTGGCAGTTCTGGGTGTTTTTAAATTTGTCATTGTCCTTCTTTTGGTTGTGCTATTATAGAGAATTTGCCTAAAAGCTTAGTACAAACTAACTTCCGCATTCCGCTTCTGTACCTTGCTTTGCGTCACATAACCCGGAAGAGGGAAAGTATAAAAACCCTGAGCCCTTTGTCCTCGGAGCCCAGAATTTGGAGTCTCTCTCCTCTGGGACCGCGCGCGTGAATAAACGAATCGTGCTCCTGAGTCTCTCTGGTGTCTGGTCGTTTCATTTGGTATAACAGTGTGAGGAGGCAAAGTGTATCTACCTACACCTCCATCTTGGCTAGAATCCTTAAGGCTCTCTCTCTATGTTTAACTTTTGGCACTTTTGGCACTTTGATGATCTGACCTGTTTTCAAGTTCACTGAATCCTCTGCCAATTAAAGTCTACATTTGAGTCTCTCTAATGCATTTTTTTTCATTTCGGTTATTGCACTTTCTAACTCCATCATTTCCATTTAATTCTAAGAATAATTTAAATCTCTTTATTAATATTTTCTATTTGATGAGACATGGTCTACATACCTTAATTTACTTCTTGTTTGGAGTTCCCTTTAGTTCTTGGAACACAGAGATACTTTGAAGTCTTTGTTCCTGAAAACTTGCTTGTAGCACTGCAACAGGCAGTTTCTTTTGCCTGCTCTTTTCCCCATGCATGGCTTACATGTTCTTATTTCTTTGCATGTCATGTAATTTTTTTGTTGTTGTTGAAAACTGGACATTTTACAGGGTAGTTGTACAATTGTGAGTACATAAAACACAGTTTATTCTTGTATTCTTGTTTATTAATTATTGTTTTATTTGTCATATGCACAACTGTAAACCTACGTTTGTCCTACCCTGTAATGTAGCAACTCCAGATGCTGATTATCTTACACTCTCTCTTTGGGCCTTGCTTTAGTTGTTGTTTGCTTGTGTATTTGATTTGTGACTTAGCTAGATTCTTCAGTGAAATCTATTTCCCCTGCAGTGTTAAGCAGCTCCTTACAACCTTGGGTATGATGGTGGTTTTACCAGGACTCTCTTTGGTTATCTCCTCCCCGGATCTCTCTGCTAAACTGCCTGCCTCATTTGATATTTGGCTCAACCTGTTGGCTCCATCAATTATCAATGGATTTCTCTATTGTTTTTGACAATGTCCTGGGGGCATAAATTACTCAGCAGTCTGATTCAATGAAATTCACACAGGGGTAGTTTTTTGAGGCCGGTCTTTGAGGTTTGTCTGATTCTAGGAAGGCCTATCTTAGCTGCATCTTTTCCTGGTTCTCTCTGGTGACCTAGCTGGCTTATGTTTTAGCTTGTTATTCTTAATTAAGAGGAACTACTGACTTGGGGAATACCCTTACTCTTCAACTTTCCCACAATCTATTTCAAACAAAGTCATGTTCCTTCTGAAAGAGCTTTGGAGCTCTATTTTTTTTATGATCTCTCTCTCCCCTTGTTGAAACTCTCTGAATCACACTCTAGGTGCTGGGCATGTTGGTAAACTCTTGTCTTCTGAGCTTGCCTCTCCTGGACTGGAACCACTCACCTACAAGTGAGCTGGTCTAAGGGTGGCCAGGGTAATCTAATAATCTCGGCAGGCTATGCTTTAGAACAGAGACTAGGTGGAGGAAGGGAGCTGCAACCCCTCAGCTATTCTCAACAGGAATTTAGCTTCTGTATCGTATAGTTGGTGGAGATGAGAAATGCTAGCAGAATGCCTCTTCCAATGAGATACTATAATCCTTGACTGAAAGGTAAGGAGAGATGGAGACCTGTCTTCTTGACCACACCTGTCCAGAAGGAACTTCTGTCACACTTAACTGGCAGGGGGCAGGGGAACTGGTTTATAGTTCAATTGCATATTCTCATTTTTCATATGGGTTTTAGTAGATTTTCTTGGCTAAATTTTTCTTTATTTGCTGTATGGTCTTAGGAAATTTCCAGAGTTTAGAAAGTTTGTTTAAATATTTTTCCATGAATTTTTCTCATATCACTGGGGATTGGGTTCATAGGGTTCCTCATGCTTTTATCCCAGACATGGAACACTAGAGACTACTTTTCAAAATTTTATTTTTTCTTTAAGATCATATAAAATATTGATATCATTGCAAAATTGAATATACAAATGATGTATTTTAAAAGGATTAATTTATAATCTCTTCCCCCTTTTTATTCCTTATTCTATAGGTAACCATTTAAATTTTTTAAATTAAATGTATGAGTGAATACATTTTTTAGGAAGGCTGCTATTTTTGTTCTCATGGTTACCTTTATACTACAACAATATCTTTTTGGTAACACACTCAGTGCTTTCTTTTTTGCTATTGTTTATTTTTTCCACTGTTAGAAATATTGAAATGAGCTGTCCTCCTATTTCCCTTCCATTCATCTCCACATCATCTGATCTGATTCTTTTACTGCTTAATGCCTATAAGCGAGATTATTCTACTTTCATATACTCTTACCATTTTCCCACCTAGTTTTAATAGTTGTTTTATAACATATGTCATTGTACTTGCTTCAGCTGCACATATATATAATGTATATAACATATATCATTAATATCTATACTGTCTGCCTTGTAACCATTATTTAATATTTTTCACATTCTTTAAATTTTTTTAATTGAATTTATTGGGGTGGCATTGGTTAATAAAATTATATAGGTGTCAAGTGTACAATTCTATACTACATCATCTGTATATTGTGCTGTGTGTTCAAGTCTCCTTCTGTCACCATTTATCCCCCTTTACCCTCTTCTACCTCCCCCCATGCCCCTTTCCCTCTGGTAATCACCATAGTGTTGTCTGTGTCATGAGGGTTTTCTTTGTTTTGTTTTGCTTAATTTCCGCACCTGTTTCACCCAGCCCTGCAACCCCTCTCCCACTGGGAACTGTCAGTCTCTTCTCTGTCTCTATGAGTCTGTTTCTATTATGTTAGTTTATTTTGTTCATTAGGTTCCACGTATAAGTGAAATCATACAGTATTTGTCTTTCTCTGACCAGCTTTTTTACTTAACATAATACTCTCATGTCCAACTATGCACCATATTTTAGTATTACATCAATATGTCTTCTCTCATTTTATGCGGCTGAAGCTTATTTTCTAGTACATTCTTTTTTTTTTTGTAATGAAGATTTCGCTGTAATTAAAGGAGGGATGTATACATCAAATCCGTCAATGGGAGAGAAACTCTAACTCCAGGGACTTGCTGAAGACCAGGCTCCAGGCTTTCAGAAAGAAACAGTGAAAGTAGAAGTGGAGGAGGTAAGGAGACTTATTACAAAGTATCTATAATGAAAATTGAATTGAGTATTTCCAGAGACATGGTTTTGTGACACTTTGGCACTTAACCAAAAGCAAATTCAGACCCCTGATCGATGCAGCACACCTAGGGACTTTGATCAAAGCAGATATGACCCATAACCCTGAGTCAGCAAGGATCTTCTTCCTTACCAGGACAGTCATCCAGAAAATGACCCATCCCTTAAGCTGTGACTTCCTCAGAGGAGCCTGGTGAGCTCAGAACACAGAGCAGGCACTGGGACTGAGGGTGTCCCTGCCTCCTGGTCCCCTGGGCCCTTTTCTGGAAAGCCAAGCTTTGTGGCCTCAGACGTTGTCTGGAGTGAACCTATACTCACCACATACACAGTGGGGGCGGGCTGGGGGGGCGGCCAAAAGCAGGCTTACAGTTGTTCATATGGAAAATACAATAATTAATAAATAATATGAGAATACACTCTTCCACGTACTCACAACTGTAAGCCTACTTTGCTCCACCCTGTATAAAGCAGTCTGTGCTCCACTGTAATGCACAACCAGGTGGGACTATGTGACATAAATACTAAGTTAGGGTTACATAAATATGTATAGAGTGAATATATACTTTTTAGCAGTATTTGAAAAAATAACTAGTGAAATGTGGCTAAAGATGCTTAGAAATGTTTTTATTTTCATTGGTTGACCTCAGAATGATAGCTGTCACATTGTACCCTAGAGTCACACAGGTATTCTGCTGCTGGCAGGGAGAAAACAGACTAATTTCATTATTTTATCTGTTAAGCTCTCTTGCAAGAACAGCAAATCACACCAGCTTTAAATGTAAGAAACAGAAACATTATTGGTGTTTATTATACCAACACATTTTTCATATTCAGATTTACCTCAGGAGGTTAAGAGTTATCTCCTTTTCAAAGATGGGAAAACTGAGGCTCTGAGATTATCTAAAATGATCAAACCACATATATCGTTAGAGGCACAGCATTAGAATCCAGATGCTACTTAAGAGCTAATGGTTCACAATTTTTCTATAAAGCCTTCCAGTGTAAACGTGACACTTGCTTATCAGAGAACTTCTGAAAGCAGCAGATGAAAACGAACTCAGGAGCCTGCCTCCCAGGGGCAGGCAGTCCCGTCCAAGTTTCGGTGCGCCCTTTCCAGACCTTCTGCTGTACTTGTCCATGTGTGGACACTGGCATATCAAAAGGGAAGCATCAGTATTTAAAAAATTAACATCTGATTTTAAAGGGGGAGCATACATTATACGAAGTCCAGAGAATACTGCAACACATAAAGGAAACGGAATCACCTGGAATTCTATTAGGCAAAATAATCATAGTTAATCAAAATTTTTATATAGTCCCCTTAGTCTTTTTCTATTAACTTTCTTTTTTAGATGGTTAAGCTCATAAGATACAAGGTTTTTAAGTATGGTTAACAAAGCTCTATGTGGATGATAACAAGATCTTGGTGACAGTATTTGCCACTCAAGGATTATTCAATAGGTTTTCACAAAGCAGAAAATAGCCACTCATGGTCCTGTCCACTCATACAGCATGAAAACATCTGTAAGCCTTAAAGCCTGCGCTAAGTTTCCGTGAAGGTGAACCCTGGTCTGGATTACCATGGTCTTTTTTGCATCCAAGTAGGTCTAAACCATTTTACACAATAAGAATGCTCCACACATTGAGCTTTCAATACCATGCAAAAGCCCTTCTAGGAGAGGAATGACCACGGCTGTGGCCTGGTGAAAAGGCTTTAGTATCCTACCATGGAAAATCTGTAACGTGCCTTCAACACTTTGCATACCTGCAATTTCATAAAACAGGTTTAGCAAGAAAATAAAGCATATGACAGTGGCTCAAGGAAATTCTAAATGGTTTAACAGAACTGATCTTAATAAAATTCCAGACTTTATTATCTAAACTGAAAACAAAAACTACAGAGGTACATAAAGTAATACACCTTCACAGCAACTGGTAAGGACAAGTGACGAGGCAAGTTCCCATGCGTTCCTGCAGGCAAGGAGTGAGAGCGAGCCAGAACTCCCGCGGGAATGTCCGTTAGGCGTCCGCTCTTCCTTGGGTTAAATGCTCATGACACACTGAATGAAATCATCATACGGGAAATTCACAACACTTTGCTGCCCAGAATCCCGTTGTCGAAAGTTGTCCACGAGTGCGTGCAGCTTGACGCAGCAGGAGATGTAGTCATCGAATGTGATCTTTCCATTGGTACCGTATCATTTTGCAATTGAATTCACAGCCTGGGGGCTCAACCGAAATCCCATAGCTGTCAGCGCCTTCTGCAGTTCTTGAGGGTCTATTGTCCCACTCCTGTGGCTGTCAAAACTGCTGAAGTGTTGCCTCCAGCCATTCAGGACAGACCAGAGTTCCTTAAATTCACTGAAACCCATTGTGCCTGACAGATCTCTATCCAGCATTGAAACCATAAGCCAACAAGTCTCCAGGTCAAAAGGCTTGTACCCTCCAGCAATGCCCGACTGCGTTAGGCACCTCTGCAGCTCGTCTGCGTCTATTTGTCCATCCTGTCCAGCTACTGCAGCAAAGTAACCATACAGTGGGTCCTGAGTTTGTCCAGGGAATGCAGGCCTTCCGGGAGCCCCTCCATACCCACCTGGGTAGTACCCGCCGGCGCCGGGGTGCCCGGGGTAAGCCAGGGTGCAGACTGCGCTGGCGCCGCCCTCTTCTAGTACATTCTTAGGGAGGATTTATCTGAACCATGTACCTGGAATTCAAAGCCATTAGTCCATGATTTTTAAAGTTGAAGACCAGTTTAGCAGAATATAAAATTATTGGCTTACATTTTTCTTTCTTTTTTCTTTTTCTCTCTTTTTGCATATTTTAAATATACCATTCCATTGTCTTCTGGCCTTTAGTGTTGCTCCTATGAAGTTAGTTGACAGTTCATTTTGTTTGCTTTTTAGTGACATGGTCTTTTGCTGAATGCCCCAAGGTTTCCTTTTTTCCTTTTTAAAGACTAACTGTGTTCCTGGAATATCTCTCAGTATTGACATTTCATGGCCAATTTTCTTAAGTATATAAGGTAGATTTAAGTTTTTAAATTTAAATTTTTTTATTTAAAAATTTTATTTATTTATTTTTAGAGAGAGGGAAAAGGTGAAGAAAGAGATGGAGAGAAACATCAGTGTGTGGTTGCCTCTCACACACTCCCTATTGGGGACCTGGTTCGAAACCCAGGCATGTGCCCTGACAAGGAATTGAACCAGTGACCCTTTGGTTCACAGGCCAGCACTCAATCCACTGAGCCACACCAGCCAGGGCAAGTTTTTTTTATTTTTAATTCACAAAAATTTTCTTCAATTATATATTCATTTGTTCTCTCCCGTTACTTTATGTCTTTGGAGAATCCTGTATGTATATTGGATCTTCTTTTCACCCTTGAAATTACATTTTTGGTTTAAAATATTTGTTCCTTCAATCTCATAACTCTCTTTAGGGCATTTTGTATTGTGTTTATTCAAGTTTGCATGATTTTTTTCATTTTGAATTCTTTTTTTGAGTTTCATCATCTTTTTGAAATATTCCTTTTCTCCAATCTATTTATTTCCAAGTTTTTCTGATTCTGATTTATGTTATTCTTTAATAATTCCTATAATTATGTTATTTATTGTAGTTCTTATTGAAATGTTAGGTAACATTATTTATTTTCTCTGTGGGCATGCTTTTCTGATTCGATTTCATTGTTTGTAAGAATATCTATTCCTTCCTTCCTTCCTTCCTTTCTTCCATCCTTCCTCCCTTCCTTCCTTTCTCCCTTCCTCCAGTCTTGCCTTGGCTGTCCTTCCTTGGTATTAATAACATTACAAAGAAATTGACCATGGTTCTTTTCTGTTGCTCATTTTTAAGTGAAATAAATTTTTCTATACTACTTTTAGGAGGCAAGGGCGGGCCTGAGCTTTGTTGTCTGTTGTTTTATGAAATGACACAACATGGCCTTTTTTCCGAGCTCTGTCTTCTCTGCTGTTTTTCCTCAGGTTTACATGGGCTTCTCTTTTCTTTGCCTCCCTTGTCCTTGTCCTGCTCAACTTAGGATTCTACTCTCATCAATTTCTCTTTAGTGAGAGGTTTGCTCTAGAGGTAAGCTCAGTACTTCAAGTTTTGAGAATTTCTAAGACCAAGACCATCTCTGCTCCTTTCTATAGGTTGTGGTTCTCACCGGCAAGTCAGAATTTGCGGAATCCCCTGTCGGTCTTGTTGCTATGCTTAGGGAGTTACTCCTGGTGACTTTGAATTCTTCTCTTCTCAGAGTGCTCAGATGCCCCATTTCTCTCTCCCGACTTTCTCCTGCATGAATGTAGATATCAAGTGGGTCTTCACCTCCACTTCTCATATTTTGGGGTTCGTAACTAGTTTTATTGTAGATCCTTATAATCCTTTGATAGTGTGGTTTTACCTTAGATATAACCATGTTAGTAAATATGTGGCTTCCTTGGGCTTCTTAGGCCACACTTATAAATCACTCTATACTTTCAAATGTCGCTGTGAATCATAGAATACTGCTTCTGAAGCAGAGGAGAGGTAACAGCACAGACCATCTAGGGTTTTTCACAGTCAGAAGGCCTCTGAATCTGCTTAAACCTGATAAGCTGGTTTATCTAAATTTAATTGTATTTAAATTTTATCTCTGAACCAGTTCTAAAGAACTTCAGAAGGGAGAAATGGGAGTTTAGGGCCATTCCATTTGTGTATTAAAAAGTATTTTCCAACCTAAAAAATTAATATCTTCACCCTATGAAATTCTTAGCCTCTTGAAATCACTATGTTTTTTAAATAACCAGGCCTTGATCCTCTATTAGAACTAAAATTACAGAGTTCTTAACTGTGAAAGTATTTGATGATCTACTTTCAAGATAAGCCTAAAGTTATAAGCTAATCATATATATGAGAAAAGTAATCACAGATGAATTATGGTCAATTTTTCATTATCAGAGAAGAGGCTTAGAATTTACACTGAGTTCCCAAAGCCAGTTATTTTTATGTGTATGGGTTTAAAAACAGTAAATACTTCTTTGCTGAACTGCTGATGCATAAATCTGGGGCACATCCTACTTTAGGAAGTTGTTCTGCAATAAAATATGACTTGGAGCTGTTAACAAAAAACAACAATGCCCTAGTATCACTGCAAGTTTCATTTGCTCAGGGACCCAGTAACTGATAGAATTTTAAAAATCACAATCATGACTGTGAGATTTTTAGTTTCTTTGGTCCAATTATTCATTGCCACAAATTTTCATTTGGATTTTTCTGTGCATTCCCTCATCAACAGGTAAAAGCGTTGGATCTCTATGCCATGTGGAATCACACGGAGAGGGAGAGAAAAATAATAAGAAAGAGTGAATTCAAACAGAAAATGGAAATTATAAAAACATCTGCTTCTAAAGATTTTAAATATTTGAATTTGCATATCGCAAGGAATTTGGTTTCTTTGAAGATTTAAAAAATGGCAGCTTAATGATCTGCAAATAGACTGTTTCATTCGACTCAGTATGTTTTACATAATTTTTTCCCTTAGTAACACAAAACAGTTTCTAGCTTGGTTTGCAAATTCCCTAATCACGTGTCTCCCATGGCCCTGCTATCTGTTGGAGTAGAGACTAAAAAAAGCCAGGAAAACATGATTCATGATCTCCGCAGCACCAGAAGCTTCCAGCAACACTAGCAGGACCATTACAGAAGGAGGGGGAAAGAATGTTAATGAGCAGCTGACTACTGACAAAGTCCTGATCCCCTCTCCAGCGATCACTTTCAGCTTTGGGCTTTGGGAAGTAGATTTTTCTATTAAGTTCTCCACTTGGTGTGCTACCATCCATACAGCAAGTAGGCACTCAGTGAATAAATGAGTCAAAGTCCTGTCCAGTCAGGATAAAATACAAGTACTGCTTCTTCTATGAAGACTGCCTTTATCCTTAGTCAGAAACCATCTCTGATCTTTCCCTTCTCTGACCACCTGTGGAGTCCTGCCATGAGACATGCTTTGTGGTGTTGACTCTAAGTTCTTTACTAGATGGAAGGATGTGGGAAATTGTGCTTCCCATTGGCAGCTGCTCCTACGTATTTTATCCCATCCCACAGGTTCTTCTTATGACATTGCTGACACTCCTCCCAACAAGAGATGGCGGGCCTGGGGGTTATGATCCTTCCTCTTGAATCTGGATTTGTGACTGTCCCGAATGCCCCAATGGAGTATGGCTGGAGAGATCCCATGTACCTTCTGAGGCTAGGTCATAGAAAGGAGAGAGTCTTCCTCCCCTCCTCCCAACCCTATGATGTTCACCCTCAGAACCCAGTGCTAATCTGGTAAGGAAGCCTAGGACCCTGCTGCATCAGTGACCAGTGGCCAGCACCAACCACCAGACATTTCTGAGATTCATGCAGTTATTTGCATTGTGGATGGCAAATACAAGGTACATGATTCCATTTATTATGATCTTTCAAAAGCAGAAAACATACACAAATACCACAGGTGAGTTTACAAGTGGACGAAGGAGACACATAAATGTGAATTAATTTTTCTCTCAGAGTAGATAGCAAAAGAAAATTCCTAAAACTGACCATATGGTTTTAGTCACTCATTTTATTTGTTTAGATATATGTCTTGTTCACATTGTGATTGTTTTCTTTCACATGTATTTAATCAAATAAATTAAATTTTATTTTCAGATGTAGGATTAATGTATGGAAATGAATTATGGCACAAAATGCACCATCTCTTCACAGTTACCTACAGTGTGGCAGTTGAAAAAAAAAACAAGTACCATATGATTTCACTTACATGTGGAATCTAAAAAGCAAAGTAAACAAACAAAACAGAAACAGACTCATAGATATAGAGAACACGCTGATGGTTGCCAAAGGGGAGGGTGATTGGGAGGCTGGGTGAAAAAGGTAAAGGGAGTAAGAACTGCAAATTGGTAGCTACAAAATAGTCCCTGGAATGTAAAGCACAGGGAATACAGTCAATAATATTATAATAACGAGGTATGGTGTCAGGTGGGGACTGGAACTATCAGGGAGGCTGCTTCGTAAAGTAGATGATTGTCTAACCACTATGCCGCACACCTGAAATAACAGTGAATGTAAACTATAATCAAAACATGTAAATAAATAAATAAATAAATAAATAAATAAATAAAAGAATAAAACTAAGCAAACAAAGAAAGAAAAAGAGAAGTGAATGAATCCGGGAAGAAATAAGAATGGGGAGGAAATGAAGAGTGACCTGGGAACAGCGCTGGCCTCAATTTCTCACAGTTTTCTCAACATTATTGTTTAACTCTCAAGTTTGTGAATGGAAAAAGTAACTAGCAATTATTTTCCCAAGAAGCAATAGCTAGAAGGATGTGGCACTCAATTTCAATGAAGAAATCAAGAGAATAAAAAGGCATATCCCTGCTCAATCAAATTGAGAAGTCACTAATGTCCTCGTATGATTTGGGAAGTATTCTGTTCTGGATTTTTGTTCCCTGTGACAAGGTATCAGTGATAAATGTTTACATATTCCCTACCCATTCCCACATTCCCTGAAGACATTTAATTTCTGATATTCATCCCCCACCTCACCTCTCCTTTTTAATTACCAACTGCTGTGGGTAAGAGTGATCTCAACTTAGCCTGGTTTATTTACCTGTGCTACAAAATTCAGATGTAAATTAAAGGAGCATCTCTTACATAGATTTATGCTGGTTTAGCCTTTAGACTTTGGTACTGAAAACCTTCACCCTCTCCTCTCCATTGGGGGATAACAGAAAGCATTCTGGTTATTATATCTCCTTGCTTATGTTACTGTGGCCATATCATTAAGAAATAAATATAGTGATTGTTAATGCCAGGTCTTGCAGACAAACTGAACCTCATAGACTTAAGAGACACTTTATGTAGTCTTGTATTATAAATATAAAATATATTGGATACACTGAAACTATATCTTGAGATATATATAAGTTAATAAAATAACTAAAGAGGATTATGACATGTCTTGCAAATGCTACACCTAAATAGATATAAAAGTTCTGTTAATAATTATCTAAGTTTGGGAGCTGGGAAGGAAAAGAAGCAGAAAACTCAGAGAGTATATGGAGCTTTTCCATTATAGAGTATTATTATATTTTTCTCCTTTGCAACGAAAAGAGAAACACAGAGCTTATTAAGTGCTTTGTCTTTAAAGAGATCAAGGGATTATAGATAATTCTGTTCTGCTAGAGAAATATTTTGATTTCCACTATTGCCAAATCATTTCTGCTCAAGTACACAGTAAAGTTTTCTGCCTTAGGGGACAAAGACCAGAAGAACACTAGTCTTGCTCCGAAGGACAGGGGTTTGGAGTGCAGCAGGTAGATGAGGTGGGAAGAGGATGCACTGTAAGAAGACTTGAAGGGTGGCCAGGAGGTGGGGCTTCGTTCTTGCACATCTGACTTGCTCACGTTCTCTTTGAGATCCAATTAGACACTGAAACTTTCCCCAAAGACCTACTCAAGCAACTGAACAAACATGTCTCCCTGGTCAGATACGAACTCCAGAAGAGAGAACAAATGACCATAACTTCCCAGGAGTTTTCAGTTATATCCATACCGAAAAAGAAGTCTCAGGACATGAAACTCATTTGAAGACCAGAATTAGAAGGTCAGGGGAGGGGCAATTTCTCTTTGTCCCTTTGTCCAGACACCCAAATAAACAGGTCTATTTTTTTTCTTTTCTGTGTTTAGTTTTAAAGTAAAGATGTATTGATTTGGCCTTGAGATGGAGTAATGGAGAACTGAAATAGGCTGTCAGTTACATTCTCACGTGAACTCAGGAGTCAAGTTATACTTTCATATTTGGGAGGTACATGTGATCTTGGAGGCAATAGAAATTTATCACATTTCATTTCTACTCACCAAATGATTCAGAATTCATTCTTAATATCACTTTTCAAAGAAGATTTCACATCAGGTACAAGTTTTACTATTTTTATACTCTTACACCTTGGAGAATTTGAGATAGAGTGAAGTCGGATGGAATGCTTACATTCAGAGCAGAGGCTGAAAAGAAATACATATAAAAATTACTGACTGAGCATGGAAAAGAGAGATCTGCCTCAAGTCTTTGTTTTTACTGTGTATAATTATGGTCTTTAAAACATTTCTAGAACTAAAAATAAAATCATTCCACACAAAAGAACAGCCAATTTATTTTGGAAGGAAATGAGAACTGTCAAGTATGAATTTTATCTTTTTTTCAGTGTCCTAAGTCATAGAATTACATCAACTCCTCATTTAAACTTGTGTCAAAAAAGAGATAAATTCTTTGGGAAGCAGGTTTTTAGGGCTCCCCTGCAATATTGCAGAGCTCAGCATTACAAACTTCTTTTGAATTTACATCTCAATAGTTCACTGTTAGAACTCAGACATTCAGACGTTGACAACAAAGTCAACTTCTTCTGATACATGCTTTCCAAAACCTCATTTGGGATGGAAGCTATAATTTTAAAATAGAAATTGATGAAGGACATAGTGTTTATAATTATAAACATAGTGTCTGTAGTTTATAATCACTTTTCTCACTACATATAGGGTTTTAAAAATAATAAGACAATCAGATAAGCATAATCATATCAAATATCAACAGCCTCCCCTACTCCTGCCCTCTAGATGCAGGTGGACAGGGTGAGGCTGCAGTTATTTGGAGGCCTGAAGTTTCTGCCTCCTTTCTAAAATGTGTTTTACCACTTTTAACTTTAGATGTTAGTTTTAGGAATCATATATTGAAATCGACTGAGTCTGACTTTCTTCTCCACCTACTTCATCTGATCTTGAGAACATCCTGTTTGTGGCTGACATTGTCAAACCTCCTGGCACAACGCCATCAAGCCCATAGGGCTGCTCTGTGTGACCGGGTGTAGAGAACAGAAATGTTGTCCCCCGAATGTTTTTCTTTTCCATGTACCAAACACTGATATTGTATTAACATGATCTTTCCTCTGATTCTTGTACTTGTCCTGTTGTTAACTATTTGGAAGACAGCATAGCATAGCACTTAATAATTCAAATACTAGAGTTAAATAATTATCGACTTGAATTCAAACTTCCACACATAAGGTTCTGTGACCTTGGACATGTTCATTCAATTTTTGTGGAGCTTTCAAAATGATGATATTCATATCTATCCCATAATATTATTGGGAAAATTAAAATTTGCATATTATCTGACATAATTTTACATGTGACATTAGAGAAAGTTATTTTTCTCGTTGGTTCTCATTTTTTAAAAAATTTGAAATGGTTTTACTAATATTCTGTGAATTTTTGATTTATGAGGAAATCTTTGGATTATTCCCTAGTTTTTATGTAGATTTTGATTCCAATATGATGGAGAAGATTGTATTCGTCAATTTAATACAAAGAAAATGCTCTGGCTACTGCAGTTAGATTAACATTTGCTTACTAGAGGCACATAGATCTAGTTATGTTACCAACTTTTGACTGTAGGACAGTTTTTTAACCTCTCTGAGTTTCATCTTCAAAATGCAGATAACATCTGTTCCACAAAGCTTTGTAAGAATAGGTGAAATAATATCAGGACAGTATTTAAGACAGTGACTGATATATTATTTTCATTATTGTTATTAAGCATAAAAATTGAAGAATTTCTGACAGTTTATGTGGAAGAAAATGGGTCAGCCTGAAGAATGTACACGACAGGAAGAAGTCATGTAGGCACGATGTATAGGAGTCAAACGCTCACAGGATGTTTGGACACAGACACCACCTTTACAAGGTCTAGGAGAAAAACTACTCAGTGGACCTCAGAACCAGCACTAGCCAGGGAATGGCAGATTTACCCCGGGTTGTTTGCTGGGTAACTAAAATGGGCAGTATTAATCACTCCCCAAAGGAACAGTAATTTTCTCTTACCTGAAAAGTATTATTTTTGTTATATAAGCAAAACCTGTTTGTGACAGTCAAGGTTTCACTGGGTTGATACTACAGGTATTTGATTAAGGGACACAGACTCCTTTGTTGGCCTTGCTACCTTGTCTCCTCCTGAGTTACAGAGAGAGATTTAATCCCAGGGAATAATAGGCATATTAGATGACAAAGAAATCACTCTTCAGTTGAGCTTTAGTTCTAAACACCCATGCAGAACAGCAGGAGCTGGTTGGACCCCTTGAGAGCAACTTCTCTCAGGCTCTTTGTTATGACTGCCTGGTACCAACCAAGACACACTTTTTGCCCATTTGATTTACACCTTTGTACACAGTAAGTTTTGGAACTTGCTTTTAACAAAACAACCCCCGGCCCATCACAGCAGACAGGAAAATAGAGAGTGAGCTCCTTATGGGCTCACTTAAGCTCCCTTGTCTTTATCTCTAAAATATGGACAGTTTTCTTTGTTACGATAGAGTAAAGGGGGTGGGATGGGTGGGAAGTGACTCCTAGCACGGTGTCCCCAAACCAGCCTGCTCTTTAGAGGGGCTTGAAAAATGTTGCCACCTGGGTCCTACCACTGACTCTCAGAATCCCCGAGGGTCAGCATAGGAGTTGAAGAAAAGCTTCCAAGGTGATTATGGGGTACAGTCAGGGTTGAGAGCCACCACCCTAGAGGCAAACATTATTTGTTATGAAAAAAATGAAAAGCTACAGCCAGACAAAATCAAACAAATAAACAAACATGCTCTCACTAGCTCCCAGAAATGGCCATTTCCATGTGGTCATATCTACATCTATATGTATTTCTCTATCTCTGTCGAGAGATATTTTAAAACAATGTGAAGAATTACTTTCTGTAACCTAATACGTAGTGCATATAAAGCTTCCCTTTTGCCCTGAGTGGTATGCCTCAGTGGGTTGGGCACCATCCTATAAGCCAAAAGGTCATTGGTTCAATTCCTGGTCAGGGCACATGCCTGGGTTGTGGGCCAGGTTGGGGGCATGTGAGCTGATATTTCTCTCCCTTGCTTTCTCCCTTCCTTCCACTCTCTCTAAAAATAAATAAAATCTTTAAAAATTTCCCCTTTTATAATTTGTTCTCTTTCTGAACAGGATTCTTTCCTGAAGCCATTAGCCAAAAATGGAAAACCACCTCTGTCTTAGTGTGTTCAGGCTGCTATAATGAAATACCACAGACTAGTCATAAAGCACCAGCATTTACATTTCACAGTTTGGAGGCTTAAAGTCTGAGGTCAGAGTGTCAGTGTGGCTGGGTGAGGAGCTTCTTCCTGGTTCATGGCTGGCAGCTCCTGGCTGTGTCCTCCCATGGTGGAAGGGGTTAGGGATCTCTTTGGAGTCTCTTTTAGAAGAGCACTAATCCCATTTGTGAGGGCACTACTATGACATAAGCACCCCCCAAAGGTCCCACCTGCTAATACCATCATCTTTCATGGTTAGAATTTCAACATATAAATTTGGGGGGGATGAGGGGTGGGGGACACAAACATTCAGAAGGTACTGACCTCTCAAACCTCTTGCTGCTTCCTGTTTAAATCCTTCCCTTACCTTGTCCTTTGTGGCAGAGAGCGCTGCCACCAGGCAGCAGCTGCAGTGTCAGCTCTCTGGTGTGCACCGGTTCCCACTGCCTGGGGACATTCCAGGTCCCCACCCTGTGGCCAAGTAATTGGCTTCCTCGAGGAACAGAGACAATCTTTTTACTCCATCACACACTCACTAATAAGCCCTTTCATTAGAAATCTTGTAGCTTTGTAACTGTGATGTTTTCAGAACGAAAATAGTCTTCCACTTGATCTGAATTATTAGATGATGATAGACCCACCTCCTCCGGGTAAAAGAGTTGTGGGTGCAGTGGTCTTCAGTTCTCTTATAGAAAATAATTGCCTGAATTTAAAAAAAGAGGTATTAGTATGTTTATTCAAGAAGAGGCTCTCTGTTTTTCCTCCCACAATACTCTTGGGATGTATTTGGTATTTGTTCACTTAAATTTCATTCCATTGCCATCCCACAACAGACACAAAAATCTCCATTCACTCTGTTGGAGAACCTGTATTAAAGTACATGTGATGGTTATAGAGCTGTTTCCTTGGTTCAGGCACTAAGAATTGAGGGACTCGCCTTGGCCATTGTGGTTCAGTTGGTTGGAGCGCCATACTGTACACTGAAAGGTTGCGGGTTCGATCCCCAGTTGGGGCATGTACCTAGGTCATGGGTTTGATCCCTGGTTAGTATGTGTGCAGGACGAAACCAACCGATGTTTCTCTCTCACATTGATGTTTCTGTCTCTCTCTTTCCTCCTTCCTCTGCCTCTTAAAAAAAAAAGGAGAAAATGTCCTCAGGTGAGGATAAAAAAAAAGAATTGAGGGATGCTACTAGTAAAGGCACAGTGGGAATGGTGAGATGGGGCTGGGTGTGACAAACACTGCAAATGTCATTTTAGGATGAAGTAATTGGATGGGATTGGTGTGTGACCTGAAGAGGAAGAAGAAAAAGCTGAAACCAAGGTTGTAAGCCTGGACGACTACAAGAATGGTGATCCCATAAACAGAAACCAGGAATGCAGAAGGTTTGGGAGTTAGACAATCAAGAAAAAGGCTATAGATACAACAGACAGAGCTTTATAAGGATTTTAGTTAAGAACTGTAATGACAGCAAAAGTTCAACAAGGCTTTGAACACCAAATCTGGAAGGGAAGAGGAGGGTTTAAACGCCATAGAGAGTTGTGAAGCATGAATTGGAAGACAAGGCCCACCTTGCCACACTTGGAAGGAAGGCAGGTAAACTTCTTCCTAGACGCTCTCTCAGAAACTTGTGTTTGTAATTACTTACATGATCACCAAACACTGACTTTCAGGCAAGAAATTCCATGCCAAATAAAGAGGACCCTTGTGTTTCCCGTTACAACTGAATAAAAATAAATGCTAAACAAGGTGGTTTTTAAAGTTGAAAAACATTACACGAAGCATCCTTTACTGAGTCCTATCAATATTTTATTAATAGCACTACTTACTTCTGAATAAGGGTTGTCTCCATTGGGGCAGCTTTTTATTACAAAACAATTAATTTTCTTCCTCCCACTTGCAGGTCTCCCAGAGGTCTTAATTATAACCCAACAAACCTGCTACAGAAAGTATATAGGTTGCATTATTTTAAATGTTTTCTTTTTAAGTTCATTTGAAAAATGTCACGGCAAACAATTTATCAGGTAGTTTTAACATTGGGTTGTTTTCATCGTTCTCTTTTGAGAGTATTCATTTACAGTGTATTGGAATATGTGTAGTTATATACTTAACACTTTAACAGGGGCTTCGAATAATTTGCAAAAGGCGTTATTTGTTCAGCACAGGTTTGTTTGCTGTGTTCAATGCTTCCCATGAATTATTTCACTTAGCTCTGTAGCAACTCCCTGAGGTAGGTACCCTGGTCAGTGTTGATCATCATCATTTGGGGCTTTTGTGTTTGTGAGTGCACCTGCTTGCTAAACTCCACCTGTAACCCGGACATCCATACTCGTGGCAGTTTCGGTCATTGCCGGGCATGTGCCTGTGCGGAGCAGTGGACACTCCCTGTCGATCCACGCACACGTGTCGGGGTCAGATCAAAAGAGGCTGTGTCCCGGCCTCTTGTTTCAGCTCTCACACTCTAAACAAGTGTTATTTTGAGATCTATTTAGCATTATACCTTTTGTATTTCTCTTTGCTTTATATTGATGATTTCATTGTTTAAAAAGGCCCCCAAGCTAGTACTCTTCCGAAGAACCAGAAGGCTGTGATGTGCCTTATAGAGAAAATAGGTGTGTTAGACATAACATTTATGTATTTGTGTGTATGTATGTATACATATATGTATGTATTTCTACCCTATTATTTTGTATTTTCCCCAAACTTTTCCAGATTCCTTTTTCTATTCTTTCTTGCTCTATTATTTTTTCTTTTTTGACTTTTCTCCTTTACTAGTTTGCAAAAGATGCCTCTTTTTGCTATTTTTAGTGGTTACACTAGAAATTTTGATATGCATATTTTATTTGTCTAAGTCTAAATTTAATCAATAAATTTAATTTTTTAAAGAAATAAAACAAGGATCTTAGAGTTAATTCTAATCTCCCCTCTCCTAGAAAAAAGAAGGAAAACAGGTGTGTTAGATAAGCTTTGTTCAAGTATGAGAGATAGTGCTGTTTGTTTGTTACATGTTCAATGTTAATGATTCAACTATATATGTTAAATAAGGTGCCTTAAATAGAAACACACACAAAACAAGGTTAGATGTTGATGGGTTGAGGAAAATATCTGGGTTGTGACCAGAGGCTCCCAGGACCCTAACTCTGGATTTCCCTTGGGGCAATGATTTCACTAAAGTGTTTACTGATCCATTGTTTGCAGGGACTTTGTAGAACATAACTACAGTGAATATGAGAATCAGCTGGCATCTCCGTTTTGTCCATGAGAAACCAGAGGCCTCAAGTCCTGTGCTCGAGGGCTTCCGGTCTGTTAAGTGGGAGAGCCCTGATTCGGCTGGTTCAGTTGGATGACTTCAGTGCTCTGCTCTCTTCAAAAATCTAGTTTAAAATTGTTCTTTGCTCCTTCCCATGGTCTTTTGTTGTTTACATTTTCAACTTCAGCCATTTGCATTCGAAGGAATGTCTTCCACTCAGAGGCTGATATGGCTCACTTCCTGTCTGCTCTGGTTGCGCAGGAATTTGGGGCTGGCCCTTTGTAACAGACCAGTTATTGGGATTCTGGTCTTCCTGGCTGTCATGTCACCCACTCTCCTAAGTCCTCAAAGTGAGTGCCTATAGCCCCTGGGAATGTGGCTAGGATGCTGGGGGCAGGAGAAAAGTTAGTGCATGTACAAGGCCAAAGCAATCGTCAACCTCCATTTTTACCCTCAGGAATTCTGAGCACAGCACCTGCAGATTGAAACCTAGTGTTATTATTTACATTTTATTCCTGGGGCCAACATTTTATACTTGGCTCTTTGCTCGAGCCCACCAACACCATCCAAATACTCATCCAAAACTTCCTGAAAAACATATGCATTTTCAATCACTTCAAGGAATCGAAACATTATAATTTGTTAACACAAAAGTGTTAGCAATAGCACATATTTATATTTAATGCGATATAGTCAACACACACCTTAAACTGCAAGCCTTTGTTCTCCCAGAGTTCCGAGCTTCTGAAGGTTGATAGCTACACTCCCAAATTTATTTTATTATTTGTAAGTTGCTTCTTTTCTTGAACAGAAAATAATACATACTTCTTGGAGATTGTTTGGAAAATGTAGAAAAGCAAACAAGCTGTATAGGAGGTAGTTGATAGTCCCATCACTCACATACAGTCCTTCAGTGTGTATGGGTCCTTTTAGTTCTTTCTCCCTCAGAGTTTATAAAATACAACATGTTGCGTTTTGAGCTTTTCCATCTAACGTTGTAAGATAAATATTTTCTCGTTTAGTTAGAAATACTCATTACTATCAAATGCTTCCAAAATATTCTAGTGTGTGTGGCTTCACCGCAAATTAAAGATTTTATAGAGCTGTATATTCAGGTTTTCTGCTTATTTTTAATATTATTAAAAAAATCCTATAATAAGATTCCTTGTAGCTAAATCCTTGCACAAATCTCTAGTTATTTTCTTTGGAAAAATTATTAGAAATGAACTTGGTAGATCAACAATATGCACATTTTTCAGGCCTTTGAAGGACTTGCACCCAGCTGCTGTGTAAATACTGGTTAGGATCCAAGCATCTTTTCCCCTTTAACTAAATTTTCTGCATGCCAGCAAACATATTAGTGGTATGGTAGGCAGGGTGAGGCTTAGAGAAATCTACTTCAAGGACTGTAGAGAAAAATTACTACCTTTTAGATCTTCCAAGTATGGATGGCAGAAACATAGGGGTCGATTAGAACCGGATCGAATGTGTGTGTCTGAGGTGGGGAGCTGCTCTGTTTGGGAGCTGTCATAAGGGGCTCATTTTCTCTGGGGCAAGTTCCAGACCATCCTGACTTAGGATGTGTATTTGAAATGGCCTGGAATAGTAGCTGTAACGGGATGGTCACTTTTGAACACAATATACTGGTTTTCTACCCAGAACTTGCCACCTCTCCTTGAACTAGCCAAATTTCCAAACAATACCGGTTTGGGGCTTGGAACAAAGTAACTTTTGCAGGTGCAGTTGCTGCAGGGTAGAGCTCCATTGGGTGAGTTCTCCTTAGTGATGAAATAGAGTCATTTAGTAGAGAAAGTCTGTTTGCAGCTGCAAGTGTCTATTTTTATTTCTTGCAAACATAACATTTTATCATCAGCGTACAATATCATTGGCTAACTTGTGACCATTGTACCTAGAGAAAACCACCACCACATAAATCTTTCTGCTAATGGAGTAATTAATGATAACTCTTAGGAGAGGATAGGGGTGTTTACATCTGGCAATAAAGAAATAGTCTGGCACACTGAACTCCCCCTCCCATGGTGTGAGGGTGACATGAATTAGATTCAGTAAAATATCAATGCAGTTTCTATGTTAGATCAACATTTCTTTTTGAGATCTGAACAAATCAGATGGCAGAGAGCAATAGCATTCTTCTTTTTCACTAAGGAAACTTTTATTGTGCACGGTTTTAGTTTATGAATGCCCAAATTTGTCACATTGGCAAGAATTTGATCTTTTCTTTGTCTTCTAAGTAGCTGGTGGTAGCAACCAAGGGTGTTTATTCCGGGAACTGTGCTAGCACTGAAACTCGTGCATCAAAAGCGATTCAGATGCGAGTTGTCAGGGCTGGCAGAAGTGTCTGGTGGCTTGTTTGTGTTTGAGGCTCCTGCCTCCATTTCTGCTATGCGTCCTTCACTTTCCATCCTTCTCACTTTCTCATTTATGACTTAAGTCACAGAGGAGAAGTATCTGCTAAACAGATACTCATTACGATGATAAAAATACATGTTACTCCTCCTAGGAATATTTTAATTTTAAAGCCCACAAGAAGGAGGAAGTCCTTCACAAAAAAGTAATTAATTTCTAATGTGTGACTCAATAGCGTTGCACCACATACCTATTTTTAATGACATTGTGGTATACAGGCATATGTTTATAGAGATATATCTTTGTTTTGTTGGTAAGAGGGTAAGAAATGTCTGAATCAAGAGTAGAAGAATATATCTCTGTAATGCTGTTGTTTCCATTTGGCCCAAGGGATTGTTAATTAATCTGACAGATTGTCAATTTAAACAGCTATGTGGTTGGTGGGAGATTCATTCCTTTTTCATTATAGTTTTGCATATTCCATCCGTTCTCCTATTATTACGGGAGCAGAATTTAGAAGCTGTAAAGATTTGATTACTATTAAAATCTCTATTTTCTTACATTGTTAAAAATTTTTTCATGGTTCATTTCAGCAAATTTCTGCCTGATTATACTGGGAATGTTTCCATAGCTTGTTGTTTTCTTTTCAAACTAGGGGGGAAAATGCTACAATTCCTAGTCACTAGTGGAACTTATAGGGCTTTGGAAGTGATAAAAAAGATAAATGTGTCTATTCCTCTATTTACACTGCAGCTCTTCCTGTTCTTTTAGAATTCAAATTTCTTTTTAGGTACAAATATCTATTCATAGAAGGCAAAAAAATTTTAAAGAGACTGTATTCAAATAAACAGGAGGTTTTCTGGTGTGATTCTATGGTACATATCTTTTAAGTCATTTTATATGTTCTGTTAAGAAGAAAATTTTCTTCTTAAAAAAGAAGTTAAGATGAAGTTAAGTTAAGATGACGGTGTGGGCAGACATAGCTCACCTCTTCACACAACCACATCAAAATTACAACTACACTGTAGAATAACCATCACTCAGAACTGTCAGAAATCGAGATGAATGCAACATACTCACTCAGACTGGTGAATAGGGGCACAGATGCAGAACAGGCTGCTCCCTCACCCACACGTGGTGGGTAAAAATTTGGGAGAGATGTCTTGGGAGGGGTGAGTCCCAGTCCCACACTAGGCTCCCCAGCCCAGGGTTCAAGAGCCAGGAATATAAGTCCCCAGAACTCTGGCTGCAAAAAACAGTGGGGATTGAGTCTGGAAAAAACTACTTGAGCCCCAAGCAGTTCCTCTTAAAGAACCCACACATGGACTAATCTACTCAGACTTGTTTCCTCTGAGCTCCAGTGCTGGGGTGGAAGCTTGAAGGGCACCAGTGGTATATGACGAGAAACTAGCATATCTGGCATTGGGGTGAGCAGAAACCATTGTCCCTCTTATGAGCCCTCCCCTCACAAAGCCAGTAAACTGGCACCATATCTGAGACTCCATCAACCTGGCTAACACTGTTTGACCCACCTTGGAGATCCCCAGAGACTCTGCCCCACCCAAATTACTGGTCCACTCAAGCTGCTTTCCATATGAATGGCTGCTCTTGGCTCATGCTCCACAATTTCCTGAATCCTCTCAAACAAACAGCTGGCCTCAGTGAGACCCAGGTCTCAAATATGTGTTTTTTTTTTACAGTTTTTTAATTAATTAATATATTTTATTGATTATGCTATTACAGTTGTCCTATTATCCCCCCTTCATTCCCTTCCACCCTGTACACCCTCTCCCACCCACATTCCCCCCTTTAGTTCATGTCCATGTGTCATAAGTTCTTTAGCTTCTACA
>CM052544.1:84231114-84270425 GCA_028533065.1 Trachops cirrhosus | reverse complement strand
CCTTGGTGTGTTCCTCTTTGGGTCCAATTTTTTGGGGACTCTCTGAGCTTCCTGGACTTCCTGGAAGTCTATTTCCTTTGCCAGATTGGGGAAGTTCTCCTTTATTATTTGTTCAAATATCTTTTCCACTTGTTGCTCTTCCTCTTCCCCTTCTGGTACCCCTATAATTTGGATGTTGGAATGTTTAAAGATGTCCTGGAGGTTCCTAAGTCTCTCCTCATTTTTTTTTTAATTCTTATTTGTTCATTCTTTTCTGATTGTGTATTTTTTTCTTCCTTCTGGTCCACTCCAATGATGTGAGACCCATCTTTCTTTCCATCACTATTGGTTCCCTATGCATTTTTCTTCATTAAACTTATTGTAGCCTGGATTTTTTCATCTAATTTGCGACCAAAATCAACCAATTGTGTGAGTATCCTGATCACCAATGCTTTGAACTGTTGAAGTTCAAAGGATGGGTTCTGGGGCTTTCAATTTTTCTTCTGTTTGAGCCATCTTTTTGCTGGTTTTTTTTTGGTCTTGTTGAGCTCCTGTAGTGAGGGGTGGGGCCTTAGGAGTTCACCAGGGCAGGGCACCCCAGTGGCTGGGTTGTGATGCTGTATGTGGGGGCGGGGTCCGAGAAGGAACAATGGTGCTTGCTCTGCTCTCTGTAGGACCCCAGACCTCTCTGCCGCTTTCTGCAAGCTAACTGGGCCCCTCTGGCACCAATTCTGGTGTGGGTGGGCCTGTGCACCCTGTGGGACCTTCCTTTTCAGTCAGTGACCCAAAGCTCTATTTCCCGGTGCTGGGACCCTGAGTTGCTCGCAGTGCCTTGCTTCACAGTGGCTGCCTTGCTGGGCCTGCTGGTTGCCACCCCCTGGCCAGGGCCCTCCAGCCACCACCGCTTGTGCACCCAGGGTCTGCCTGCTGCGGACTTGTGCGTCACCCAGGTTGCTCAGCTCTCTGCTCTGCATCCCTCTCCCGGCCTGATTCTGCCCCTCCTACCAGTCTGGATGAACGTGTCTATTTTTAAATCCTTGGGTGTCCGACTTCCATACAGTTCAATTTTCTGTCAGTTCTGGTTGTTATTTTGTTTCTATATTGTTGTTGTCCCTATCTTGGTTGTACGAGGAGGCACAGTGCGTCTTACCTATGCCTCCTTCTTGGCCGGAAGTCCTGGAGTAAGTTATTATGCAGCAACAGATAACTAAGACAAGCACCACTTTTGCTCCCCTGCAGGGTTCATGGGTTGGTTTTCCTCACTGACTGAACCTGATTAAAGCAAAATCCTCCACCTGGCTGTCACTGCACAACATTAGTCGAATGCCTGTTTTAGTAGGAGGGCAGGAAATCGAAACTTTTGTGTGTGAAATGAACACAGTAACAGGATTTATAGGCGGGGAGGTTTTGTCCTGGTGACATGACCCAGGGCAGACCTTGCCTTACTAAAATCTCCAGCTCTAACAGCTCATGTTGTCTGTATGGAGACCCCAACCACCGAGTCCCCTCAAATGCAACCACTTCCATTTCTTAGGGAGCTGCTCTTCAGCGATGGGAATCTCATCTGCTTTCTCCACGGAAGATCCCAGCCCTCTGGTCTCTGTCCTGTGTGGCAGAGGCCGAAGCCAGGCATGTGGTGCTCTTGCTCTGACTGTGTTTGAAAACCCAGGGTCCATTTCCTGCAGCTGACTGGTAAAACTTCTGACTGATTCAATGCATGTTTTTCTTTGTTGGTTCAAAAGCACAGCTCACATAGAAATTAAGCCACCACTCTCTTTTTGATAAGGGATCTTTCATTCACACTTGAGAGGCAACAGAACCTGGTGGTTTCGAGCTTGGCTCTGGATCTTGACTTTCTGCCTATAGGTTCTGGATCTCATGGTTCTGGCTGTGTGGCCTTGGGTAATTTGCTTCACCTCTTTGTGCATCTGCTTACTTAAACAAAAATTGGGTAATAATAACTGTATTAGGCACTGATGAACATATATCCTTTATTTGTAAGGACCAGAAATGGTCAGCTGTCTCCAAATGTTCTCCAGTCAGGAGCATGTGGCAGACAGTCCTATCCCATGGAGTGCTCGGATATCAGGAAGTTCATGTGCGTGAACGGTAGTGCCTGGCTGTGGGCGAGCACTCTGTGAACCTCGGCTTCCATATCACATCATTACTTGGCACAAATATAAGCAAATCATATTTTAATTCAAACTGCTTTCTTGATCTGGGATGACTTTAAGTTTTTGGAATTTTCCATGGATTGTGAAATAATCCATTGGCATATACTGGATTCTCTGAGAGTGGTCCATGACTCAGATTCCTCATAAGAGGTAAGACTTCTTTCTGTAAAGCCTTAAGAAGTAATTTGTATTCCAAGAGTGGGGATAAGTATTGAATTATACAAAGAAAAGAGAAATTGCCTATTTAATAGGTACAATAAGATGAGGATTCTACAGAATTGTTTATGGAACTTTCACAGACTGTAGTTTGTAAAATAAATGAAACATTACAGAAAAGTCAGTTCTGTTGGTCAGAGGAGGCTGTGATTTCAGTTTCTGTATGCCATGTAGAGGAGATGAATATGTACTCAGTGATGACACAGATACTTGCAGTGACCTTATCTCATAGGTGTTGTTAATAGCAACGGTTTCCAGTAGACTAGGGAATGTATATGGGTATAATACTTTGTTTATAAAGCCTGGAAATGGATTATCTGTTTTGGAATCAAAACCCAGATATATGCACACACACACACACACACACACACACACACACACACACCACAACTTTCACAAGAGGCCTGGGTGTATCTGTATTCAGACTTCTTTCTCTTGCTTTCCTGATTCTCTTTAATCTCTCCCTCAGCGGACTTCCCTGCTCCATTCACATGCTTAATACTAGATGTGCCAGTGCCAGGGTACTGGTTGGAGTCACAATACTTAAGGTGCTGATGAAAATGCAAAGTCTGCACATAATTTTCCCATGTGCAGAGGAGTAAACAGGAAAACAATCTATGAATGAGGATATCATATGAAAACCCCCCAGACTAAAGCAGATTCTAGACCCTTGAAGCTCAAAGTGTGGTCCCTGAACCACCAACATCAGCATCGCCTGGGAGCTTGTTAGAAAGGCAGACTATCAGACCCCAGACTAGACCTACAAAATCTGAACCAGCTTTTCAACAAGATCCTTATAGATGTGTATGTACATTAAAGTTTTAGAAGCACTTCCTGAGAAGCATTAAGTGGAAATTCAAGTTCTTACAGCAGCATGGCGTAGCAGTAAAAGCACAGAGCCCAAAGCTAGAATGCCTAGGTCCAAATTCCATCTCCATCCCCACAGTCTGAATCATACAACTTTCTTAACCTCACAGACTCGATTTTCTCATCCATAACATGAGAATAACCAAACTACCCCCACTGGATTGGAATTGAATTAACAATTGGAGAATGCTTAGAACAGTGATTGGCACATAATGATTAAATGCCATATTAGTGTTGGTTAAATATACTTTTCTAAAGCTCAGTGCAATATAAAAAAATTCTAGAACTTGTCTAAGTAGTCAATTTATGGAGTGATTTCCAAGACCTAAAGTTCTTCACATTTCCACCTATTTCCTTGCTCCCTACACTGGGCTGCTGCTGAGTCTTGCACATATTTCTACTCTGTGATTTTACTATGACATGTAATTATTTGTTTATTGCTCTGATTTTGACTGTGAGCTCTTAGAAATGAGAACCGTGTCTTAGCCTTTTTGCTGTCTCTCTAGAGTCTGGCACATGAAGGTGATCAGCACATGCTTTTAAAATGAATGAATAGATGTTTGATTGATCACTACCTCCTAATCTCCCTCAAGGCCCATGTATTTCTGATTTTCTCATGCATTATTCTCTTTATGTTATTTAAAAACCATCAATGAATATTTATGAGGATATTTATGGAGAATTTCTTCTCTAAGTAAGTTTGGTCATGTATTCTTCACTAACAGCAGGGTGTGATTCATCCAGCTTTTAGCTCCTTTGGCCACATGTGCTATGCACCCAGCTGTTTGGACCTAGTTAAGGCATACAATTCTATCTTTGATCACTGTACAACATACTACCAAAACCAAACTCAGCGATGTATAAAAATGGTTATATACCATGAGAAAGTAGAATTTACTCCAGAGTGCAAGATTGGTTTAATATCAGAAAATCAGTTAATGTCAGACACAACAATGAAATAATAAAAGACAAAAACTTCATGATTATCTCAATAAGCACAGAACAATATTTGCCAAAATCTACCTCCCTTTCATGATAAAAACACTCAACAAACTAGGAATAGAAGGGAACTTCCTCAAACTGATAAAGGAAATCTGCAAAAAGTTGTCAACAAAGATCATGCTAAATGGTGAAAGACTGAATGTTTTCCCTTTGAGGATGGGAGCAAGGCAAGGATGTCCACTGTCCGCTTCTATTCAACATCAGACTGGAGGGTCTCCCAGGCAGGGCGATGGAGTGACTGTTGATGGAGGCAAGGTTTCCTTTCGAGATGATAAACATATTCTCAACTTAGGTCACAGTAATGGCTGTGCAACTCTGCAAATATGCTATAAAAACCATTCAGATATACACTTTCAACAGCTAAAGTTTATGTATGTAAATTAGATTTCAAAATAACTGCTAAAAAGTCATTACAATGCCAAATGACAAATGACAAGTGTTAATAAAGCAGCTAATCTTCCTTTAAGCACTGAGGGTCAGCTGGCCAGGAACAAACTCTAAAGAGTTTGCATGTGCTGCCAAAGTGAGCACACAAAACTCTTTAGATGCTTTATCTCCATGATCACATATAAGGTAAATGTTACTATTCTATTTTACAGCATTTCACAGAGTGCGGAACTGAGGCTCAGGAAGCTTATGTAATCTGCCAAGGTTACACAGCTGGCAAGGGGTGGAGTTGGCATTTTGTCCTAAATACTACCAGGTGACAATGTACAGTGAGAACAGAGGGGAGGAGCCTTCCAGATTTCACTCTTACTGAACACATGCTCTGATTATTTGATATTTATGCCAGTACAGTTCTGTGGACTTATATAGGCTGCTTCCTTTGGTATGAAATGAGGGGAGGCTAGACCTGCAAGAGGGGCTCGTCTAAGTTATAAAACATTCCAGAAGTGGGCTGAGCTGAATCATGGATTCAGGCATGGTGAGCTCACAATCCCTTTCAATTGCCTGACAGCAACGATAACAGTTTCTCATCCAAATGATCATCAACACGTGTGTGTGTGCGTGCGCGCGCGCACACACACACACACACACACACACACACACACCCCAGAAAGACCAGTATTACCTGCCTTCAATCCCTAGGGAGACAATGCAGATGGATTTTTAGCATTGCATTCTACCTCTTACAGAACAACCTAGCTCATGGAGAGAGGATTTGTGAAGAAGGGAAGGGGCTATAGCAGGTACACAGGGACGATGGGAGGAGGTTTTTCCTTGAGCCAATACAAAAGCAAGGGACTCAAAAGGCAGGAAAGTACAAGATACTTGTTCTCTTCTTCCACTGAGGCAAAGGGGAAATCGACTCTCTCTAGCTCCCCTTTTGTGACCTGTCTTTACTTGGGCTCTTGGACATTTTTAAATGTGTTTGAAAATACTGAATTAGAAGCTGAAAACAGGACCGAGGTGAGAAATCTGACTTTGCTGGGCTCATCACCACCAGTAAATATTCTGCGCGATTGTGACCTCCATGGCACCTAGGACTTTACTATTTATTGTCACCCCTTCATTGCCCCACCGGGGCTTTGAATTGGTTTCTTTTGAAAGTTCCTATTAGTGTTTTTTCCCTTTTACCACCACCATTCATCCCCCCAAATCCTCTCCCACCTCCCCACCCACTCCCACTGCAATCACCCCACTATTAGAGTTTTTTAATTACAAAAGTCAGTCATCTTGTTTTTATAAATCTGATCCTCAGTTTCACCTACCAGGTAATTTCAGAGCAATTGCCCCATTATTTTACTCTGCGAAAAACCCAGGTAAACTTCACAGACTTGAAAATAGTTCTCTATGAGACATCTAAAAGGGAAGACAGAATAAGTTCAGAATAATTTTTAAATGATTCTCAAAAATAGGTGCATGGAGTTTTATACAGTTGTCCCTTGACATCCTTGGGAGATTTGTTCCAGAACCCCCTAGAATAGTAAAATCCAAGGATGCTCAAGTCCCCTTTATAAAACGGTGTAGGATGTGCATATGATTTATATACATCCTCCTGTACACTGTAAACCATCTCTGGATTACTTGCAATACCAAAGACAATATAAATGCTATGTAAATAGTTTTTCTACTGTGTTTGCCTGTACATCTTTAGTACAGATGCAACCATCATGGGCCTAACTGCACAGTACCAGTCAGCAACAACCTGTTTTTGATCTGCTTTGAATCTGTGGATGTGAAACATACAGATGTGGAGGTCCGACTGTGCATATCTTCCATAGAGTCGGGAGTCACAGAAATGAATGACATAAAAATGGTGACACGTGTATAAAATCGGAACTACCAGCTACGGAGAACTTTATCTGTGCCAGCAAGTTAGTTGACTTCGTAGCTGAGTTATGGGGAAGCCAAGGAAGCTTGGATTCAGGGTCCTTCCCTTTCACTGGGTCCCTTGTGAGGCCCTTGGAGAGGCTCTAGCAATTTTATATTTTTTGAGGAGAGTAATTTTATTGAAGTATGACATTATGTAAGGAGAGTGGACAATTTTGCATTATTCTTCCTGAAAAGTAGTTCCACCTTCCAATTGACTTAGTTTCCAGTTCCAGAAGGCCTGTATCAGCCTCTACTTGACTTGGCTTCTGGAGAGAAAATCTTTCCCCACTTCCTCTCTTCTAATCCAACTGTGGAAGCAGGTCCTGTTTACCATAAGCCTCCCTGAGTTCTCAGTGGTTCTGGCATTTGGTTGGTACTTTGATAAAGACATAAACAATATGATAGCAGTTTCCTCAGGCTGAAATAATGCGTTCAAACTCTCCACATTAAATTTCAGAGGTGTAAATGTAAGAAAAATCCTAGCACTTGAGTTATAAGAGAAAAGGTATAGGGTAGGGGAAGTTCAGCGAGAGTACCATCTGTGAAGAACAAAGGGCTTTGCCCCACATGAACTCCTGTGGCAGCAGTGATGATGAGGCTGCTAGATGGCTCTAGAGCTGTGAGAGGTGGGAGAGCCCCGCAGGTGCACGCACGGGAACCCTCTGTGCTCAGACCGCAGCTGGTGCACCATACTGTATTCTGGGAAGCCTGTTTCAAGGTGCTGAGGCATAATAAAGGCAAAATCGCAAAAATAAAATGAATATATGTCAAATATTTTACTTAACTCATTAATTAAAATCCACTTAAAATGAGATTTTTTACTTACAGTGATTTACATTCTCTGTCAGACAAGACTCATTTGCATGTGTATGAACAGGCATCATTTGCATTCCCATGGTTGTTTAACATTGGCATTGTTGCCCATTTTCTATAACTTAAACTTGTCCCTACAGATTAGTTACATAGCCTAGCCTACCCAATGCAATCAGAAGTACACCCTATACAATTAGATAATCCCGGAGGGCCTGGTGACACTGCACTGAGCTCCGGTGAAAAGGCACCGGAAATCACTTTGGCCCATTTCCAATACCTGGATCATTTCCCCTACGTGAGGAATATTACCATGGAGAACGTTTAGTGGAGAGTAACCCTGAGAGCAGGAGCTCCTGAAATCATGCCTTATATGCACAAATGGTGGTACCGGGGATTTTTCAGCTTCACAAAGACAGGACACATGGTTGATAGTGGTTCGAGTTCTAAAAAACTGAAGCAGTGTCATAAAGCAAAGGGTCGCCCAAATTTTGTGTAGTTCTAGGGCTCAGAACAGGATAAAGGAAAAAACAAAAGCAAAACAGGAGGTTACAGCAAAGCAGATTTTAATTTAATATATGAGAAACCTGTTCAGAAATTAAAGTGCTGATTTGTGGGTACCTTGCTATTGAAAATATTCAGGAAGAAGTTACAGAATTTTCTATAGGAATTTTGTGGAGTGAATTTTTACATTTTTCAGAAGCTTGCTCAAGACAGTGATATCCTACAGAAATATAATGCAATTCATGTAATTTTAGATTTTCTTGTAGCCAGATTAACAAAGAACCTGGTTAAATTGATTTTAATAGTATACTTTGTTTAACCTGCTATACCGAAATCATTATTATTTCAACATGTTATCAATAGAAAACATTAATGAAATCTTTTATTTATTTTTTTGCACTAAGTTTCTGAAACCCAGGGTGTATTTTACACCTACCAGCAGGTCTCATTTTGGATCAGCTACACTTCAAATGCTCAACAGCAGCATGTAGCTGGTGTCGACATAAGAAACATCTAAATCTGTGAGAATATTTGTAATTTTATTTGGGCCAACCTGAGGACACTTGCTTGGAAACAGAATCTCAACAGATTGAGAAAATACTTGGGAATGGCAGTTTTACCACTTATACATCAGAATCAAAGGGCAAGACATAAGGGGGTTACAGCATTCTTTGGTGATAGATTAGGGAGGAGGAAGAAAGCAAAGCTGGAGAAATCTCTGGGATTGGATACAAAGTGAAATGGGCAGGCACGTACTTTTCTCACACTGGTGGGTACAGGATAGTTAACATTTACAGTACATAAAGATTCTAAGCGGGAGCACAAGATGAATGAAGGGTTCTGTGGTCTTGTACTCTGGTGGAAGATTGCACCCTGAGGGGTCTGGAAAAAGGGGATGACTATGACACTCCAAAGGCATGTTATCATAGATGCAGAAAGACAATGGACAGGCTCAGTTAGGGTGAGGATCCACATTTGTAAGGAAGATATTGGCCTAGGACATGACTACCCATTGTGACTTGCTTTTGGTTAGGGCGTTTTAATTTCAGACCATCCTATGTGGTTACTTGAGTTTGTAGGACCCACCATGCAGGCCTCCCTTGATCTTGTCCAGTTTAACATGCGGTCCATTTTTCATCCACATTGGTAATTATCTTCTTGGCCAGCACAGGTCTAGACCACTGGCCCTCAGACTTTGGTGTAAAGGGCTTGTTACAACGTGGTTGCTGGGCTCCAGCCCCTAGGTCTCTGATTCAGTGAGGCTGGGGTGGCGCTCAGGGGTCAGTGTTACTAACAGATTCCCAGGTGAGGCTGATACTGTAGTTTGAGGAAACACTTTACAGCCACTGGTTTAGGCAAACGTAAGATCTTTTCACATAAGCCAATAAGTGCTTCTGACAATGAGTATAGATTTGGGGCCTTTGTCTCTTATTTTTGTATGATGATGTTTTTGTTTTAGTGAAACTGACACTTTCTCTGTTGACTCCAAATGCTTGTGGCTTTCTCAGTCTTTATTGAAAATTTCCTCTGTTACAT
This sequence comes from Trachops cirrhosus, assembly GCA_028533065.1. Taxonomy (NCBI): domain Eukaryota; kingdom Metazoa; phylum Chordata; class Mammalia; order Chiroptera; family Phyllostomidae; genus Trachops; species Trachops cirrhosus. The sequence goes on along the minus strand of CM052544.1, from coordinate 84,261,021 downwards.
CATCTCATTCTTGAGCGCCTAATGTTTTACGTTTGACTTTCAACAGAAGCATTTTTACAAGTTTCCCTGAGAGTATACAAACATTAACAAAAGAATAAGTAAAAGGTGGAGTTTAAGGTTGTTGTAGTATAAAGGGCATTCAATGAGGGGATATGATTTCCCAACGTGTAAGACCTCGGAGGCATACATCTTTTTATGGTTTTTTTTTTGGTAAGATATCCTTTGGCTACTGAATTCATAAATTTATCCAAATTTCTTGAAGTTGAATTTTTCAAACTATCCTGATTTTTGAAGGTTATTAATAGTATAAAGTCGGTCTTTTTATTTTTCCTAAAATTACATCTTTTCATGTCCAAGAAGAGCTTTCTTAATTTTATGATTCCAGAATTTAGCAAACACATCTGGACCGAACTTACTGACATCACATTACTTCTTAATTAGCATGTGATTAGATGTCTCTTTGGAAACTAGTTTGGGTCTTACCCACCGGTGCTTATCCATTGGCTATACCATCTATATCCATAAGAAATTCCCTTTCAGCATATGCTATCAAAACCCACATTTTCTGCACAAGTGTTTTGGTTTGGCCCCTAAAAATCATCAGTTGGTACCAAAGCAGTTATGGAAAGAAAAAGGGGCAGGAGGGGTAGGGAGGAAGAATTACATTTCAGTGTATTGGAAAAGGAGACTGGTCTAGATATTCCTGGTAGCCAGGAAGACAAAAGTTTCTTTTCAGTAGATACAAAGAAACACAGATCTTTATTTTCATGTAAACAAGAAACAAATGTTTCTTTCCTTCTCAGGAAGTTCTGGAATACAGTGGGGGCCATTTTCTCACAACCATCACAAACGCACAAGGTTTCCATCAATTCCAAATATAAATAGGCTAGGATGTGCTTGCTAGTCAGCAACACCAGGCTCCCATCAAGCTTCTTGCAGAGTTTTTAAAATTATGATTCTTGGCTCTCACTCTCTCCCACAGCTTAGAAACCACTGTTGCTGTCATTTAAAATAATTCTTCTGAAGGTCAAGTTGACTTGGGACCATTATTTTAGTTTTTCACAGGAGTATAGCCATTGCTTTCTGAAATCCTGAATGTCCACAAGGATGCTCTCTGAGAATCAGGTTGATCATTTAAAATTTTCAGATGACTGTTCCCAGTACCTTTTGTTCATGTTCCTTTCACTGTGAGAGATTCCTATTCTGGGTCACAAAATGAGCTAGGATATTTTATTTTTTGCAGACACAATATACTAACATTATTAAATTTTGCTCACTTGGGCTAATTGTAAGAATTAGTTTAGATCAGAAGACTTTTCTTTATAGCAGGACAAGACTCAACTTGGTACATGTTAGTAAACACCAGGCTGTTAGACGAACAGGTACTGAAACTATAGAGTACCTGTTAGAAGGGTTTGGGTTTCTCATTGCGTTAAAATATCTAGTATAGCTTCACCTTACAAGGCAACTCTTATGGAGCCCCTGCTAAAAGACTCCAAGAAGAAAGTGTGTTGTCAGAGAGAAACTTGGAAACCCAGAGAGCATTAGTTAGAAAAGAGAGGCTGTGAGAGTTCAGGGTTGGAAATTTCTAGATGAAGAGAAATGCTGAAAGTCAATGAAGAGTGAAAAGAATGTCAAGCATCAAAAAGAAATGTGAAACTTCGTCCTAGTCTTGGCTTTCCCTAAACTAGAGGTGTAAACTTGGGGAATCACATGACCTTTCTGGACTTTGTCTTTAAAATTAAGGGATCTTCCCTGGCTGGTGTGGCTCAGTGGATTGAGCACTGGCCTGCCAACTGAAAGGTTGCTGGTTCGACTCCCAGCAAGGGCACATGCCTGGATTGCTGGCCAGGTTCTCAGTTGGGGGCATGCAAGAGGCAACCAATCAATGTATCTTTCGCACATCGATGTTTCTCTCCCTCTCTTTCTCCCTCCTTCCCCTTTCTCTAAAAATAAATAAATAAAATCTTTAAAAAATAAAATAAAATTAAGAAACGTTCAAGATCTCTTCAGTCTGGAAAAGCCATGAAAGACATTTGAAATGGGCACAGTTTTCTCGGTCCATCTCATGTTTCTCACAGACACAAGTGGCACAAGCAAACAGGGAAGTTTGTGCTCAGGTTGTTCCCTAATATATCAACTGAATGGGAACAGATTTGCATTTCCAAAACAAATGTTCTAGTAGAATTGGCTTTCTAGTTTAAGTGCATTATCTATATTAACTTATTTAATCTGCCCACACTCCTTTTGGTTTGGTACAATTATTGTTCTCATTTTATTGGTGAGGAAATGAGGTTCAGTAACTTGATCAGGATCTAAATTAAACACCAAAACCATTATACTATATTTTCTTTCAACATAGTATATTATCCTATTGATAATGCATTTAATTAGTTTTTCCATCAGACTTTTGAAGAAGACTACTTTAAATAATTCTTAATATCCAATAATTATTGTCTCGCTTCCATCCCTCCTGTTGGAGTTTTAGTCTATTTTTCTATTATCTCTTTTGTCGAGATGGAGAATATTAAGCTATGATGTTGTATGTTACTACATTTTAAATAATTAAGGCCCAGTTGAAACTAGTGCAGTTAGTCTTGTTTATTGGTTAGTGTTACCCAGCACCAAACTAGACTTTCTCTTCCATCACTGGCAATGATGCTAACAGTAATAGTTAGTGAAACCTAATCACTGGGGTTCCGATCGTAATGCAAACATGCTGTTCTCCATTAGTGTTAAAGATGTTGATGGCTTTGTGTATTTCATTAGTGTCCCTGGTTCCTCCTCATTACACAAACTCTTTATGAACTAGAAACATTTAATATAGAACATCTTGTATACTTTCTGTTTTCGAGGAGTAGTCTCTTAGATTGCTAAGTAGGCACTTAATTCATAACCCATTGAGAGTTGGTTGCAAATGTTAAAGGATGAATAAGTAATGGACTTTTTGGTACAATTGTGGCTAAAACCTGATAGGAGGTGAGGAAGGGTTACAGAATGAATGTTGGCTGTAGAGCTGTGTAGACCTGGTTCTAAGCTTAACTTTCCCATTTTCAGCTGTGTGATCGTGGGCAAAGCACTTGATTCTCCAAGTTTCAGTTGCTTCATCTATAAAACTATACCTCTTGTCAAATTATTGTGAATTGAGCTAAATCACATCACACACATTACACATAATAGATGGTTAGTAAATCACCAGCCAGTGACAGAAGACTTTATAATCCATCAAGATATCAAATCATAACGCAGGAGGTCGAGTCCGGGGATCGCAACTGCTCATTAGGATTAGCTGAAAAAACCACAAGGAGGACTGCAAGGAGCAGGCACAGACTTTATTACTCACATTACCAGGAGCACCGATGGTGGCAGATCGGTGAAGCAGGACTCCCTGAGACTTGTTTTACAGGGTCCCAGGCAAAGAGGGCATGTGTCTTGAGTGTGACTCTAAACTACATGATCTCAGTGTGTACATGCAGAAAGAAGCAGTCACAGGACAAGAAGCAGCCCCTGAAAGGAGATAAGGAGGGACTTACACAACCCATTTCCAAAGCAGTACACATTCCTTCTGGTCAGGGCCCTCCGGCCAGCCTTCCATTACCGGTGTTGGAAGAGCAATGGCCAGCATGACACTCACAGATCTTGGCTTGTTAGTCTGAGGTTGACGGTAAGCAGTGGACTTGGCATCCAAGCTAGAGAACAGACTGGAAACAAACCACCCAGAAGGACCTAGAGGGGGGAGGTCAGACCTGCAGAAAACAGAATAGGCTAAGGCCTGGCTGCAGAGTAGGGATGGTTTAGGAGCAAATTTCACCAACGGGGGATTTCCTTTTCTGTATGTAAGCAGAGTCTTAAAATTATACACAATGTACAACACAAAGAGCGAAACCTAATGTAAACTATGGACTTTAGTTAATAATAATATATCATTATTATTGGCTCATCAGTTGCAACAAATGTACTACACTGATGCCAGATGTTATCAGGGAAAGCTGAGCAGAGGGGAGGGCATATGGCAACTGTTGGTTCTTTCTGCTCAGCTTTTCTGCAACCAAAATCTCTGCAAAGGGTCTATTAAGCAAAACAAGGAGTTTCAGTTATTGCATGTCTCTTTTTCCAACTTTGATGCCTTTACCCTTCCCTTTTTGACCCTCCTGACCCCAGCTGCCAAGGCCAGTCCAGCATGTTTGTCCAGAGGCACGATGAAGCAGGGCTGGAGTGTGCATTTGAGTTGGTGTTTGGTTCTTAACAGTGTTCCTACAACCCACATTCTGGTGATAGAGATGGAGCACATGTACTGAGTTCGCCAACTCTGAAGGCAGAAAGTCTGGTGGTTCAGAGTGTGGGTTCTGCAGAGAGCAGACCTCAGGGCACTCACCATTCTGTGGCCACGGATGAGTCTGAGCCTGTGTGTTCTCCTCTGTAGATGGGATCATGTTACTGAGGCTGTTATGAGAATTGAAGGAAATAATCTATGGGAAGTGTTTACAGAGGATCTGGTGCATAATAAGTGCGTGTTTCTGTCATCTATGCTTTATAATAAATCATTCCAAACCCCTGTGGCTGAAAACAGTGAATTGATTTCTCATGTTTCTCTGGGCCAGGAATTCAGGCAGGACTGTGGGCCATTTTCCTGCTGCAGATACTGCCAGCTCACTTGGCTACATTCAGCTGGCGACTAAGCTGGGCTGGAAGGTCGTGGAGGGCTTTCCCTGCACGTCTGTGCCTCTGTGTCCCTCCATGTGTCACTGTGTAGACACCTTGGGCTTCCTTGCAGTATGGCAGGCTCAGGGTAGTAGGGTTTTTCATACGGGGACTGGTTTCCAAGAGCAAAAGAGGAGTGGTCCGCCCTCTTAAAAACAAAGCCCCAGTGACCTGGCACCGGGTCACTCTATCACAGTCTATGAGACAAAGCAAGTCACAAAACCAGCCCTGGTGAAGTGGTGGAGAAACAGTCGCCCCCTCGACGGGAAGAGCAGTGTGTGCCTACAGGAGGGCAGGGATTACGGTGGCCGTCTTTGGAGAAAATCGCAGTGTTCAGACTGTTACTTTCTCCTGAACTGGTTTGCCATCTTGCAGAACAGGCCTTCCTGCTGTAGGCAGAGTGAGGTGTCCCCGTTGCTGTGGGAACTGAAGTATTGGTTTGGCCAAAGGGCCATTCTAATTTGCCCACTGCATCTTCTCTTAATGTCAAAAAGTGCTTAATACCCTGTTTAGAATTTAGAATTGTTTTTAGAATTGTTCTGTCAACAGTATGTGCTCATCTAAGCATATCATTTACCTTGTATTTTATGTCATGAGATTATTCTGATTCATGTTTTAAAAAATCTCTAAAACACACGTAGAGGTACCATTTAAATGATCACTTTGCACTTTATTTGCACCATGGAAAAACTATTCACACCATAAAAAAGAAAATAATCTTAATCAAAAAGTGAACCCACACTGACTTCTGTATTTGAGTTTTTGTTCTTTTTCCTTTTAACTGGCATTTTCTTACCTCCTTTCCTCCTTCCTTCTGTGGGCAAAAGAACACTTATTTATCCTGTAAGACCCAGCTTCGCCTATAAAGCCCCTATTGACACACACCTGCCGCCAAGTATGCTCTGTTGTTCCCTTCTTTATGGCCCCAGTGTTCCCCGAAAACCTCTGCCTCTGTTGTCAGGACTTCTGCTGCACTGATACTCATAACGGCTAGTCAGATTACTGTACGGCTGGTGGCACAGGGAAATGGACTCCTAAGTGCCTCCCGTGTGCTACCTGGGGCGATACAGAGAGGAATAAGGTGAACCCTATGCTCTTGGGAGCTCTTTGTTTATTGGAGAAAATATGCCCTTAAAACACAATGCTAATTTCAGGGCTACGGATCTGTACAGGGTATTAGGGAAGCACTTTAAACCACTTGAGTGGATTTGTACATGCTAGGAAGGTGCCCCAGAGAAGATAGATTATGGAGTCATCAATATAGTGATCTTCAACATGCCAACTTCACCTGCTGTCATTTTGGTGCTGAAGTAGGTATAGGGCTCCAGGAGTAATTGGTGTGACCTCAGAGACATGAAGAGAGCTATGGCCCCTGTCTCCTTACAGGAGACAGGGATTTTCCATGGGTTTTCTCACTGAGTGGTGAGGTTGTGAGGATACTAGTTAGAGACAGGGCTTCTAAGAAATTTGCAAGGTATGGATAAGTGTCCTATTTTAGACTGTTTAGTTTTCTTGCAGGCCAGAGAGGTGCTTTTACTTTGAAGAAAAAGACATGCAAAAAAGTATTTGAACAAATAAAAATTACCCTTGAACTCACCTTTACCTGGTGGGCTCCTGTAACAGTCAAGTTTTGGTAGGTTATGCTGCTGTAACAGATGACTCACAAATGTCAGTGGCTTATAAAACAAAGGTTTATTTCTCACATTGCAAGTTGACTCCCGCTTGCCTGCGCTCTGATCTGTGGGTGAGTTTTCTTCATTCTAGGATCCAGGTGGAGGGAACAGTGATTTCTTGAAATGGGTAATTTGGGGGCAGAGGGACAACAATGATGTAGAACCTCATGATAACTACTGAAGCTTCTCTTAGAAAGTGGTGCCTGCACTGCCACCCCAATTTAATTCATCAAAGCAGTGAGGTATAATCGCACAGAGAGGGGCTGTGAATGACAGAAAGAATGCAATTTGCCTCAGCTACATCGAACCCTAAGACTAAAAGCTAATGGTTCTGATGATAAAAGACCAAGAAGAGTAGCCTTATAACACAACTTTAAGTAGGCAAAATAATGAGATTAATCAATTGAAGAAATAAATATGAAAGAATCAGAGCTTCTTGCCTTGTAAACAAAAGATTGAAACCTCTAGAAATCAAACTGTATAAAAATGAGGAAAAATTTTATGTCCTTACTGAAAACACAAACACCACACTAACATACTGACCTGGAGAAGGGTCCTACCTCAAACCAGAACCCCATGAAGCCCTCATTTTTTGAGTAATCTGGATTGGTTTAAGCAAGTCACAGAAGGTACTCCGAGGAGAGAACTGCTCTTCAACAGGCATTGCCAGTCTTTGGCACCATGGCCCATGCCTGGAGTGCTATTCACTCACTCACTGTCCCCCAAGTCCTGTTTATTTATCCTTTTTTGTTTGCCTCAAATGACATTTTTCCAGGACACCTTCCTGGATTGTTTCCGTGTATGTGAGTTTCATCTTCCTTAGATGTAATGGTACTACATCTCTATTTAACATATTGCCTGTATTATCATTAATTATTTAACCTCCTCCCCCTGCCCCCAAGAGAACTGTGCACTCCTTGAAGGCAGAAAAAAAGGTTTGATTTATTTTTGGGGTCTCTGAGAGTGCCTATTGCAGAGCACTGCATATGAAGGGACGTCATTCATTGTGGTTGAAATTTGGAGATTTATAGCTTGGTTAGAAGTCATTTGACATGCACGTGTTAGCTCTATCCTTGAGGTTTTTCCAGAGTGTTAGGTGCACACAAGAAGGAAATGCTCGTTTAAGACAGTTCTAGGGCCAAACCTCACCATTACAATAAGAAAGCTCAGTAAGATAGCAAACGAGTGAGAAAGGATTGGGAAGAGAGGGTTGTGTAGGTACTGGGTGCTGGATGCAATCTCACCTCTTTGTTCCTTTGACATCTAGATAGGCTTGTCCCCTTTAGGTATTTCTATTTATACTCTCAGTATCAAATAGTAATTAGCTATATAGGTCTTAGTTATAATGAGTTGTGCTACTATGTTGTTTGCCCTCAGTTATGCAAATAATAACAATGCATAATATAATTTAAAGAATCAAATATGGTATTAGGTTAAGATGCAGTAAAATTACATAGAAGGATATGTGGAGTACTTATGTTTAAATATAGAGCATGAGTATTTTTAGATTCATAGATATTGGATTTAGGTGTTCTTGTTCTATTTTGTAAATCAAAGAATTGCCCTATATCTTTGATCTGTGTGTTTAGGTTTTATGGTGGCAGATACCTTATAATAACTAGAAATAGAAATTCCATCTTTAGTGATAATATAGTACATGAACCAGAGAAGGTCTTAAGGTGCTGTTAATTAGCAGAAATCTGAAGCACATAGTCTCAAAGCAATTAAGGCTGTTAATTGAATATTTGGATGCACTGTGGAATGGCTCATATGTTTCAGACAGGGTACCGTAGGCTTGAGAAGAGTGACATTATACACATGATGTTGAAGAATTCAGAAAGAATATGAATAAACATGTTTGTCTCGTAGTTAACTGCATTTATGAACAGTGATTCATTGTTGGTTATATTCAAAATTATCTGTTAGCTGAAAATGGAATATTAACAATTCAGTCTTTCAGCCTATCTGCTGTAAATATGGTACACCATTTACCCATGGCAAATGAGGTTTCTTTGCCATGGCGATTTTGCTGTCCTCTGGTTTGGTAAACATCTCTGTAATTCATGTGGTACTTTAAATGCGATTGGTGGTCACACAACGGCTATGATGAAGCATCTGTGTCCATTCGGGGGCAGAGAGAAGCGAACACTGCTGATGGGCTCCGGTGGCAAAAGGGTTTTACTGGGGAGCCTCCAGAGGGTCCATTAGCTGTGGCACACGATCAATGCATGAACATATTTTTAAAAGAAAGTTTATAAAACTTCCAAGATTCTGAAGAAGTTTTCATGAAAGGAGAAAGAAATGAGATATTCCTTTTAGAAGAACTTCAGAGGAAAGTAGTTAACATTTGGAGTAGTGTTTCTTGTTTTTAATAGCTATAGCTTCAGGATAGGCTTTTGCTTCTGTCCAACTCAGGCTCACCAATGTGCAGAGGACAGAGCCTATTCACAAAAGAACATCCACCTGATGGTGAGTGAAGAATGAATCTAGTTTCTCTCAGACTGAATCTCGGACTTTCTGGTGTTGGGTCAAGGAGAAAAATGATTCGAGTTGCATGAAATGCACAGGTTATCCTGAAAGCTCATGTTGACCAATAGTTTTCACCCATTTTGCTAAACATTCTAGAAAGAGGCAGATTGATTGAATATTTCCCCCTTTCAGTCCCAATCCATTTTCTAGAGAAATTTCCAATGGCCTGTGAAGTGGCTTTTTAAAAAAAGAGGAGGGCCCAGCAGGCAGTGGATGGCAGAAGCCCAAAGCCCCAAAGTGGGCATCTCTGGACTTACATGAGGAATTAAGCATCCATAAGGGTGGTATGATTTAGGAAACCACTATTCAAACTGCTAGCGGACATTTTAGTGAGTGCACAGAGCACATAAAAACAAATTTACTGAAGGTCCAAATCTGAGCTGATTATATACTGATACCTTCTAACAGCTCATTCTAAAACTGTGGTGTTAATCTGCTCAGGGGTTATGGACTAAAGCTTTCAAAGGCGTCGGAACAAGGGGCTGAACTCACTGACAGTGGACTGGGAAGCACACTTAAGAGGTGACAATGCCACCTCGCTGGGTCAGGAAAGTTCTTGTTCCCTTACGCAATGTGTGCATTTCATTATTTACACGATTTCATTAGGCGGTCAGGAGCTGTGTACACAGCTAGCTGCCTCTGCAGCAGCACCCCAGGGTTTGAAACGGGAAACAAATGCTCGTTATTACCTTTCACTACTCCTGCCTTTGAAATATTTTTCTTTAATGGAAAAATGCCCTTAAATTATATTTACCTCTCTTGATTAAAACATTTTTTTCTTAAATGTTTTTAGGAACTACAAGTTTCTTGGAAGTTTTTCCATACTTGTTTCCACTGTGCTGCAAGGGCGAATTAAAAAGTAAATACTGAGAAATAAAGATTCGGAGTGGGGAAATGATCTTTAGTTTGTTACGGGGCCTGCCAGCCCTCTCTTTTCCCCTAACTTAGGCAATCCATCTTTTTCCTCTCCGACCCTCTTTCTCGGTTTTTGGTGTTTCCTGGAGTTAGGATGAACATGAGTGAGAGCAGAAAGGCCCTGGCCTAGGCTCTGCACACCGCAGTCCTGAGGACAGACCCCGGGTGACTCACCAGGTTCGGGACCGCAGGCGCGGGGCCAGACCGAGGGCACCCAGAGCCGGGTCCGGGCCGACCCAGCGGCTTCCTCGGGCTCTGCCCCGTAGCCCCAGGGCTTTTTCCTGCCCTCCTTCCCCTGGTCCTCGGGCCAAAGAGCCAAGGGGGCGGATCCTCTTGCACCGGACACGCCCCGGCTGGGTTTATAATTCGCCCTCTCGCTCTCGCAGCTGCTGCTTCTCTTGCGCCGGGACTTGGGACGCGCCCCTGAGCCGGCCACCCCAGAACTCGGGACCGCACGCACGCCTGCTCGCACTCACACTCACACACACGCAGCCACACCTGCATTTGCCGTTCACCGCGCGCTCACACACTCACACGCTGTCACACTCCCTCGTGCACTCACAGGCGCACTTTCGCCCCCTCACACTCACACGCTCACACCCCAGCTCACGCCCGCTTACTCTGCAGGGGCGCAGGCACCGTCCTGCAGGGGCGCAGGCACCGTCTGGGACAGCGCTGAGAGGACACACGGCTTCTCCATGGCCGATCTGAGCTTCATCGAAGATTCCGTCGCCTTCCCGGAGAAGGAGGAGGATGAGGAGGAAGAGGAAGAGGGTGTGGAGTGGGGCTACGAAGAAGGTAACCCGCCGCATATTGAGGTGGCTGGGGTCGTGGGACGGCGTGTGGGAGGCTGCGCGCCGGGTGTGTTTTGCCCAGCGCTGGGCTCTGCCTACTTTTCCTTCCTGACGCGCCGAGCACCTCCGCGTCCCCTCTTTCCCACATGGGTTTCTGCCACTTTCCCATTCCCGTGGCCTGTCTTGGGGCAGAAGGCACAGCAGGGAGAGCGGGCGGGCCTGCCACATGCATTCGGGTTGGGGAGCCTGGCCTTCCTGCCCGGCAGCTGTTGGCACCTGCCTTCATCCGGAGGGCGAGCCTTAAAGCTGCAGCTGTGACATGCCTTGCCTCCTGAGTAGTTAAGAGGAGCGGCGTTCCCCATTACTCAACACCTTGAGAAAACAGTGTTAGTGAAACTATGCGTGTCTTGCTTGCTATGAGGACCCTGGTGCGAGAAAGTATTCTGCTTCTATTCTGTTCCTGAAGGACACTATACACGGCTGATTCTTTCCAGACATGTCCTAAATTTCAGGCTGAATCAGTGGGCTTGGCGAGAAGGGGTTGACTTTTTAAAAAGTTTAGGTTCCTGAATTTATCCCTAAAAATGTAGGTCTGTTAAAATAGCCAACCACTCGTGCTGATGTTGACTGCATCTATGAAAAAAATGTTGAATTTATCATTTTAATTATAAAAATATGGGAGGGGTATATATGTATGAATATGTAGGTAGGCATGTGTACATGTGTATATGTACACTTCAAAATGCTGTATTTGTATTTCTAATAAGATGTTTATTCACTAGCATCAGATTTATGGTTTGGGGCTCTCACTAAGCATGTTGAGAGTTACAGGTATTTCCCAAGTGCTACACATAATTGAACTGATGAGCAGAGGAAATTTGTGTGGTATTATTTTTTCTTATCACTTAAAGATGACCTAAATTTCTTAGTCATAAATTATTACATTTCTGTGGACAAATACAAACAGAATGTTATGTGAGCTCAAGGTTTTGTATGTAGTATTTGATATTATATCATTCAAAATATAAACCCAAAGATTCACACACATTTACCACATTTTCTCCTACACAGATGGTAATGTCAAGGATTATAAACTATTTAAACTAGTTTTAACATGTTAAATTTCACTGTAACTTTTTAAAAAGCAATATAAATGTGTGTCATTTTGTTCTTAGGTGTTGAATGGGGCTTGGTGTTTCCTGACGCTAACGGGGAATACCAGTCTCCCATTAACCTGAATTCCAGAGAAGCTAGATATGACCCGTCACTGCTGGATGTCCGCCTCTCACCGAATTATGTAGTCTGTCGGGACTGTGAAGTCACCAACGATGGACACACCATTCAGGTTATCCTGAAGTCAAAATCAGGTATTTTAGAAGATGCTTTGCATGCTCTTGTAAACGTGAAGTTATCTTTGGAGCTATTAAACTCTTATTTAGCTTGTATGACCTTAAAGGTAGAACTAACATAGCTCCATGGTCAAATACCTTTATATATTATAAAGTGCATTTTTAGGAATTGTTTTCTGAAACACTTTTGAAAGGGTAAAAGGATGAAATGATGAAAGTGTCAGTCTGGTGTTACTCTAACAACCTTAGGTGGGCCACTTATACCTCATGGAATTTGTGGAAAGGTGTATGCAGGTGTATAAATGTGAATTTTGTCCTAAATTGTTGATTAGCTTAAATCATTTAGATAATGATAATTCTTTGTTTTACTGCATTGTAAAACTAAAAGTTAGGATTTATTGACATTATCTGGTGTTCCAGAGAGACTTTTTCAAGTTCATTTTTTCCACTAAGTTAATGACAACTAATTAATGATTTCAATAGCAATCCTCTATTGGTCCTCTAAATAACAGAGAGAGTTTAACTAATAGCAATCAAAAATATCCTTTAAACTTAGCAAAAGATATAAATAGCAAACAAAGCTCTTCCTTCTTATTTATTTTTTAAACCCCCCTTCTCCCCATCTGAACCTATATGGGATGGATCTGAAATGTTTTATGGGAAAGGTGTTAAGCAATTACCAAGGAAATTGGTTTTCAGCTTAAATGTAGTGGAAAGGACAGCAGAATTCCAAAAATTAGCATTAATATTATGCCATTCATGGTGAATAATGACTGTTATTTCCCTCTTAGGAAAAGTGTAAAATTAAATGTGTTTAAATAATAGGAAGTGCTTAATAGAGACCAACTGTGCTCAATTTAATTTTGGGCCAGTAAATTTGATATTTTAAAACATAAAATCTGGTTAATTATTAGGCCGAGCAGATATTGATGACCAATTATGGATTTTTTATTCATTGTGAATGTCCCTGAGCTTTAATTTAGAATCTGTGAGATAGTCATAGGTTTATGTAGTCTTCCCTGCTGTTCTGAGGTCAAAGTATGGGCACCGCCCGAAACAGACTGTAGGCTGTATCTGTACTCAGAGAGACAGCTTCAGATGTGAATTTGAATTTAAATCAGACTATTTGAGGTGGAGGAGTTAATCTATGATGGGACGATATGTATTATTAAAAAATATATAGTAAAATTACTGAATACTGACTTCTGGTCTATAAAAACATTTTAGGGTACTGTGTGTGTGACTTGACATGCTTCTGTACTTTAGGGAATAAAATATGTCTACATCTACACGACGACAGGCATGATCGAGACTCAGAGTTGGTTGTACACAAATGGACAAGATGGTTCTTGAGGAGTCATTGAACTATGTCCTGTAGAGTATTAATGTTGGTATACTGATGGGAAGTGTTAGAAAACTTTATGGGAATGTAGAAGAATGACTGAGTACAAATACTGTCAATTAAGACAGCATGTATCCATCCTGCTCCAAGATCAAATTTACTTGATCTAATTGAAATAAACATTTTCTTCTGGTAACTTCTCAAACACTTTCCTTGGCCTCCTACTCACCCTCAAAAGAAACTGTGAAGCACTGTCTTGGTCCTTTAACCACAGGTATGTTTTTTCCTCACGTACCTTTATTTGTCAGTTGGTTCTCCTCCTTCCTCTACCCCTCATCACTGAAAAAGAGCTGTCTGTCTGTCTCTCTGTCTGTCTAGGCCTATTTTGGATACACATGCTCTAGACCCCTTGCTCCTATCTTCTCAGAGAGAATTGTTTCTTCAGATGCCCCATCTCCTTTCTGCCACTATAATCATTTCTTCTTCAGTGTTTCTCCAAACTTAAAATTTTCACATCTGGACCAGTTTATTTATTTTTTTCTAGGCTATTTAAGCTTCTTAAAGGAATAGTATACAAGCCCTGAACACCTTGACATTCATTTATTTAATTCAAGTTTTATCTTTATCAAAATAGAATATAAGTATAATTTAAATAGTTGAATAATATTGTATTTCTCTCTCCCTCTGGGCTATACTCCTCTCCTCCCACCTAAAACGTTCTGTTCTGGTGACAGTCACCTCCAGCACTTAGCTGTTTCTCCTGCTGCCATACTTCTTAATAACATGTGTACACTGTCCTGCTTTGATATTTGAGATACCTATGAACTCCCTGCTCTGGAAGATGAAGCTAATTCTCTTATTACCCTTCCACACTGTGATTTTGCTCCCCTTTGTTCCTAAACTTAAATTATAATTTTTATTTAAATCAACACTCAGTTTTTTTATTATGCTGATTATGTAACTACTATTTCTTGCTGAGATTATGTCTATTTCCTTTATTGAATATGTTTTTTTTCCTAGACTTAATGTATATTTGTTTCTTTAGCTTTAAAATTTATCTTTCACGATTTCATTTTCAAACTCTCTGACATATGGCAGATCTTCTTCCAGGACATTGAAACATATTAAATTATCCTTCCTTCCCTCTCATCCGTTCTTCCTCCTGCCCTTGGCCTCCCTTCCGTGTTTCCCTGCCCTGGTCTGGTCCGCTGGCTCTCCAGGCCTGCTGTGCAGACACTCCTGCAGCTCCCCGGAACCCAAGCCCAGAAGTCCCTTTGCCTGTCTCCCGTGTGCAATCCTATGTTTTCTGGATGCTGTGACATTCTCTTGTGGGGTTGTTCGTCATTTCAGGGACTTTCTAGGTCTATTCGCTTCTACAATTCATCAGCTTGTAACCATCTGAGAAAGGGCATGTGAGGGTAAAGTTGGGTTACTTTGCAAGTTTGCGTGTGTCTCCCTTGACTTGTTTGCCTCGGTAAAGCAGCCCCGGCTGGAAGAACCCGCTCTGGCATTTGACGTCACTGCTGCATTACCTTCTGCCCTCCAGTGTTGCGGTGGAAAGATTTAGTGCTCTCCGGCTTGTCAGCCCTTCCGTGTGACCCCTGTCTCTCTCCAGGAGCTTTTATAATCTCCTCTTTATTGCTATTGCTTTGACATTTTACAGCCATATGCTTTGGTGTGGTTCTTTTTCACTTTTTGTGTTGGTACCAGGACCATTTCAATCAGGATTTCTCAGAAATGTCTCAGAAATTTTCTTATGTTATTTCATTGAAATTTTTTCTGTTTTTCCTTTGTATCTTCTTTCAATAACTCTTATTCTTTCTTTGTTTTTCTACTTTCTTTAGATATCCTCAACTAATATCTTTCAGATTTTCTACTGAATTTTTAACTAATGCTAGCTGTTTTTAATTTCTAAAAAGTTGTGCTTATTCTATAAATTGTTTTACTTTCCAACATCCAGCATCCAGCATATATTTCATGAATGTAGAATGTCTCCATTCTTTTCTGTGTGGCTTCTTTCTTTTCTCTTCATGTATCTGTTTATTCCGGGGTCCTTCTATTTGTTTTGCATTCTTTTATTATTGGAGGTTTTCCTCAAATGTCCAGTGATCTTCGGCTCATTGTTCCTCTTCAGGAATGGGTCTAAAAAGTGGATTGGAAGCCATGTGCACCCGGGCAGGAATATGGTCTGGACGTCACGATTAGGGGATTAGGTAAAGGCTGGGCCTGTTTTGGAGGAGGCTTTGTAGGTTTGATCAGGGGAGGGCTTGTGTGGCCCGTGGCTGGCTGTCAGCAGCTGGTTTCTGACCGCGGGTGAGAGAGTGGGACCAGAGTGGTGCATTTGTTATGGTTGGTGAACCTGCACAGACACATCCTCATCGGCTCCAGTCCATAGTATACCTTAGGGTTCACCTCCGTGTGTCACACGCTGTGAGTTTGACCAGATGTTGTGTAATGCCGTGTCTCCATCGCTATGGTATGAGGCAGACCAGGCTCACTGCCCTAAAACCCTCTGTGCTCTGCCTGTTCCTCCCTCCCTCTTTCCCCCCACTGGCAACCACAGACCTTTTTACCATCTCCATATTTACCTTTTCCAGAATGTCATACAGTAGGAATTATACATTATGTAGCCTTTTCAGTTTGGCTTCTTTCACTTAGTAACATACATTTATTGGATGTTGTCTTTTTAAATAAAAAGCTCATAGAATAAGCAGAATTTTCTTAAAGATATTAAACTTCATACACACCAATCCCCCGAAACATCTGACCCCATGGAGGCCGTCAGTGGCCTGGGCTACTTTGTTTGTTCTTTCTTTTTGCTGTTGTTGTTGCTTTGTTTATGTTAAACAATAAAAAGGAATTGCCAAAAGGAGTTACAAAAATTGTAGCATAATTTAAATGCAGGCATTTATTAAGTTAAAGCTTTTTAACGTGATCCTAATGACATAGTGCCCATATATGAACCCATCTGGATACACTGCCTTAACTTAAACTGAGGCATGCCCTAAGCATGACCTCCACTCCTAATCCCTGCCGCAGATCCCAGACCAAAGTCACTGATGATCTTCTCATCTCACAACCACACAGACGCTTTAAAATTCTTAAAACACTTTAATTCTGCAGCATTTGCAATGGGATTTTTGGAAACTCTCTCTCTCTCGTTTTGGTCTCTGTGAGACATCACCTCCCAGTGTTTCTTCTTATTTTTGAGTGTCAGTTCTCTGCTGGTCCTTCATTCTCCACTTCTTTGCATAATGGGCGTCTTAAGGTCTCGTCCTCGGCTCTCTTCTCTTGTACAACATGCATTCCATAAGCTGTGGGTTCATACAGGCTGCATGCAGCTTGGTTCAGTGTTCTGTTTTCCAATAAGACAGGACCTGAGTTTAGGGCAGGACTGAAGTCATAAAGGAGGTTCCTGAGTGGAACCCCCTGGCGGGCAGCCTGCCCAGCTTGAACAGCACTCCTTACTGAGCACGCCCGTTCTGCTCTGTGAGTAATTTCAAAGATCAAAAAGTTCCACGATTGCCCTCATTGTTTCCATTTTGGGATTCTGGACCTATACAGGACAAACATAATTATATTTTCACATGGCATCCTTTAAAATATTGACTATCAGCATCCTATTATGAAATTGCCTTTTTTCCTTTTAGAAGTATGAGTTCCTTCAACTTTCCTCATAGGTAGTCTTTCATTCATTAACACTTATTTATTGATCATTCACTATAGGAATTACAAATGTATCTCTGAAAGCCAGGCAGGTACCATAAATGAGAACAGCCAGGAGAGCAAAACTTGTAAATAGCTACTGACCCTCTGCTTTATGTGTGGTGTTGGGAGGCAGTAGGACTGGTTGGGACTGTGGGAAACCAGCAAGCTGCAGGAAGCATGCCTGGTTTGCCAGGTGTTTGACATGCCCAGAAGAGCTGAAGACATGGGCCTGTGAACCAAACACAATCACTGGGTTCATCCGGCCTGTAAGGAGCAGTTGGCAATCTTTGTTTTATCTTATGCAGGGTGCTCCATGCTTTGGGTAAGGTAAATATAAATCACATCCGGTGCCTGCCCTCAAGAAGCTTACAGGGGTAGGTGTGAAAAATAGGTGTACAGGGAGAGATTATTTTTGCCTGAAATTTTTAGGGAAGGATTTGGGGAGAAAGTAGCATTTGTAGTTATCCTTGAAGGGCGAATAGCATTGGGATCTGGGAGATTGGGATGTGTGGGAAGAGAGAGCAGCAGGCAAACAGACATGGATACAGGAAGGGCTAGAGCTCGTGCAGGGAAAGGTGCATTCTTAAATGGTCTGGAAGAAAAGTTTTATTCATAATAAATGAGGTTAATAGAAAATATGATGGAGAGGGTATGTTGGAGCAAATTTATGAGGGACCTTGAACCAAATCTACCAAGTATAAACATTTTTGTTTTCTGTAGGATACAGTCATAATCATGTTGCTTTAGGAAAATTAACCTGGTAGCAACAAGTAAGATGGGATCTGGGAGAAATTAAAAGTCAGTTTGCAGGTTATTGCATGAGACTCAGTTCACCAAGGCTATGGCTACTGTGTTGGCAGTGGTAATGGGAAGGAAGGCATGATGCAAGAGGGATTTTGGAGATGCCACCTACGAGCTGCAGTGATTGGTTATGTGGACCAGGGGAGAGGAGGGGTGGGCTGTGTGGAGCCCCAGTGGCTGGACCATGTTTTGGATTCTGTCACCATTCTCTCCCTCTGCTCTGAGCATATTTCAAGGTAGCAGAGTGTTTCCAAACCTGGGGTTGAGCCAGGGTTCCCGTTTCAGGCGGACCTGACCAGGCTGTGGTCCTGTTACCTCCCTGACTGCGGAGAATTTTATCTAAATCACCGCATATATTACTTGTCTGTGAGGAAAGTGAATTGCTGTACTGCAGGAATCTTAACAACTTAGTGTCCACAGACAGATGAAAATGGAGCATACAGTGTTATATAAAAAGTAGCTTAAGTGTAAAAATATAATTATTATAGATTCTCACCTGAGTGGTTTGATACTTAAGTTGTGAGAAAGTGTGAGACTGTCCATGCTTGGGCAATAAGAATGTCATTCCATCTGACGACAAGCAGTGTGTTAAGGATAATAACGTTTTAAAGGGCCATCAGTGTGGGAGAAATTGCTAATCAAGATAGGTCACTTGTGCCCTTCACTGTAACTTATTATAGAAATCTTAATTAGCAAATTTTACTTCTGGGTCTTCTATAATTCTCACAGTTAATTTTAGACTAGATTATTACTTTATTATTAATCATACTTTTTAAAAAATTACAACTTTTTATAGTGCTTCTTAGCAACTTTGCTGATTTAAAGATTCAGTTTTCAAAAATATCTTAAAATTATTTTCACTTAAGAAGACACTGTATACTGTTTATTTATATAAAATGTCAAGGTTCAATTCCTTTATAATTTTACTTATTATTAACTAAGTTTGGGGGATTTGAATTACCTGAACAGTTGCCTTAATCTGCTTCATTTTGCTTGTGCAGACCCAGGATAACAGCCTCCTCTCTGTATTGTTGATGTTATATCTTCCTTTAAGAGCTGATGATATTTATTCTTTAAAATGACATAAAGCTGCCCTGGCTGGTGTAGCTCAGTTGGTCAGAGCATCATCTCATACACCAAAAGGCTGCGGGTTCAATTCCCTATCAGGGAACATGCCTAGGTTGCAGATTCAATCCCTGGTTGGGGGGCATATGAGAAGGCAACTGTGATTTTTCTTCCTCCCTCCCTCCTTCCCTTCCCTTCCCTTCCCTTCTTCCTTCCTTCCTTCCTTCCTTCCTTCCTTCCTTCCTTCCTTCCTTCCTTCCTTCCTTCCTACCTTCCTTCCTTCCCTGCCTTCCTCCCTCTCTTTTCCATCTAAGAGTAATGAAAAAATGTCCTTGGATGAGGATTAAAAAAAAAACTTAAAAAAAGAAATAATATTATTGGTTAGTTAAAAGCTAACCTACAAAGGTAAAGACAATAAAAATAATTGATTTTTGCTTTCAAGACTTCAAATGTTAAAAACAAATTAATACAATTTTTTGGAATGTTTTATGAATACATTTGGGATTCCTTAAGAGTTAAACTGAAGTTATGAAATCTTTAAATCTACCGAGAATAAATTTGGGCCTTTGGATCCTTTGAGGACACATAGGCACCACTGGTGTTGGTGTCCCTCCCTGTTGGGGACGTGTCTCTGTCTTCTGGCCTCACCAAGTTTGCCTGGTCTATGACATCAGCTTGCTAATTGCTTAGGCTTGCCCTTTGCTGGTCCACCATCCATGCAGACATGGAGTAATATTTTTGCATTTTAAAACATTAGGCCCCTGCTTAAAAGCCGTTGATGATTCCCTCCATGCTGAACTCCAGCTCCTGATGTGGGCTGCAGGTCTCTTCCTGGTGCTCACACATCTGGAGGCCTGGCTTGGGCCCCTGGTAACCTCTACCTTTGTTCTCTTGGAACACATTCAAGGTACTTCATACCTCTGAGCCTTTCCCAGCCTCTTCTCTCTGCTGGAATGTATGTTCTCACTTCTGATAGCTTCCTTTTCAAGGCTCTGCTTAGCGCTCATCTCCTGTGGAAAGTTCCCTGACATTCTGATGCCCTTGGTTTTGGCTTGGCCTGTGCTGGATGCTCTCTTAGTGCCTTGTGCACTTTGCCTCACTCTTCTAATGCAATGCCTTGCCAACACTATGACTACATCCTTCTTTTTGTGAACTTGGTGCCAGGCACAGGGTATGGAGTTCATCTTAAAATGTGTGTGTTGAACTCAAATGAAATGAGGGAGCTAAGCTTTGATCAACATCAGCCTTTAAAGTATCTGGCAAATTTGTTTTCAACAAAGGATATAGAAGCTTAAGTACATTTAGGTGTGTGTGTGTGTGTGTGTGTGTGTGTGTGTGTCTTCTGTTCAGAAAGTATCCAGCCACACAGTATGAAAGTAGACATTTATTGAAGAAGATACAAGATACAAGAAACATTGTACACAGGACAATGATGCCTCAGTCCCCTTAAAAGTAGGTACCTTGGGACCTCACACAGTTCTCCCAGCATCTGTTGCACTCTTCAGAACACGGAAAAATCCTTTGTTGGAATCGCCATCAGCTGCCCCATTGTATTCTCTTGAATCTCATCAATGGTGTGAAATCTCTTTCCTTTCAAATGTGATTTTAGTTTTGGGAAAAGCCAGAAGTTGTAGGGTGTCAAATCTGGGTAGTAGGGGGGCTGAGTAACTTGGGTGATTTGATGTGTTGCCAAAACTGCACGAGATGTGACAGGTGAGTAGGCGTGTTGTTGCAATGAAGCTGTGAATCACCAGTTTCCCATAGCTGTGGCTGTTTTTGTCACATTGCGTCTCTCAACCAAGGAAGAATATTGAGGTAGTACTCCTTATTAATTTTTTGGCTTGGAGGGGTGTATTCATGATGGACAACACCTTCCCAATCAAAGAACACAGTTAACACGGTCTTGATCTTGCTGCAACTTTGAAGCGCCTTCTTCAGGTGTGGAGAGCCAGGCGATTTCCTTTGGGATGACTGGGCCTTTGTTTCAGATCATAGCCATAGACCCAGGATTCATCTGTGGTTATGACCTTGAGGAAATTTGGTTTTTTGGTAGTGGTTTGAATCAAGTTATTAACAACTGCAGTATGCTGTTCCTTCTGCTCTGGTAGCAGACACTGTGGAACAATTTTGCCAAGATTTGTTTCATGCTAAGATCCTGCATCAAATTGGACACAGTAGTGTCTGGAATCCCCAGATCACCTTCTAGTTCTCACACTGTCAGTGGTTGGTCTTTGTTCATTGCAGCCTGTATACATTCAAGATTCTCAAGAGTTCTGCTTGTTGCATGCCTTCTAGGACATGGGTCACTTTCAACAGATTCTTGACCATCTTTGAAGCATTTGTGCCACAGTTTTATGTGCGCTACACTCATTGCATCATCCTGAAAGCCTTCTGAATCATTCAAATAATTTTCATGGGGGAATGTTCAAGCTTAATGCAGAATTTGATGCAGATTAAATGCTCTGTTCACTCAGTCATTTTGAATGCGATGACCACATAGTACACACACCCACTCAACGCGTTTACTGCCCCCACTGACTAGTACAGTAAAGTCGTCATTGTTCACACATGTGCATTCCAGTCTACTTGATGTTGGAGAAAGTGTTCTTATTATGTTAATAATAGCTGGAATTTTTCTGGACAGAACCATATTTTGTTCCTCAGGTTTTGCAGAAGAACCTCTTTTTATGTCTCATAAGCCTGATGGACATGACTCTTATGGAGTATTAATGAAAATGGATGCAGCAGCAATGACATCAGTTTATTTTATGTTTTTCACAAGTTTGTTGCTCTAAGGAAATGCAGCATGTTATCAGTGTGGGTGTTATGTTGTTTCATTGTAAAAAATTGTATTGAGCTTAATGGCATCACAAGTAATAAACCTGCCATATAGTGATAAAGTATCACTGAACAAAATTTGATAATCATAAATTTGGGAAGAGTATACACCTTTTGGTATGACTGGTTCCCTAATTTTAAAAAAGCTATAAAAAGGCAGAAAAATGCCTTCAGAGGATGTTGCCAAGTGGGTAAAACAGAGCTACTATTTATTTTTAGTCTATAAATGCCATCGCTCTTAGGAGATGAACAGGTAATATTTACCAGGCACCTTGTAAAATTCCAATTTCAGTAGTTGTCATTTTTTATGGCTTTGTACAGCCACATGATTTTAGTGGGGTTTAACTTTGGATTTTTCATCTGCAGCAAAAGTGAAAGGTCCCCAGCACCTGATTCCTAGCTGAAAGCTGCCTCTTTGTCACTTCTCCCTGGGGACCAGGCCAGGCAAAATGTTTCTTTTCTTTGTGTGCATTGTCAACCCAATAGAATGGAAGATCCACAAGACCATGGAATTTTGTCTGTTTTGTCAAAATCAGTGTATCTTAAACACTTAACACAGCATCTGGTACAATGTAGGTGAGCAAGGGTCTCCTGTGGGCCTTGAACGTCTCCCTATCATGGCATAGATTTGTGGAGTTCAAATTTCCTGGGCGTTTAACAATATCAGCTCTATCTCCAAGTTTTAAATGAAGCATTTCATTCCCATTAAAGAAATATTGGTCATTGTTCAGGTGGGGGGTTCTATTTTTGAAGAATGGATTTTTTTTGGCCTCCTGAAATCACTGTGAAGATCAGTCATAGCATCCATTTTTATAAGAAAGTACCAGTAGACTGCCTGGTAGCAGTTTTAGAAACACTGTCTGTGTGTGTTGTATGTGCATGACATGTGCTGGGTATATGCAATAAGAGGTTTTTGGGAAAAAAATTTTAAATCCTCTTTCCCATGTCACATGAACTTTATTTCATAATATTCCTCTTTCTTTTTCCTTAGCAGTGTGGAGCTAAGCCTCCTTGGAGATTAATTTGCACTTTCTTTTGAAAGCAGAGTGGTACAAAATACACCCCTCTGAAGCCTCAGGTCAGGTTGTGCTTGCACACAGCAAGGGGTGTGCTCTCTAGTTGTGATGATGAGTCTGGGGTACAGTGAGAGTCTTCCAAGCTTTCCCCTCTTTTTGGTTTGGGAAGTGGGTACACTGTCGGTAGACTCCAGGCCTCCTTCCTGGTTTTCCTTAAGACCAAGTTTGGATAGCCATGGTAAAGGAGGAGTGAGTTTTGAGATTATTCGGAAACTGGCACCTTGGTTGAAATAGAAACATTTCATACCTTCCTCCATCCACAGCTTGGATGGTTACTGAAGGTATTCAGTGAGCCCGCAATGCACTTCTGGATGTCTGCAACCCTTTGTGATCCATGCATTTACATTTTTTATTGTCGTGGGAAACAGGACTGCAGTTTTAGAAATCTAGACTTCAAGAACTCATTGTTTTTCAGTTCATGCTTATAGATACTGCAATGTGGTTTTCCCCATCCCTGTCTCATCATGAAATATGGGTCAGAAGATTTGAGTTCCAGGCTCCTGGAGCTTGCTAGCTGGGTGGCCGGGCAGGTCACACTTAACCGTTCTCAGCTGTATTTTCTCACCTGTCCATGTGGATGACAATGTTGACCACTCTGATTTGTTGTGAGACTTAAGTATAACCAGATATGAGGAAAAACATCAAAATTGTGAAAGATAGTATCCCAAAGGCCATGCATTTCACCCCCTTCCCGCTTGGTGTGAGGTTTGTACACTTGAAAAATTAAAATTGCTATCTGTATTGTAGTTTTTTTTCTTTTTTGAGCTGGTAGAAAACTTAGAAGCAAATTTGTCAGGCACTTTTAGCAAGGACTTCATGACATTCATTTGTGCAGTAGCCTTATTTCTCCATCTGTTTTCTGCCTCTGTATTTAACCTTTGCTCTTTTTTCTGATTTATGCTCTCTGGTGCTTTTATATGTACCTTGATATGAGCAGCTTAAATTTTTTGTGGAACAAGTTATAGGATGAAGAGCCAACCAAGCAAGTAAATATTGTTGTACCAATTTGGTTTCTTCTCCTTTAAGTTTTAGAGTAAGGATGGATAACCAGCTGTTCCTCGGGAGAGCGGTTTGGATGCAGTTGCTTTCTCCACAAGGGCAACCCAAGTGTCAATGCCAGTCTGTTTGAGAGAGACCACTTCTGGGGGAATGGGATGGATTTTGTCAGGTCCTTGACTGAAAGATAAGCTGTAATTCTTAGCTGATACCATTTAAACATTTTTATTTATTTATTTTAGAGAGGAGAAGGAAGGGAGAAACATCAATATGTGGTTGCCTCTCAAGAGCCCCCTACTGGGTACCGGGCCCACAATCCAGGCATGTGCCCTGAGTAGGAATTGAACCAGCTACCCTTTGGTTCGCAGTCCAGTGCTCAGTCCACTGAGCCACACCAGCCAGGGTGAGCTGGTGCCATTTAGAATGAAGAGTTTTTACAAGAAAAATGCAAACAAACTTTATTTGTATTGAAATCAGCCATTTCTAATAAACTTTATTTCAGGTTTTTCCATATGATAATCAGGGAGTGTTTAACTGAAGAAAGTATTTTATTGCTTCAAGACTGGTTCTTGTACAAATTTATTTTTTATTATTTTTTAGAGTGCCCATATTTGAGACAAAGTTCTGAGTCAAATTCAGAAATGAGAAATACAGACAGGGCCTTATAGAACTAATGTTCATATTTCAAGTACTGTTAATATTTTATCATAATTTTATTTTGTTTGCATTGTATGTGACACTGAAAAGTCAGATTGGCTTAATAGTAATTCTCTTCAGAGATAATTTTATTAGCTTACACCTGTTCTCTAAATTGAAAGCCTACTGCCACAAGTGGATGATCTGTAAGCAAGGTTTGATTTATTGATACAGCTAGAGCAAATTACTGGTCAGTCTGAGACTCAAACCATAGTTTTGTCTCCTGATCAGTGCTAAGTTTATATCTCAAGGAGTACAGCTAGTGCATATTTTTTGGTCTAAAGCTAACAAAGTTGAAATGAAATGATATATATATATCATACCAAGTATTTCAGAGTTTTTGAACTTGTACTGTGTCTGATTGGCCATTATACGAATTTCAGCCAAACCCACATAGTGTGAATTCATCTCACAGTTGTGAGGTAGTTCTCATTGTGGCTATATGAATTTAATCTGTAGAGCTCATGAGAGATTTTTGGCAAAACATGTCCCCAGTGGTTATATTGCTGTGCTGATGAATACGTTTGAGATGTAATTAAATAGAATTTATTTTATTTTTTTCAGTTCTGTCGGGAGGTCCGTTGCCTCAAGGTCATGAATTTGAACTGTATGAAGTTAGATTTCACTGGGGAAGAGAAAACCAGCGTGGTTCTGAACATACCGTTAATTTCAAAGCTTTTCCCATGGAGGTAAGAGTAACAAATCATCTTGTAAAATTCTTATTGTTCATGAAAAGTATTCAGTGATTATTGAAAATGGTTTAGTTTAAAAGTAGATGCACAGCTTTTGAATTTTTACCAATTTACATTAAAATTAAAAAGTATGTAATGAAATGTAAGCTTGGAGCAGCAAATGAAGGTTCCCAGGGACTTTAGTGGGCTTGAAGAATGCACATGGGCTACTGACCATAAAAGCTAAGTAAAGCTGTTAAGTTTTATCCTATTATTACCCTTGTAAAAATTCTGCTGCCTCTGCAAATTCAGTAGGTCACTTTTGTAGATGCTCTGAATCAATGATAAGCTGAAAACAAATAACTTTTGGAGAAACCTCGACACTAATTACAAGCCTCGTTTAGCTCTAGTTGAAGTGTCATTTCATCCTTGGGACTCAGTTGCTCCTCTAAGCAGTTACCTTCTCCCTGTCCTCTGCTCCCAGTGGACTTGGTAGATTGCTGCGGTGGCACTGACCTCATGGATTGTTACCATTAGTGTCTAAAGTGTCTTTCTTACTGACAGTGGGCTTCTGTTAAGGACTGAATGTTCGTGCGCCCCCACCTCCCAATTCGTATACTGAAACTCTTTCCCACCCCAATGTTATGGAATCAGGAGATGGGAGAGGTGATATTGAGGTCATGAGGGTGGAGCCTTTGAATGGAATTAGTGCCCTTCTAGGAGTCCAGAGAGCTTGCCTCTCTACTCTCTGCCTCATGAGGACAGGATGAGAAGAGAGCCATGTACAAACCAGGAAGTGGACCCTCACCAGACACCAGATGTGCTGGCACCTGATCTTGGACTTCCCACCCTTCCTACAGAAGGGAGAAGTGAATGCTTGTTGTTTAAGCCTCCAGACCGGTAATTTGTTACACAGTCTCAGCTGAGACAGCTCTGGAAGAAAAAGTCTCCCCCTCCCTCTCCTTTTCATATGTATCCTTTAGTCCAGTGCCAGGAACATCAGAGACAATCCATGGCGGTGAAATTGAGGCGATGTCTCTGTGGGTCCCAGCCTTGTTTATATTTCTTTTATAAGGATGCACGTTTCTGTCCAGGATGTAGCCCTTCAGTGGCAGGTAGCATTATATCTGGGGGGATGCTGGAATGCCAGTCTTCCATCTCTGTTGTTCCCAGCGGCACATGCACTTAGTTTCCTATGGCACTGCTCATGGTCAGATACACATGTCCAGTTCTGCCTCAGTGGCTGGAAATCACTGCTGTATAATTTGTATAAATGTACCTCAAAAATGAAGTCGAGGAAGTATTTTTCAATATTAATTATAATTAAAAAACTCCCTTTAGAAGCTCAGAAGATCCTTTTCATTAAAGAATACTTGCCCTGACTGGTGTGGCTCAGTTGGTTGGGTGTTGCCTTACAAAGCAAAAGGTTGCTGGTTCGATTCTCATTCAGGACATGTGCCTGGGTTGCAGGTTCGGCGCCTGGACCAGGTGCATAAGAGAGGCAACTGATCTGTATTTCTCTTCCTCTCTTCCTCCTTCCCTTCCCCTCTCTCTAAAAATAAATAAGTAAAATATTTTTAAAAACCTCAAATCTTAAAGCTAAAATATTAAATATTTTGAGGGTAGAAGGGGAAAACAATTCCAGTATGTTGAAGAGAATATATGATATATATGTGTGTGTATATATATGGATAGACACACTCTTGTGATGGTGAGGACAATAACAGCTTATAAGGTTTTGATGGGGAAGGTTGGGTCTTCAGTGTCACCTTTGTAGGGGCTTTTAGCTCAAAGCCTACAGACGTCCTCTCAATTCAAATACCTTAAAACAATTCTGCCCTGTCTCAGTGTCATCTCTGGCTACTGCTCTGTCCTCACTCAACGTGAGACAGAAAAGCTCACACCAGAATGCCTCAAAGAGGAAGGAGGACACACAACAATCCAGAACAATTAAACCTCCTGGGTGGTGGAGAGCAAAGTGAGGGCTGCCAGGGCCGCAGCTCTGCTCTATTCTTTGAGTTTGAAAGGCTGCTTAATCATTTTGTCTCCACCAGTCCTGAAAGATATACTCAAATAATAAAACATTTAGGGAGAGATAGGAACAATTGGGTAGGCAACAATTCTGGATGGGAATTCAGTGGCTTTGCTTGTGACACACAGTGTTTAGCCTTGGAAAAGTTTAATTAGATTAGGTGAGTCAGTGGTGTGTGCTCTTTGCTCTGCAGCTGAATAGAATTTCCGGACCAAATGTTCTGACTGGTCCTGCTCCTTAGTGGTGGTGTACTTGCTCAGGCCCATTAATCACAGATAATGGTTTCTTTGGACTGAAAATTAAATTCTGGTAGTGAGGCTTTGTTTCTGCAGAAATATTTATCTTTAGCATCATGGAATTACTGTAATTTTTCTAAAATATGTTATGAATAATATTTGTTTTTTTTGTTATCCCAGATTATCCCTCATCCGATTTAAGAGAAATACTTGTATCAGTCTCCGATGTTTGTTTGGTGCTACACCCTATCAAGTGCATAACTGCTGTGGGTGTGCAGAACTACAGGGGTATGGCTCCAAGCCAAGTGGGTTGTTTGTTTGTTTGTTTTGTTTGTTTTAATGGAGGCTGTGAATGCTGAGCTGGGCTTTAAGAAGGACAGGTACACATGGTGTGCTGAAGAGGAGAAAGGAACTCTGCATAGAATAGTCTAGGAGGGAACGAGATGGCTGATGAGGAGGTGGGTAGATAACTTGCCACTGGTGCTCTGGTCCTAAACGGCCATCGAGGGTCACCTCGAACACAAGGGCGTAGCCAACTGGACAGCTGCGTGTGGGGACCAGGTACCCTTTTGGGTACATGATTAAAAAAATTTTTAAGGCACTTTCCCATATTTTATTTACATTTTAGGACTAACTTTAATTTCTAAATCACATATCATACCTATTCTCTTTTTGTTGATTTCACTTAAACTTGAATGGTTGGTTTATTAAACACTGTAAACATATTTATTATGTCTGTTACATGTAACACAAGAATGGCTTTTAACAGAAATTCATCGACCTCCCTTCTTGGCTTTTAAAAATTATAAATACAGATCCTGAATGTGTTTTGATCCTACTAGAAGCCGGCACTCACATCGTTTCAAAAAGTAACACAATTTGTCACTTTAAACAATTTAAACTAAGCTCATTTCTTAAGCAAGATGGATAAAGCATGCCATTTTTGTGCCTTCTTAAAATTTTTAGTTTTCAGAAACACAGATTTCTCACCATGCTTTCATCTTGTAAAACCTGAACTCTGTTATGACTACTTCAGGTTTATGCTTAATGACAGTGCCTTAACCAGAAAAAAAATTGTGCTGCATTTTTCTTTCTGTTACCTGAAACATAACTTTATTTAATGTGTGGATATTTCGCATTGTTATATTTAATCAAGATAGCCACATGAGTTATTGACTTAAGACAAGTTTGAGATCCCATCAAGTTAATTTCTGTTTGTTTGTCCTGGTGGCTGTGGAAGCTTCATATTTTCTTTGATATCATTAGACCTGTTTGCTCTTGAAGTCCAGTCATCAATGCTATAAGAGTGTGAATGTAGCTGTTTTGCTAACACAGGCATGATCTGTGCATCCACCATACCACTAGAATTATTCCATTCTTATTAATTTTTGTTACAAATCTAACTGATGAAAAAACTGCTAGGTATATAGATGCACATTAAACTTTCAGACTATATATTTTATTTTCATCATTTGTCTTTGGAGACAGTCATCTTCTTTGCACTTCAAGGTAGCCTAACTTTGTGGTTTGTATAGCTTTTGCTAAAATATGATTAATTTTTATACATCAACAGCTACTTTCATACTTCAAGGGGAGAATACTTCCCAAGCATTTAGATTTTATTTTGGATTAGTAAAATATTAATTTTTATAATTTTTCAATTACAGTTGACATTCAATATTATTTTATATTAGTTTCAGGTATACAACATAGTGGTTGACATTTATATAATTTATGAGGTGATTCCCTGATAAGTCTAGTACCCACCTGGCACCATACATAGTTATTACAATATTACTGATTCTATTTTTTATGTTATAGTTTGCATCCACATGATTATTTTTTAAAATTAATGTATTTTATTGATCATGCTATTACAGTTGTTCCATTACCCCCCCTTCATTCTCCTTCACCCTGCACACTCTTCCATCCACATTCTCCCCCTTTAGTTCATGTCCATGTGTCATAAGTTCTTTAACTTCTACATTTCTCATAGTATTCTTGCCCTCCCCCTGTCTATTTTCTACCTACCATCTATGCTACTTATTCTCTGTACCTTTTCCCCCTCCCTCCTCTTCCCACTCCCCTGTTGCTAACCCTCCATGTGATCTCCATTTCTGTGGTTCTGTTCCTGTTCTAGTTGTTTGCTTAGTTTCTTCTTGTTTTTGTTTCAGGTGTGGTTGTTAATAATTGTGAGTTTGCTGTCATTTTACTATACATGTTTTTTACCATCTTTTTCTTAGATTAAGTCCTTTTAACATTTCATAAAATAAGGGCTTGGTGATGATGAACTCCTGGAACTTGACCTTATCTGAGAAGCACTTGATCTGCCCTTCCATTCTAAATGAAAGCTTTGCTGGATAGAGCAATCTTGAATGTGGGTCCTTGCCTTTCATGACTTGGAATACTTCTTTCCAGCCCCTTCTTGCCTGTAAGGTCTCTTTTGAGAAATCAGCTGACAGTCTGATGGGAACTCCTTTGTAGG
>CM052544.1:84208197-84230614 GCA_028533065.1 Trachops cirrhosus | reverse complement strand
CTGGAAAGAAGTATTCAAAGTCATGAAAGGCAAGGACGTACATCCAAGATTGCTCTATCCAGCAAAGCTTTCATTTAGAATGGAAGGGCAGATCAAGTGCTTCTCAGATAAGGTCAAGTTAAAGGAGTTCATTACCACTAACCAGTATTATAGAAGATCTTCTCTAAGAAGACCAAGAAAAAGAAGATAAAAATATGATCAATAAAATGTCAAATAATACATATCTATCAACAATTGAATCTAAAAAAGAAAGTAAATGAACAATTGGAACAAAACCAAGCTCATAGATGTAGAGAACTTTCTGATGGTTACTGGAGTGGAAGAAGGCTGGAGGGATGGGTGAGAAATGTGAAGAGATTAAGAAGTACAAATTGGTTGTTACAGAATAGTCATGGGGACGTAAAGTACAGCATAGGGAATATAGTCAATAATAGTTTAATAACCATGTTGTCAGATGGGTGCAAAATTTATCATGATGATCACTTAGCAAGTTATGTAATGTCTAATCACAAGGATATGTACCTGAAATTAATATAAAAATGTATGTCAACTATAATTGAAAAATAAAAGCGGTTTTTAAATTGAAAAAATTACTAATTCTCCCTTCTCCCCATCATTCTATAAAGAGAGTATCTTTACTTTAATAGCTAAATGTGGGAAGGATAGGGCCTGAGAATAATAAACATGGACCTACAAATTGAATAGCTTTAACTTATAAAAAACTCACTACATTATTTCTGTTTGCCTTATTTCACTACAGATGAATTATAGTTTGGTCAGGTTGAGCACTGATCCTTCCCACAAACCAGCAGGAGGTAATGGATGGTGGGTCTGACTTTCTTCCCCTTTGGACCTAATAAAAATTTATGATATGAGAGTGAATTACCAAGAAAGAGGCACAGTATATTGTAGGTCAAATGCTTATCTTAATTTATATTGTATTTAAAGAGCAACTGTTGCTTTGTGTACTCTGAAAGGGCTGTGGTAATTGAGCCAGCCACATACCAGCTGTTTATAGAAAGCTCAGTGCACTGGGAAATAGAAAGAAAAAAATGAATTTCATGGTGGAGAGCAGGATTCTTTAAATGTGAAGAGTCCAGGTCTTGGTTGCAAAATAGGCCAACCAAACATGAAGAATTTGTCTCATAATATTGTGCCAGTCCTGAATATTTCTCTACCTCCCCAGTTCTCCAGATAGCTTATGTTTCTTCTTTTCTTTTCAGACAAATACAGTGTCTGCCATTTAAGTGTTCTTTTAGTAAAAATGACGTGGCCTTTTGAGTTGCTGCCTCCCAATTAATTTGTGTACTCACATTTATTTTACTGCTCTGAGAAGGGTTTGCTTTTTTAGTATTAAAATGATGATCTTTTCAAGTTATTTCACTTCCATGGATATCTCAAGTGGAGCTTCATGGTTGCAATCTCCTCCAAAAAAGAGACTTCCATTGACTTTCCAAAGAAATGTAAGAGGGAGACTGTAGTGACACAGGACATGGGAGAATTAGACGTATATCATATGTAATTAAAGAAATTATTTTTAAGAGGAACTTTAGAGATTACCTTATCCAATAATATAGGAGAAATCTGAGGCTCCAAACAGTTAAGGGTCACAGGGCAACCTAGAGGAACCATAATGTATGGCCTGGGTGAAGAAGAGTCTATTTTGGTTAATTAAAAATTTAATTTAAGAAAGAATTATCCTTTATTTTTTGTATTTATGCTGATGGCTTAGATGGAAAGAGACAACACAACAGTTTTCATCCCTGTGAGGAGCTTTTATTTCTGCATGCAACACCCCTCCCCCCGGTCTGAGGCTGGTGTATTTTAGCTTTGCATAGGGCCGTTGTCGTGAAGCTGTGGCATCATGCCTTGGCCTTGCAGGCTGAGAGTGGTTTTGTGAAGGTATAGGAGTGTGGTATTTTGAAGGTGGAACTCTTGCTGCCCCATGAGAAATGGGCTGGGTTTAATGGACCATGTAGTCCCACCCACTTTGCTGAGCACATCTGAGGTCAGAGACCAAGGTGACTGAGTTGCACACCTAGGAAATGGTAGGAGGCACGTGAGTCCTGTGAACTGACTTCTGCTCCAAGGAGTGGTTTTTTTGTCATGTTCCAAAGCCTCTTCTTACCAGGAAAATCCATCCTAGTTTGAGATTTTATTTGCAATGATTGTTAATACTTTGGATTGAGGTTGCTTGACGTGCAAAAAGGAAAGCTTGCCATGAAGCAGAGTTAAAACTGATACTGAAGGAATATTTGAAACTTGAATGTTCAGCTTTTCTGAAAAGTTTTATTATTTTGACTAGAATATGGAACATCTTGTCTCTAAATGTAATGACTGTTATGATTATTACTTGGTATTAGTTGGTAATTATTACTTGGTAATCATCCACAGGGCTAGCAGACTGGGCCTCACGGATAAACAGGCAAAGGAATCAGAACCTTGTGCTATGGCCCCTTCAGTGGTCATAATCATGAAACTCCTCACACCTAAGTAAAAAAAGTAAAAACAAATGTTAAGTTTCCTGAATTCTAATGAACACTTGCATTTTTACTGCCTAAAAATCATGGTTCCTGTTTTGATTTAGCACGTTAATTTTCTTCATTTATTAAAATGCATTTAGTGTAGAAACCTCACAGTTTACTGAGCAGAAAATAAATTACAATGTTGAGCAAACAGAAATGTTGTTTTAGCTGTACCACATGATGTGGCAATCTGCTGTTGCCACTTAGAAAACGAAGTGTATAAGGACAACTTGACGTTTGAGTGGTCACTTTCAGCCTACCTTTGATTTTATATATGTAAATATTTCTTATAGCAGATTGTTCTTTGTCATTGTTTGAAGTTGTATAAAAGGTTTCTTAGCAAAGTAAATTTGAAAGACAAGTTTATATTGGAGCTCAGTTTATGATGTAGTGCAAATTTGTAGAGAATGACAAGTTAGTTTCTATAAATGAATATAATATGTAATTAATTTATAGGTAGTTATAGACCTGCTGCAGGTAAAAAAATTAAACTGGGTTCCAACAGATCTAAGTTTTACAGTAAAATATATCTCTTAATATGTCTTCAGATAAAAATCTTTTGATATAAATATATAGTGTATAACCAAGCTGCCAACATTAAAGTAACTCATTTCCATTCATTTATCCAGTTAAGGTCTGTCCGTTTACCCATCTGTCTGTCTGTCCCTCCATCCATTCATCCCTTTCTCCATCTGTCCCAACAACAAGTATTTGTTGGGAACCTACTGCTTAGCACCTGAGCTAAGTGATAGGGATACAGCAATGAGTGCAATCAACAACCAATGGGTATTCATTACTTTGGAGGAGTCCAAATGCAGTGTATGTGGTTTGTCTCCATCCCTTTCTCTGAACATGATGACTGTTTACTGAGGATATAATTGAGTGTGTATCTATGGCATTTATTTATACATTTTTTAATTATTTTCAGATTGGAAAAATATGTTTTTCTTCTTTATTATTGTTGAAGTATTACAGATGTCCCCATTTTCCCTCACTCTACCTGCCTTCACCCAGTCTCTGCACCCTTTTCCTCTGGCTGTCACCACACAGTTGTCTGTGTCTATGGGTTATGCACGTATGTTATTTGGCTAATCCCTTCACCTTCTTTCATCCAGTCTCCTCCCCTGCACCCCCAACAGCTGTCAGTCTGATCCATGTGTCCATGCCTCTGTCTCTATTTTGTTCATCATTTTATTTTGTTCATTATATTCCACATATAAGTGAGAACATATCATATTTGTCTTTCTCTGACTGGCTTATTTCACTTAGCATAATATTCTCCAGGTCTGTTCATGCTGTGGCAAAAGGAAAGATTACCTTCTTTTATATGGCTGCATAGTATTCCATTGTGTAAATGTACCATGGCTTTTTTATCCACTCATCTACTGATGGGCACTTGGGCTGTTTCCAGACCTTGGCTATCGTAAGTAACGCTGCTATGATCATGGGGGTGCACATATTCTTTTGAATTGGTGTTTCAGGAGTCTTAGGATATATTCCCAGCAGTGGGATCACTGGCTTAAAAACAGTTTCATTTAATGTTTTGAGTAAACTCTATACTGTTTTCCACAGTGGCTGCACCAGTCTGTATTCCCAACAGTGCACTAGGGTTTCCCTTTCTCCACATCCTTGCAAGTACTTGTTTGTTGATTTATTGATGATAGCCATTCTGGCAGATGTGACTTGATATCTCATTGTGGTTTTAATTTGCATTTTTTTTGTAAATATTGATGTTGAACATTTTTTCATATGTCTATTGGCCATCTGCATGTCCACTATAAAGAAGTGTCTATTCAGGTCCTTTGCCTGTTTTTTAATTGGATTTTTTGTCTTTCTGATGTTGAGTTCTATGAGTTCTTTATGTATTTTGGAAATTAACCCCTTATCAGATGTATCATTCCATCTCCTGTACAGTGGGTTCCCTTTGTTGATGGTTTATTTTGCTATGCAGAAGCATTTAGTTGTAGTCCCATTTGTTTATTTTTCTTTATTTCCCTTGCCCTAGGAGACGTATTGGCAAAATATTGCTACAAGAGATGACTGAGATTTTAGTGCCTATGTTTTCTCCTAGGATTTTTATGGTTTCATGACATATTTAAGTCTTTTATTGATTATGAGTTTATTCTTGTGTATGTTGTAAGTTGGTGGTCTGGTTTCATTTCTTTGCATATACCTGTCCAATTTTTCCAGCACCATTTATGAAGAGACTGTCTTTACTCTATTGTATGTTCTTTCCTCATTTGTCAAATATTAATTAACCACATAAGCATGGGCTGATTTCTAAGCCCTCTATTCTATTCCATTGATCTGTGTGTCTGTTCTTATGCCAGTACCAGGCTGTTTTGATTACAATGGACTTGTATTATAGTATAGTTTGATATCAGGTATAGTGATTCCCTCCAACTTTGTTCTTCTTTCTCAAAATTTCTGAGGCTGTTTGGGGTCTTATGTGATTCCATATACATTTTTGGAATATTTGTTCTAGATCTGTGAAATACAGTGATCCCTCACCTATCGCGGGAGTTACGTTTCAGAGCCCCCTGCAATAGGTGAAAATCCGTGAAGTAGCGGTGTTATATTTATTTTATCATTTATATATATTTTAAGGCTTTATAAACCCTTCCCACACTCCTATAAACCTTTCCCACACTCTTATAAACACTTCATAAGTTCTTAAACACTTTCTACACTCTTAAACCCACGTAATTGTAACAACATATAAAAAGTTCTATGTGGGTACTCACCAGTGAAGTATATAGTCGTCCCTTGCTATAAGTGAACCACGATATAGTTAGGGATGACTGTATGCCATTGGTATTTTTAATAGGAATTGTGTTGAATATATAGATTGCTTTGGGTAACATGGCTATTTTAATAATGTTAATTTTTCCAATCCATGAACACAGTATATGCTTCTACTTATTTGTATCTTCCTTAATTTCCTTCTTCAAAGTACTATAGTTTTCCTAGTATAGGTCTTTTTACTCCTTGGGTAAGTTTATTCCTATGTACCTTATTTTTTTGTTGTAATAGTAAGTGAAATTTTTTTCTTAGTTTCTCTTTCTGATAGTTTATTACTGGTGAACAGAAATGCCGCTGATTTCTGAATATTAATTTTGTATCTACTACTTTACTGAATTCATTTATTACCTCTAGTAGCTTTTTGATGTAATCTTTAGGGTTTTCTATGTTTGATATTATGATATTTTGTGATAATGACAGTTTTCCTCCTCCTTTGGATGCCTTTTATTTCATCTTCTTGTCTGATTGCTGTGGCTAGGACTTCTCGTACTATGTTGAATAAGTGGCATGAAAGTGGACATTCCTGTCTTGTTCCTTATCTTAAGGGAAATGCTTTTAGTTTTAGGCCATTGAGTATGACATTGGCTGTGGGTTTGTCATATAGGGTCTTTGTTATGTTGAAGTATGTTCCCTCTATTGCCACTTTGCTGACAGGTTTTTTTTTTTTTTTGGTCATAAGTAGGTGCTGGATTTTACCACATGCTTTTTCTGCATCTATTGATAGGATCATGTGGTTTTTATTTCTCATTTTCCTTTTTGGTGTTTCAGGTTTGTTGATTTGCAGACATTGTACCCACTTGCATCCCCAGAATAATTCCCACTTGATCATAGTGTATGATCTTTATAATGTATTGCTGGATTTGGTTAGCTAATATTTTGCTGAGGATTTTAGCATCCATTTTTGTTTTCAGGGATTTTGGCCTATATTTTTATTTTTTTTGTAGTGTCTTTAGTTGGTTTTGGAATTAGGATAATGCTGGCTTCATAAAATGAGCTTGGAGTTTTTCCCTACTCTTAGAATTTTTTGGAATAGTTTAAGAAGGATGGGTGTTAGTTTTTTTTTTTTTTAACATTTGGAAAATTCACCTGTGAAGCCATCCAGTCCAGCACTTTTATTTTTTTGGAGTTTTAAAATTACTGCTTCAGTTTCACTAATTGTAATATGTCTATTCAGATTCTCTGATTTTTCCTGTTTCAGTTTTGGAATATTATATGTTTCTAGGATTTATTCATTTCTTCCAGATTGTCCAATTTGTTGGCATAAAGTTGTTTGTAGTATTTTGTTACAATTTTTTGTACTTTGATATCAGATGTTACTTCTCTTTTATTTCTGATTGTATTTATTTGGGTTATCTCTCTTTTTTCTTCATGAGTGTGGTTAAAAGTTTGTGAATCTTGTTTATCTTTTTGAAGAAGCAGCTCTTGGTTTCATTGATCTTTTTTTTTTTTTTTAGACTC
This sequence comes from Trachops cirrhosus, assembly GCA_028533065.1. Classification (NCBI taxonomy): domain Eukaryota; kingdom Metazoa; phylum Chordata; class Mammalia; order Chiroptera; family Phyllostomidae; genus Trachops; species Trachops cirrhosus. Next base: position 84,223,829 of record CM052544.1, on the reverse strand, counting down.
ACTTTTGTTTATTTGTGCTCTGGTCTTTATTTCCTTCCTTCTACTCACTTTGGGCATTGTTTGCTGTTTTTGTTTTGTTTTGTTTTTACAGTTCCTTTAAGTGTAAAGTTACATCATTTATTTGAGTTTTTCCTTGTTTCTTGAGGTAGGTGTGTAATGCTATGAATTTCTGTCTTATGACTGCTTTCACTGTGTCTCATAGGTTTCAGGTTTTTGTGTCCTCGTTTTCACTTGCTTCAAGGTATTATTGATTCCTTCCTTGATCTCACTGTTAACCCATTCATTGTTTAGTAACATGTTGTTTAGCCTCCATTTTTGTGTCTTTCTCAGTTTTTTTCCTGTGGTCAGAGAAGATGGTTGATATGATTTTAGTCTTCTTAAATTTATAGAGACTTGTTTTGTTACCTAACATGTAGTCTATCCTGGAAAACTTTCCATGTGCACTCAAAAAGAATGTATATTCTGCTGTTTGAGGTGAAGTGCTCTGAAGATATTAAGTCCATCTGATCTAGTGTGTCATTTAAGGCTGCTGTTTTCTTGTTGCTTTTCTATCTGGTAGATCTATCATTGGTAAAAGCCCCTACAATGACTGTATTACTGTCAGTCTCTCCCTTTATGTCCATCAAGTTTTGCTTTACATATGTAGGTGCTCCTATGTTGAGTGTATAATGTTTACTAGGGTTATATCCTCTTGTTGGATTCTTCCTTCTATCATTAAGTAGTGTTCTTCTTTGTCTCTTACTGTAGTTTCTGTTTTAAAGTCTATTTTGTCAGATATAAGGATTGTCACCCAAGCTTTTTTTTTGTTTTTATTTGCATGAAGTATGTTTTTCCATCCCTTTCCTTTTAGTCTGTGTGTATCTTTCATTCTGAGGTGTGTGTCTTATAGACAGCATATGTATGCTTTCTTATCCATTCAGCTACCCTTTGTATTTTGAATGGAGAATTTAATCCATTTACATTTAGAGTGATGTTTGAAAGTATGTATTTATTGCCATTTTAACTCTGGTCTTCTTTGTTGTTGTTGTTGTTGTTTGCCTTCTTCTAGTTCTTAAATCAGGCCCTATAATACTGGTTTTGTGGTAACAAATACCTCTAGATTTTTCTTGTCTGGGAAGCTCTATATTTCACCTTCAGTTTGAAAGATATCCTTGTTGGGTAAAGTAGTTTTGGTTGTAGGTCCTAGCTTTTCTTCACTTGGACTATTTCATGCTAATCCCTTCTGACCTGATAATGTTTCTGGTGAGAGATCAGTTGATAGTCTTATGAGAGTTCCCTTGTAGGTAACTAACTGCTTTTCTCTTGCTACTTTTAAGATTCTTTCTTCGTTTTGAACTTTTGGCATTTTAATTATGATGTGTGTTTGGGTAGGCCACTTTGGGAACTCTCGGTGCTTCCTGGACTTGTGTGTCTTTTTACTTAGCCAAGTTAGGGATATTTTTGGTCATTATTTCTTCAAACAGGTTCTTGATCCCTTGCTCTCTCCCTTCTCTTTCTGGTATCCCTATGATATGGAAATTGTTATGCTTCATGTCGTCCCAAAGTTCCCTAAAACTATGCTTATTCATTTTAATTATTTTTTTCTTTTTGTTGGTCTGATTATGTGTTTTTTCTACTTGTCTTCCAAATCACTGATTTGATCCCGTGTTTCATCCAATCTACTTTTTATTTCTTTCAGTGTATTCCTGATGTCATATATGCTATTCTTCATTTCCTACTGTTCTTTCATGGCTTATATGTCATTTTTCATGCTTTTGTAGTTCTTACTAAGTTCCTTGAATATCTTTATAACTGTTACCTTGAACTCTATTTATGATAGACAGCAAAACATTTCATTTAGCTCTTTTCTTGGAGATTCCTCCTGTTCTTTCATTTGGTGCTTGTTTCTTTGTCTTCCCATTGTGGCTGTGTTTTTGTGTTTGTTTCTATGTATTAGATAGATCCGCTATGACTCTCAGTCTTCCTGTAGTAGGTGTAGGTGTCTTATGTAGTAGGTGTCCCGAGGAGCCACGCAGTGTGGTCGCCTTGATCTCCTGAGCTGGGTACTTTAGGATCATCTCTTGTGTGGGTCATGTGGCCCTTCTGTTGTATTTGAGTCTTGATTACTGTTGGCTCATTCGTTCCTGGGATTCACCCCCAGGCTAGTTGAGTGTGAGGCTCAACCCTGATCATATTTTGTGAGCTGCTTTGCAGGTACTGCTGTGTTCTTCCTTTGGATATGCTGTTTGTGAAGTTTTTTGGGTCCTGCTCCAATGTTGTCTGAAGCTGACCACTTGGTGTGTTGGTTCTGGGCCCCTTGGGAGGAACTCTGGCATAGGCCAGTGTCAGACACTATCCATGCCTGGTCCTTGGCACTCTGTGTGAAGCTACAAGCTATCTGCGGTTTGTGGCTGCCTCTGTGGGGCCTGACTGCACATGGGAAGGACCAAGATACACTCCAGGGCTGGCTTTTACCAGCACTGGTACTGGTAGTTGGCCAGCAAATGTCCCAAGGCACCCTGAGATTCACTTTCACCTGCCTTCAGCCTCCAGTTGCCTTCCAGGCTCAGTCACTGAAAGAGCCTCTGTGGAATTGGCAGGGTGGGTTAGTGAATCTGCTGTGAGAGGAAGGTGTCATTGAGACTTCAGGGAAGGTGGTGGTTGTGATGCCCTTCCCCAGAGCCACCATGACTGCATCTTTCCCAGATTTTTCCCTAACCTTGGCAGGACAGAGCATGTAGTAGTCAGGCGTGTGGGGCCTCTGGAGCCCAGAGGTTAGGTCTACCAGAAGTGGGGGGTGTGTTTCCATCAGATATCCCATAAAGGTACGTGCTGGTCAGGTTCACAGAAAGGGGGTGGAATGGCTCCGCCCCAAAGCCAGTCACTTACACCTCCTAAATTGGCCCAGACTTCCATGCCTCAACCTTTGCTGCTGACTCCTCAGTTGCGCTCAAGATCTGCTGGGTGGGGAGAGAGGGATTTTAGTGGGTGAGGTAATTGTTTTTCTCTGGGCTGAGGCAGGAGGAGATTGCTGTGCTCAAAAGGCTATTGTGGTGTCTGAGAATGACTCAGTGCAGTGATTTTGGTGGCTGTCCCCCCACGTCTCTCCCCAGAGCCACAAACCACAAACTCTCCTCAGGTGACTCCAGTTTGCACCACCCTCACTCCGTCAGAGCCCATGGTGAGTGGCTGTGAAAAAAATTTTGCACATTGGCCCTTTAAGAGTGAGCTTTTGTTTCAAGCAGACTCCACCTCTCTTTAGTGGACAGAAACTCTGCCGTATTTCACAGCTGAATGCTCTGTGGGTACCTCTTTCCAGCTCTAGTGCTCTGGGCTAGGGAACCTGGCTTGGGGTTAAGGCCCCATGCCTCTCAAGGGGAACCTCCTAAAGCTGAGATGTCCCTTCAGCACCTCAGCCAACGCCTGTGGGAGTAGGGCCAGCCCTTTTCAGTCTCTGCCATTCCTGCCAGTCTCCATGTGGCTTCTACAAGTCCTTGGTTATAGACTCCTATTCACTAGTCTTTAGCTGGTTATTCAGGGTGATTGTTTCCAATTTTGCTGTGCTTTCAGTTTGGTTTGGGTAGGAGGTGAGTGAAAGATCCACCTACTTTGCCGATATCTTGAAAAGTGTCTGTGACATTTAAAAGGCCTCATTCCCTATATCCTTTCCCTGTAGCATGCAAACCTCAGCCATTAGAAGCTAATTAGAGGAAGATTTTTGAAGATACTATAAAAAAATTTGTTATTTGAGATGTAAACAATTGTCAGCCAAACAAATATTTATTAACTAGTATGTGAAAGGCCCTGTGCTAGGTATAACCTTGTTATTGGTAGTTGTAGGCTGGATTAAATACCATAACATAATAAAACTAGAATCAATGAGACACAGGGTAGGAAAGGTCCCATGGTGGAGAAATGTGTAGAAGGATCTAGGTTCTGAAAAGCTGCTAGAGAATAAGGTAGCAGTGCTGCCGTCTCCACTGGCAGTGGAATCATGTGGGAAGGAGTCAGAATGGTGCACTCGGAAAGAATCTAGGTTCAGAAGTCAGAAAAATCAGGATTTAAATACAAGCTCTGCAACCTGGGGCACACCAGTGAATCTCTCCCAGCCTCAGTGTTCCTGTCTATAGGAAGGACTTCAAACCAGCCCAGAAGTTGCCAGAGAGTAAACCCTTCAGTGTGTATTTCCTTTTATTAGGAAGAGATAGGGATGGGGGTGGGGGCCAAAGGGAGGATTGGGTAGTAATGACAAACATCTAGTGAAATGTCCTGAGGGGGAACCGAAATCTTCTTTAATACAAATAAGAAATGCAGAAAATATGAGTGGAGAAGAAATTTGAAATCTTTTTTCTTTAAAACCCTGACTCCCCACATTAGCTGAATATAATTTTCTATAAGTCTAGTCAATATGACATTTTTCTGATGATCTTTTTATGATTATTATGCATGCACATGCAGTAGAATTTATATTATCAGCTTATTTTGTAGCAAACATTAAGTAAATATTTTCTGTGAAAGATAATTAGGTAATGGTATGCTAAAACCTCTTGAATGGAAAGATGTTAAAAAAATTTTAACTCCATAAGATCATAACCAGTATAATAACTATATATATTTTTGTTTTTTTTAATATTTATGAATGGCAGCTTAAAATGGTATAGTGATGTTACTGAGATAGTTGTGCCCTGGTCACTGCTTTGCTGTGCTTGAATGCATTTTTTCTTCTATCTTTTTAGGGCTACACACAACCAGATCTCACCATGGAATCCTAGAACAACATACTGTGAATCCTAGGGGAAACTGGACTTTTTGGTGCCCTTGTTCCCTAGGAGGCAGCCTGCTCTGGTGATCAAAATGATCGGTCAGGGAGAGCTACACTCTCAGTCCAGCTTCCCATTGTGCTGGCTATCGGACGTCTGTGTAGCTGTTTAACCTCATTTCCTTCACTGGCACAAAAGGATAATACAATTGTACCTACCCTTAGGAAACTCAGGGAGAGGCTGTAAAAATTAATGGTATACTGGAGGCACCACACTTTGGATATCTCAGAGAGTGGTAGAAAATATTGTTATTGAACAATTGATATTCACTTTCAAAGTGCTTTCTAAAACATTTTAAGGGCATAATTAGCTATATTGGATGTAAGTGTTGTAACCTAGGACAATATAGCTGTTTTGTGTTTTTAGAAGCTCTAAAATAAATAGGAAAAAAGAAGTGCAGATTTTAAACTGTTGAATATAAATATTAAATATAGAAGGAAAGAATTTTTGCTTGTAAGACCTGACAAATGAAAGATGGATCTTTTTTCATCAATTAATGTTTTCATTTGGGGACCCTGAGGCAAGTACATTCTCTGAACCCAGCTTAATGAATCACTTAGAGCTCTGGGTGAGAGAGTTTATTCAGTGGAACCAGTTTATTTGTTTTCAGAGTTAATGTGTTTCCTGTGAATATTCCTTCGTGAATTCTATAAATTGGTGAGTTCTCTAAAGAGCTCCCATAAAGAGATTCAGTTTCCCCAGCCTGAGTTGTGAACAAATTACAACATAAGGCATATTAAGGTCATCAGATGGATAACAAAGTATTACCTCTATTCTGGATAGAACTATGTTGGAGATACAGTTTAGTGTAAGAGGAAAGAAAGGTTGTGCTCACCTGGTTATGGCCAGGGAAAGGAGGGGTGGGTGGAGGATGAGTGTCGTTCGAGGTAGGATTTATTAGCCTGCTCTCTAAGCGAAGCTCAAATTTCAAAAGAGGGAAAAAAACAGGGAGGAGTGAGTTGAAGGGAGTGGAGTGGAAGGTCAGCCTTGTTTAGGGAAAATCCCTCTTTATAGGAACCAAGAACAGGAAGGAGGCATTTCCTGTTAACAAGATGAACTCTTCTCAGATCCCCCACTTTAAAATTCTCTGGCACTAGACAGTAACAAGAGCCCACCACATCTGGGAATCAGTGAAGGAATTCCTATTTCCTTTCATTGCAGGTTTGTTCATTTTGAGCATCTGGGACCCTTTTTGCTTGTTGTTGTATTGAACCTAGAATAGTTATACAGTTTCCCACATTCCGGACCGAGTTGGGGGGTGGCGTGAGCAACGATTTTGAAGTATGTGTAGGATTTAATTTTTTTTTTCTGATTTACTTGGGTGGGTTTTTGCTCAAGTCACCATTGCAGCTTGGTCAAATCATTGTTTAAACAAAGACATAACCTAAGGGTGGTTTATGGATGTTTCATTTTTCAAAAATTGTGACTTGGGTCCAGGGCTTAAATCATTAATCCTATTCCAAGTTTGGATTGTACAGAGCTGAAAATATTTCACAATAATTTTTTAAAACAAATGTTACTTATCCACCTTGTTGTGGAGAACAAATATTACAGATTTTTATCAGCGGGCATTGTTCCTGATTAACTTATCAGTCCTGACATGCTTTAACCGTGTCCCCAGCCTTGCCAGTTTCTAGCTGATCTAGAGCTCGGCTGTGTTAAAGAGCTGGACTGTGCTTGTCAATGGCTTGGGTCATAGGGAGGGAAAATCTGCACCATCAGCGACTGGGCTGCCTTTCCTCGGCTCACCTGCGGGGGCACTGCTTCCTGAAGGCCCACTGGAGCTCTGGAGGCCCTTTTCTCCAGGAGCAGGTGAACAGGAAGATACTGAATTTGGAGGCTTTCAGGAATGCAGGATGGTGAAGTGGTTCAGTTAACAAACATTTGTTAAGTGTTTTTATTTAAAAGCAAAGCCCAAGAGGCATATAAAGTGTGAAAAAACAGTATTTGTTTTTAATGATTCTTTAGTCTGTTTGGAAGAGGTGGAATTAGGATTACTCTATCCAGCAAAGCTAGCATTTAGAATGGAAGGGCAGATAAAGTTCTTCTCAGATAAGGTCAACTTAAAGGAGTTTGTCATCACCAAGCCCTTGTTATATGAAATGTTAAAGGGACTTACCTAAGAAAAAGAAGATCAAAACTATGAACAGTAAAATGACAACAAACTCATAATTATCAACAATTGAACCTAAAAAACAAAAACGAAAACAAAAACTAAGCAAACAAGTAGAATAGGAAGAGAATCACAGAAATGGAGATCACGTGGAGGGTTATTATTGGGGAGGGGAGGAGAATGTGGGAAAAGGCACAGGGAATAAGAAGCATAAATGGTAGGCACGAAATAGACAGGGGGATGTTAAGAATACTATGGGAAATGGAGAGCTAAAGAACTTATATGTACGACCCATGGACAGGAACTAAGGTGTGGGGGGAAATGCAGGATGGTTGGGGGTGCAGGGTGGAGGTGGATAAAATGAAGAAAAAATTGGGACAACTGTAATAGCATAATCAATAAAATGTACTTAAAATAAAACTAAAGAAGAAACATATAAAAGAAAGGAATTGAAGGGTGAAATGACAATGTAAAACAATTCAAAACACACTTAGGAAGCAAATATTGTGTATTCACTGCTACAGTTGGTACTGATGTATAACAATAAACGAGAAATAATCGAGGTCTAGAAGAAATCTACATTTCCCACAAGGTAATAGATTATGTGAAAGTAGCTTTAGGGGATGAAATATAAAAGGATACACACATCATGGAATATCTGCCAGGCTCAGAGAAAGCTGTGGAAAGGAATGGATATTGGAGCTGAGCCTTAATGATTGAGTAGGAGTTTGCTGGATAAAAAAATGACATGGATGGAAATAGAAGAGGTGGATACGAAAGATGTAGTGGAGGGCATAAGGATAGGGCTTGGTGAGTGATTAGAAAAGGCCTATATGGTGCTAAGAAATGGAACTTGAGTGATGGAATAATTATAGAAAACAAAGGGAGTCAGAAAGTGAGGTACCATGGTGCAGAGAAGCTGAGGAAGTTAATAAATGATACTATTAATAAAAGTTGCTTTATCCTGTTACTATCAATATTGCTTTTAATCCCAGAATATTATCAAATTAGGTAAAGAACAACAGTAATTGGCGCTACAATTGCTTGAAGAATTGTAAAATGGTCCGAGCTGTATAGGTAGGATAGAGAGATAAAAACGTATGGTGCTACAGTAAGCCTGCTGTAACTTGAGTTGTAATTAGACCTAATCTTTCTCCACACAATGGAAGAATGAATTAAATTTAAGATTACTGGATTTTTAGTTGTTATTTATTGTTAACTGGAGTTGATTTGTGTTCTTAAAGGGAAAATTTTATAGCTTTGGAGTTTATATTCTCTATTTTTAGTTTAATGGTTTTAATTTATTGATCTTCACAGGATAATATGTATTTCTGTCTGGGTTTCCAAGGCAATGCCCAGCAGAGCCTCTTTTTTCAGGTGTTTTTGAGGGGACTTTTCTTGATATCTTTGCCTCTTGCGATTGCCACAGCATGCTGTTGTCAGTTGACATTCCCAGGGTCTCTCTTCCTCTGTTGTACCCTTCCCATGGCCCGTGTGACTTTTCAACAGAGATGTCCTGTCCAGTAAGTGCACCTGCTGACTCCCACACATTTCTGTATTTTAAACATTAAAGAAGGTGGCAGTAAGCAAAAAGATATTGGCTGTGAAAGGAACAAATGAAAATGCATCAAATGACATGGGTATTTACATTTACATATGTGTAAATTTTAGTAGAGCTTTATTTTGAGTTTGGTGTGAAAACCATATTTTTGCTAGTAACAGAATTTTATTTTAGATTATTAGAATTTGTTTATTTGCATTACTGATCTGGGTGAGCTAAAAGCTTCTGGAGAACTGGACTTTCTGCTTCTTGATCTAACTAAATTTGAGGCCTCTTTATAGTAAGAATTATCCTGGGTTGTTTGAGTTTAGTGTCAAAAACATGGAAGTCACATGTGCTATTGAACAAATAGTGAATCCCATGGAGATGAAGATTTGAGAGAATGGCAGATGACTGTGCCTCTTTCTCCCCAGCACTGTTTTGGGGGGAAGATAATTGGACTGACCAACCACTATAATATTTTTTGGAACAAGATTCAGTAAGCATGTACACAGTGTTATGCTGGTGAAAAATGAATGTAGATTTTGAGCAGGAGGCTTGGGAGACCTCTATGTTGTTAAATGACATGGGGATGCCAGGAGAAAGAGGGAGTTGTAGGAAATATGTCAAGGTCAAACGTCATTTTGTATTTGAGATTGGTTGAGATTTTATATAATTAAACTGAAAGATAAATTCTAGGAAGTTTTATATTTGGAAGTTTGGTTTGACTTCTAATAGAATTTAAGTACCTGGCATGTAGTGACTTTAAATAATATAAACACGTGGCTGAAAAAATAGATGGAAAAGTTCTAGACATAGTGCTAGGCGATGAGGATGTAAAGGGAACAGAGATGTTCTTCCCGCACCTTGGGGACTTAGCCCTTGCTCTCTCCTGTCTGGAACATTCCTCTTTCAGTTAGCCACATGGCTTACTCCTTCAGCACCTTTGTGTCTCTATTCAAATATTACATATTCAGTGAAATTAACCTAACTTTCCTTAACTTGCTCATAGTCCATGTTTTCCTTCTTTAGTTTGTTTTTCTCCATAGAGTATCATAGTAATTTAATAATATATAAATACATAGTTATATAAAAATATATACTGTATATATTTATAAACATACAAATATAGCTATTTTATGATAATCTAGATGAAATTTAGAGAAACTATAAATTAAGTAGCAAGAGATAAATTTAGAATGGCAGGTTGGGGACAAATAATGGAAGCTTCAAAACGTAAAGTTTCCATGGGGAACTATGTATGGTGTATACATAGTATTTTATGAAGAGCAGTGGGATCATTGTTCTACATTTCATGGTTATGAAATATTTACTTATTCACCAAATACTTATAGAGCACCTACTATGCAAGTTTAGGTACTGGGAACACCAATGACAAAACATGCAAAAATCATTTCCCATCTAAAATATTTCCTCTACTGAAATGTAGTCAACTTCATTGATCAGAAGAGGTGACACCCTTTAGGAAATCACTTACATGCCTGTTTTAGGCATGATGTTCAGATGAGGTCAACTGGGATGATGCTTTTGACAAGGAAAAAAGAGAGTGTTCGAAATGATGTGGGGAGTGAACATTCAGAGCTTACTGAGCGCTTCGAGAGTTTGTAGATGAGGAGCAATGAGGAGTTGGATGCCTCTTAGATTTGAGTCTCAGTAGCTGGAAGAACGGTGGAGCTCTTAAGGAATGCCAGAAAGGGTGACTGCGCATCTTCTGGTGGAAAATTGTGGTGTCCACTTTCATATGATTTGGATTTGGCAGTTGCCATTCATTCAAGTGGAGATGCCCAGGAAGGGGGATGGAAATGCAGATGTGTAACTCAGGAGAGACGCCCCAGACCAGGATTTATTGCAGCAGCCGATATTTACTTGTGTACCGTTTAAATGTTAGCTCTAGGTAAATGAGTTAATGTAAAAGCACAGAGTGTCTTCTTCATCCAGTGTCATGGGATATCAGCCGCAATTTTAATTTGCCATCCTATCACTACTGCTGTCGGTCACAGGAGTGTGCACTGTTCCTGAGTAAGTCTGATCATGTGGTACTTTACCAGCGGACACTGTATTTCTGAGCCTAGGGAATGGCTGTCCTGTGCCCTTACTTTACACATTGCGGTTGTAACTCCAACAGTAGCATGTGTTGCCCTTATCTATATGAATAATTAATCCATTCTTGAAACTTAGTAAGCTGCTCACTCAATAATAAACAAGTAATACAATCTACTTCTTATTAAGAAATATTAATGTGAGAATAAGATTTAAGATTCAATTTATATTCCTAAAATTGCCTTAGCTGATGACCCATTTTATGCTCATTGATAATGGGCTTACATTCTTCATGTTTTTACTTTTTAAATGATGATATAGAGAATGCCACTTAGACTATTTTGGTGAAAAGCTCTATATCAGAGCAAAAAGCTCAATCTGCCTTTTGTCTACTCTTAGATATAACTTCATTTTCAAGAAATACTATGTTTTGTCTATCAGAACCCACATTCAGACTGTAATAAAAATTTTACTTTATTTGTTAGGTTATTTATGCTATATACATATCTGAAATACTTGATGTAAGTAACTAATGGACTGCTTTTGCTTCATATTCCACATCTCTTTTATAGGACTGTGCTTCAGTTTCAGGCAAGTAATGGGAGACCCAACTAAAATAATAAGAAAGTTTTCCTCTCACATCACAAGCAGTCCTAGGACAGTTCCAGGGTTGATTAATTCAGCTTCTCCAGACACATTTGTATTTCCAAAGGCTAGTTATTGCCTGTTTTTCTGCAAGCCATTTCAGAATTTTGGCTTTTTGTTTTTGATTTTTTCACTCAGGGCTGTAAGATGGCTGTATCCCCTTTTACAACCCTGAGTGAAAAAGCATCAAATCCTCACAAAATTAATGGTTAAAGGTTGTAAGAGGAGATGCTTTATTATCTTGTGTTAAGATAGACTTATTGAGATAATTTACATATCATAACATTCACCCATTTATAGCGTACAAGTCAATGGCTTTAGAATATTTGCAACACTTTGTAACCATCATCATATTCTAATTTTAGAACACTTTTGTTACCCCCAAAAGAAACAACCACACCCCATGTCCTGTCCCCTCAGCTCTAGGCAACTGCTAATCTGTTCTCCGTCTCTATGGATTTTCCAATTCTAGACATTTAATATAAATGGAATCATGCAATATATGGTGTGTTCTGACAGCCTTCTTTCACTTAGCATTAAGTTTTAAATCTGTATCAGTACTTCATTACTTTTTATTGCTGGAGAGTATTCTGTTGCATGGATATACGTTTTGTTTATACATTCATCAGTGGGTGTTCGGTGATTGCAGTTTTTGGCAATTATGAGTAATGTAACTAACATTTGTGTAGTATAAGTTTTGTGTATATGTATGTTTTCATTTTTCTTGGTTATATACCTAGGTGTGGAAATGCTGAGTCATATGGTAATCCTTTGTTTAACATTTTAGGAATTGTTCATTTGTTTTGCTAAGTGGCAGTATCATTTTACAATCCCAGCAGCAGTTCCAATGTTTCCATATTCTGGCGAATACTTGTTATTGCCTGTCTTTTTGGTTATAGCCCTTTTAGTGGATATGAAGTGGCATCTCATCGTGGTTTTGACTTGCATTTCCCTGGTGAGTAATTATATTGTGAAACTTTTCATGTATTTATTTGGCCATTCCTTTATCTTTCTATTCAATCTTTTGCTAGTTTAAAAAATTGGGTTATTTGCCTTATTGAGTTGTATGAGCTCTTTATCTATTATAGACACAAGTATTTTATCAGGCATGACTTGCAAATATTTTCTTTTATTCTTTGGATTGTCTTTTCACTTTCTTGATGGTGTTACTTGATACCCAAAAGTGTTTGATTTGGATGAAGTCTAATTTATCACTCTTTTTACCTTATTGGTTGTGGTTTTGGTGCCATTGCCATCTTTTTTTTTAAGTAAAATTTTTTTATAAATAACATAATACAGAAAAGTGCTCAAATCACAAGTACAATTCATTGCATTTTCATAATGTGAAAATACCTATGAAGCCAGAATCAAAAAACCCAACATAACCAATATCCCAGAAGCTTTTTTCATGCCTTCTCCAAGGTTAACCATGATTTTGACTTCTAATATTACAGATGAATTTTGTCTGTTTTGAGATTTTTATATAGATTGAACCATACAATATGGCCAGCTCTGTTTTACTCAGCATTAAGTTTATAGACTCATCTACATTGTGGTGTGCACTTTTTTTGCCATTGAAAATTTTTTTTATTATTGTTTAGTTACAGTTGTCACCATTTTCCTCCATTGTTCTCACCTGCCCTGCCCACCCCCTGCCCCATTCAATCCTCCTTCTGTTGGCCTGGTCCATGGGTCCTTCATACATGTTCCTTGATGACTCTTTCCCTATTTTCCCCCATTATCCCTCTCCCCTCCCCTCTGGTCACTGTCAGTTTGTTCTTTATTTTCATGTCTCTGCTTCTGTTTTGCTCACTTGTTTGTTTTGCTGATTAGGTTCCCCTCCCCCCCAGCCCCATAGGTGAGCTCATATGGTATTTGTCTTTCACCTCCTGGCTTATTTCACTTAGCATAATACTCTCTGGTATGTAGCTTTCATTGGCTTGTTTTCATGTGTAGTATTTCACTATGTGAATTTTCCGCAGTATATTTTTTCTACTGTTTTTAGACATTTGTATGGCATTCAGATCTGGTCTGTCAGAATAGAGCTTCTGTGAATATTCTAGTCTTTTAGTGAACATACTGTGTACTTAAAAGTGTAGCCTGGATTATAGGATAGGCTTAGTTCAGTTCTAGTGGATACTGCTATGGTTGTACTAATCCATTCTGTTACCACTTTTTGAGTCTTTTTAAAGAACTAGGAAACATTTTTCCAGAAGTCTTCCTCCCTGCTACCCTCCAGAAAAATTCCCCTCATGTATCTCTGGTTAGAATATCTGTACATGCAGTTTCCTGAAACAGCCATTTCAAGAGAAACGACAAGGCTTGTAATTATCTTAGCTTAATCAAGAGTCGCCCTGTGGGGTTGAGGAGGGGGTCTGGCATTCTCATAAACTGTTGACCTTCTGATACATAAATGCAGTGGGGTTCTGTTCTGCAGAGGAGAGGGGAGGGGAATGTGTGGTGAGTGAAGTCAACTGCTGAAACAAGGAACATTCGGTTAAATCAATTAGATGCCTATCTGAAAAAGTGAGCTATTCACTCCACTAGATATCTCTTCTGCAATTATTCTGACAATTTACCAGGTCTTTCAGTTTCAGGACAGCTTAATATAGTAAGTGCTCAATAAATATTTTCTAATAGTGATTATATTTTCTCATTTTAAAATAAATTTTTCAAAACATTATATTTTCATTGGGCTTGCCATCATAGACTAAATGTCCACCTTTGCATAGTATTGTTAGTCCTCACTTTTAATTTAATTATAATGCCTATTGAAAATGTGCTGTATAAAATAAACGGGGAGAGGTTAAGAATGGTATAGGAAACAGAGAAGTCAAAGAACTTATATATACAACCCATGGACATGAACGAAGCGGGGGAATGCTGGAGGGTTTGGGGGTGCAGGGTGGAGGAGAGATAAGGAGGGATAATTGGGAAAATTGTAATAGCATAATCAATAAAATATACTTTAAAAAAACAAAAGAAGACAATGTGACGTGAAGTGTCCACTTACTCACAGGTGGCAAACACAAAGCCCACAGGCCGGATCCGGCTCTCCGCCTGGTTTTATTCTGCCCAGCACCTTGTTTCTACCCAGTAGCAGTGCTGAGCTCCTTGCCCCTAGTTAAGGAGTAGTTACATTTATACAGTCCTGAAATTACATTCGGCCCACTGAAGGTAGCTGCAAGGCTGATGTGGCTCCCAGTGAAAATGAGTTTGACACGCCTGATTACATAGTGTTACCATTTTCCCACAGAAACATGTTTTTATTATACTTTCATTCCTGTTAAAGGCTTAACAGCAAATTAATTAAAAACATCTAATACTGTATTATGTAAAAGCAAAGATAATAAAGTGACTGTATTTCTCTAAAATAATTTTGGATAGCAAAATTATCTTCTGAGTTATGTTCTTTTAAAGCAAGGAAGGCTCTTCTTTTCTAAGGGGCCCATCTCAATGAGTACGTATACACATAAAAATATAGTTTTGTTTATTGATATATTTTATTTGTATAAAACAAATTGCTATCTGTAATAAAAACTTGCAGAAAACAATAATTTTGTTTCTGTTCCTTGAATTTACTTAGGTTTTTGGAAAATGGTTTGGGTGGCTAAAATAATAAGGGCGTGAACCGTACGGTATATGTGCGAGTTAGATAGCCGTGACCACTGGGACCAGACAATGGAAGTGTTGTGAAGCAGAGAGGCCAGCCAGGTCTGGAGGGGCAGGTCCGGTGCGGGACAAGATCCGGTGTAAGTGGGGTCCTTATTTTCTAACTGTCGCGTATCTGCCTTCGGAACATTTAAATCACTTTCACCATTGATGATTATACATCTAGGGTTATGTATGAAATGTAATCATCTTGTTTTAGAAATGTTTTCCCCCTGTGCCATTATGAGCTGTACAAAATTGAAGTGCCTTGTCACATAAACGCAAGTTTAGTTTCCTATCTGAATTGTACTTTCCCTGGTTCACACCCATTGATGCCTTTCCTGTTCTTAGTTGACCTTTTTTTACCCAAGCTGTTTTGGTACAAGTTCCACCTCAATTAACAAAAGTGATACTTTACCTTGTCACGACATTGGAAACAACTTGGACTCTGTGTTTTAGGTCAGTAGTAGGTTTAAATTCAATTTTCTAAAATGTTCTTTAAAACAAGTTGGTTCATATTTGGTTACCTATAACACAGCATTACATGTTAGCAGGAAGGTCTTACAGAAATCTCAGGGGAGTGTGGTTCTCTTTAATTAGCCTTAGAAATGATGTGGTTTATGGTGAGTTTGCCAAAGAATCATCCTATGTGCACCTCTCTTTTTTTTTTTTTGTATTTACTTCTTTTTTTTTTTTAATTTTTATTTTAGTTTATTCAGTACAGTTTCTATCCTTTATTCCCATTCCAGCCCACCCACCCGTTCCTCCCCTCCTCCCTCCCCTTTCCAACACCCCTAGTTTTGTCCATGTGTCCTCTATATTT
>CM052544.1:84189013-84207697 GCA_028533065.1 Trachops cirrhosus | reverse complement strand
TCCTTCTGGTATCCAGGTGTTCACAGCTTCCTCCTACTCCGGGGCTTGGGCCTCACAGGACCCGGGGAGTGCCTGGCCTTTTTCGGGTCCACGGGTGCGCAGTCTCTGGGTCCCGAGGGGCGCTCACTTCTCCTACCTCCGGGGCCTGGGCCTCACAGGTCCCGGGGAGCTATGTGCACCTCTCTTGAGCATCAGTGAGTTGGATTAGTTTGTTATCATGTTCAAGTACATTATAAACATATAAATAAGGAAGTACTTTGCAGTGAAAGCATAGGTGTAGATTTTTACAGAGCTTTTTGTCTGTAAGATTTGGACAGCCCTCCTCTGTAGTCATTTAACTGTAGACAGGGGAAAATTACTCCATTCCATGGGGAATGTTTTTGGTGAAATTCAGTTCCATATGTCTCTATGTGTACATTTATTTGTTTAGCCTGTCAAAGTTAACTTGTCACAATATTTTGAAGATACAACATTTATAGTGTTGGAAAGTTTTACGTCCCTTGCATTATTTCATAGCCGTGGAGTTAATGAAAAATTCATTTTACTGCAGCCTTCAGGGACTTTTTAACTCAGAAGTTAACACTTCTGAAAAACACCCATGTGCTGGGCACGTGCCATCTCTTATGTAATTATTAAAATATCCCTTAGAGGTAGATGTTATATCCATTTTAAAAAAACAATTTAAAGATTTTATTTATTTGTTTTTAGAGAGAGGGGAAGGGAGGGATAAAGGGAGGGAAACAAAGATCAATGTGCCCCAACCAGGAGTGAACCCACAACCCAGTCATGTGCCCTGACCAGGAATTGAACCAGAGACCTTTTGTTTTGCAGGATGATGCCCAACCAGCTTGAGTCATACTGGTTAGAGGTATGTCTATTTTTCAGCTCAGTAATTAGGTCAAGAGATGTTAAATTGCCCAAGGTGCCATGGGTAATGTCTGAGACTCGAACCAGATACCATTCTCTTCCCTCTATAATATGTGCCTTCTCTTAGGATTTTTACTCTAGATAAGTACAAAAAAAAAAAAGAGAGAGATAAAAAAAATGAAAGCCTGTGAGTATTCTGTGCTACCCGTGAGGATTAAAATGTTTTTTTTAACATTTTCAGATAAGTGCATTTTATTGTAATTTGTAACATTTTGAATATTGTAATTGAATTTTTAAAATATTGTTCCTGAAAATTAGTTTATTGGGTAATGTATTCAGTGTATAAGGTTGGGAATGTGAAAGTTGAGTGTTGTTTCATAGAGCAATGAAATAGCACTGAATTTTAAATCCAATTAAACTGCTTTATATGCATTCTTATTACTAAAAAGAGCTTATTACTATAATTATTATCACCAGCTTACCTGAAACAGTTAATATATAATGAACCAAAATTATCATACTTTTAAAAATTATACAAAGACATTTTTAAGTGCATTTCCTATTAAAGAGTTTGAACTGTACCCTATGGATAGTAAGAAGCCCCCAACGAACTTTCCCAGGAGGGGACAAGACTAGGTTTGCACTGTTATGACTGTTGGATGGAGGATGAATTTGGAAAGCTGACTTTGGAAGCATGGAGATAGGTTAAAAGACCTGGGCTGCAATTCTAGTAATAGGTTATCGATGCCTACACTAAGGAATTGTTCATGAGAATAAGCACAGCAGGTGGATTTGGGAGATTTTATGGAGGTAGAAAAAGGCAGGACCTAGGTCTTGGTTGCTTGTGAGGGAAGGGGGGCGATGGAAGAGATTTCTGACTTGGGTCCATTAACGCAGCTAGGAGCAAATAGGTCTGAGAGGTGGTGGTGGGGACTTCAGTTATGAAATGCTAACTTTAAAATATTTCAGTAGGTAGTTTATTCTAGACTCAGGACCAAGTTTCTGGCTAAAGGTGTTGATTTTGGGAATACAGGTCTCTAGATGAGAATTGAAGACATGAGGGTAGATAAGATCGCCTAACAAGAATGTGCCGATTGAGAAGAGAATAGGTGAGAGGATGGAGCCCTGCCAGAACCACAGGCAGTGGCAGGGGAAGGAAACGAGTAAAGCAGCCCGAGGTGAATGGCTGTTGAGGAGGACAGCCTTGGGGAGCGTGCTGCCAGGGTGCCCATGAGAAGGGGGTGGTTCGAGAAGAACAGGCAGGGTTCTCCGATGTTGTAGAGCAGTCAAGACAGACAAAAGCCGAAGACAAAAGCTGATTGAGCCGAGGAAGGTTCCTGGTGAATTGCGGAGGGCAGTTTCACCAAAGAAGTGGGGATGAGAGGCGACTTTCAGTGGCCTGTGGAGGAAAAGGGCTAGGAGGAAGTGGTGATGGGGAGTGCAGATAAAGCTGTGAAAAAGTCTGCTGCCAATGGAAGCTACTAGGAGGGTATGTGAGGTCAAGGAAGGGATTTTTTTTTAAAGGTGAGGAAAATTTGCACAGATTTATAAGATGGTGAGCAGCTAATAGGGAGCTATCAGGTCAAGGCTCGGGAGAGGAAAGAACTGATGAACCAAGGACTCGAAGTGGTCAGGAGAAGAATGGAGCAGAGAGCAGAGGCACAGGTCGACTCCTAGACAAGAGGGATGAAAACTCAACATCAGGTCGGGAAGAAGGACGAAAGGATGGCAGGATGTGCTGGCAGCAAGCAGAAACAGCTCAGATGGTTTTACTTGTTCTTCCAGGCAGGATATCTTGGTAAGAATGTTAATGATGTACATGAGAGGTTGCAGAGTGGTAACCTTGGAGTTGGATTTAGGGATGGATCCAGCTGGCACTGTGCTTTTTAAATTTTGGTATTTAACCACCTTTGGGCGGGGTGCCGATTTTCTGGTTTTCACAGCTCTCCCTCTCCTTGCCTCATTCCATTCTTCCCCTCATTTATCAGCCGAGTTCCTGGACACCCTTGAATTTGTGACTCTGATGGAAGTGACCTGGCTTTCTAGAGTGGAAAGCATTGTTAATTATATTTAAACCTTAAGGAAAAAAAACAGTTGAGTTCAGGCAGGATAATGAGAACATAACTAAACTGAACGGAGATGAGCATTTTATTTTCAAAGACTGTGCTCTTTATTTTCTTTTTCTTCCATTTATTTAAAAAATTATAGCTGACAAACAATATTGTATTAGGTATACAACATAGTGACTCGACATTTATGTACCTTACAAAATGGTTACTGTGATGAGTCTAGTAGCTGTTTGGCATCATGTATAGTTGGAAGGATACTGCTGACTACATCCCTGCATTACATCCCCATTACTTATTTTTATAACTGGAAGTTTGTATTTCTTAATCCCCTTCCTCTCTGGCAAACATCGGTTTGTGCTCTGTAGCAATAAGTTCATTTCTGTTTCATTTTGTTCATCTGTTTTTTGGGCTCCACATATAAGTGAAATCATATGGTGTTTGTCTTTCTCTGTCCGACTTATTTCACTTAAGACGGTGGTATTTAAATACAACCATGCCCACCTTCCTGCTGCAGCTCCTCCTTTTCCTCCCCACTCTAACTGGCTTTAGTCAGCATTTACTTGACATTTACCAGGAGCTTTCCAGATAATACCTCTTGCCCTTGCATGGCCTTACATGTTAGATAGTGTGATCTCTCATTTACAGCTGGGATTCTGAGAGCGCAGGTAATTTTCCCAGGAGTTTGTAGTAAGATTGTTCATTTACACCAGGTGTCACACCAGGTGTGATTGTAGATGATTGTACATTCATACCGTGTGCTCTTGGTGTTGTGCACAGCCTGACTGGATTATGAGCCATTTTTTGGGTTGCATGCCCTCCATTTCTTTCCCCTAGTTTTTCTTGTCTCTGGAGGGAATGATGTTTGTCCTTCCTCCACGTGTTACGTGAACATTCACACTGCGAATTCTACCCTGATCAGTGTTCCACCCTGCCTATTTGGAGGAAAGAGCTGGCTTAGAGGCAGGGGACCCAGTCTGTCTGGTCCATGTCCTGGCTTATGTTAGCTGTGCAGCATAGGGCAGCCTTCTTCACCTTCCGTCTCTCCATTTTCTTCTCGTTAAGGTGGGGTGTTGGGGACAGCCATAGCATCAGTGAGGACCGAGCGAGGTAATGTTTGCAAAGAACAGTGCCTGGCGGAGAATGTAACTTTGGAGCTCATTAACTAAATACAAATACCCAAACTATCACTTTTATATTTTTATTTATTCACAACCTGGATTTTTTTTATAAAAAGACTTGAGGTCTTTGTATTTACAATGTTGAAAGCAGTGAACACTACAACCTTAGACATTACCAGCACTAAATGAATGTTTTGATGGATGCTGACATTACTCCAGAACTCATCCGTCAGTTGTAGTTCTTATTTGGGGGTAGAAGGGGAAAGATTACAGGCATTAGGCACTGACTCACTGTTCAAGGAGAACAGATGTAATCTATATGTGACTTATATTCTATAACACAAATACGCTTTGACAGTCTCTTTACCTTCTTTATTTTATGGAGTAACAAGTGAAATATAGAGAATTTAAGTTAACAGCAATTTAGTTGCAGCCATAACCAACAATTCAGATATTTTTCTTTTAGAAAATAAGAGAGTGGGTATTTCTTGGAAAACCAAGAAACCAGTGTCTAAGATTCACTTTTAACTGCTTCTCATCCTACGCTTAACAAAATCTTTCAAAATGGTGCACTGTTTTGTTTCTTTATCCCTATGACTGTTCCAGCAGCCCTTCCCAACCTTTCAAAGTGAACGTCCTTCATAAAGGAAGCTCCACTTTTTGGAGGAGAGCTCGAACAGTATTATTATGCCCTGTTCCTAAGAGGGCAACAATAGCAAAGTAAACAAAAGGAAAACAGCATTCAAAGAAAAAATCATTTTGCTTTGTAAATTATGTAGAACTAGTAGTGCCTTTTTAAATAAGGATTCTGAACCCCAAGAGCACTATAAATACCTTCTGATCTTAATGTATTAATGGATGAAGGTGTATGAAATGTTCTGGTAGATCCTCCTGTTCCTTTTATTTTTATAAGAAAATACATAATTAAGTTTAGGCAAATATAACAAGGAGGTGATAGAGAGAGAGTTTCAAATAATTTATTTTCCATTCCACGCTTTACAGCACCTTGTCATTATTGTATCTGTCTACACCTTGAATGTCCTTCTCTGAAAAATAGCCGCATAGTATATTGACAATGACATCTTAAAGTGCAGAGGCACCTGAACATAATATACACTAAATCCCCATTTCTGTGCGGATGAATGGCTGCTTCAGGTAATTAAGAGTGAGGCCGGGGGTTTCTCTGCTGTTTTTCTATTAGTTAATGCTCCCATTTCGTTTTCAAACATTGCACCAGTTCCCCCTCCCCACCTTTTTAAAGTTTTCAGTATTTAATACGTTCTTTCCTTCAACTCCTCATGTCACAAATGTAGTTGAGACAGTAACTTTTTTTCCGTTTTCTAATTTTATAGCTCTTTCCAAACGCTCTGAGAATGGATATTTTAGGAGTGAGAGCACGGTTCATGTGAGAGAATTGGCTCCCAAAACTCAAAAACTAGCTGGATTTTTTACAGCTCTCTGTAGTTAATTTCTTTGTGACTGAGGAAAACCAGCAAAGTCAGGGCCTAGGCGCCAGGCTGTGCTCCTGACGACTCCTTTCCTCTGTGAATCTGTACCAGGTGGTGGCCTGGCTCGGAGGAAAGTTCTTGATGACTAGAGTTTGGCAGAAAAATGTTTTTCAGGGTCATTTACATCTGTTCGCAAGTGCATTGAGTACTTCTGACATAAACATTTATAGCAGTCTGTGATTTTTTCAAGTTTTACTTTTCCCCATTATAGGATTAAAGAATACTAAAAATGAAGGGTGAATTTTGCTTCAATTCAAGCATACTGATTCTCCTCATTAAAAGGAAACTACTACCTTTTGATGTGTTCTGATACTGCCCACCTGGCCCCACTCAGTTAATGCTAAATTCTTCATGTCTGCCACTGTTCCTTGTGTTATAGTGTAATAATCCCAATAATCTTCTCAATAATCTTTAAAAAATATATCCCAAATCTCCTTTTATCCTCATTTTTTTTGTTTTGTTTCTCTGTGGCTGTTGTAACCTTGACACTGTGGACCACCCTTTTTTCTAGAGAGTCTTTCTCCTTTGTCCTAACAGGACTTGGGAATTTCCTGGGCTTCCTCCTTTTCCACGTGTCACCATTTCCCAAAGCTTAAGTCCTTGCCCTGCTGTCACTCTCCTTTATGACTTGACCCGTGGGTGTGACCTGACTCTG
Organism: Trachops cirrhosus; assembly: GCA_028533065.1. NCBI lineage: Eukaryota > Metazoa > Chordata > Mammalia > Chiroptera > Phyllostomidae > Trachops > Trachops cirrhosus. Next base: position 84,201,480 of record CM052544.1, on the reverse strand, counting down.
TGAGGCTATCTCTAGGTATCAGAAATAGCTGCATTCCATACTGTTAGCTGTTCTTGTTCTGCATCTCTTACTTGTGGGAGACCAATTGAACTGTTCTGATAGAACTTTCAACTCACCTAAAACTGAGCTCATCTTACTTTTGGTAAGTGATTGAGAGAAGAAACTTCGGTTATCCCCCTTTTTTCGTATCAGTTGGTTCAAGTTGTATTTCTGTCCCCTATCCATCATCTTTATCTCCAATCTATCTGACTATCAAAGGCCTTCCAAGGTCTAGGAGGAGAGGTACAATTGAGAGAAGCAGGGAACAGCATTTCAAATGAGTGGAACATAAACAGAATGGAGGGGGTGTTGTGAGGGGTCAGAAGATACACTTGATTTGGGTATCTTAGGGATAGTTAGAATGGGGTTGGAGAAATTTAAGCCTGATATGGGTAAAATAAAGAAATTGGACATTTTTGAGCAGAGAAAATGTGGTGAAACCTGCATTAAAGAGAGATTCATTGGACTTTGTAATGTAAACAGTTAACGGCCAGGCAAGGCCTTGGTGAATTGGAGATTAAGGGTGGAAGTTCAAGGTCTGAAGCCCAGGAAACTGGGGGCTCCATCAAGAGACTGGGAGGGTACCTTTTTTTCTTTTTTAAAGGAAATTGATGTCAGTTCTAGAAATATTTAGCTCAGCTGACATGAAGCCATTTGAAGGGAAATGTCCGTTAAGCATTGAGGATGAGAGACTTCATAGAACTTGTGTGAGCACACTGGGCCAGGGAAGGAAATTTGTGTCATAATTGCCTTTGCAGTTTTTACTGCTTTTTCCATTTCTCATGATTTGTTCTTTTGTACTTTAATGCTGTCATGTTATTTATGTTAATAATAAACCTCATTTATCTTGAAGATAGCTTTCTGTTAAGCTGCCATGAGATCTTCAAACTTATTTTCTCAGTGACAAATAAATGATTATAAGGCTATGGCTTGTCACAGTATCATAACTTTGGACAAATTTATCGCTATGAATTAAGTGCATTAAGATTAATGTTTCACAGGTACTAATGGCACAGCAGGATAATCAATGGCAGCTGGTTTGAATTTGTGAGCCCTGTGGGAAAAGCTCAGTCAAAGATTTTCTCTCAAACCATGAAGAGTATGTTTATGATTGGTATCCCATGGTGAAATTTTTTTTTTTAATAGGAAGGAATGATGGTCACAATGCTGATAGAGTGGTCATGTATCTTTGTTTTTTGTTTCTTTGTAATATGTACACTGTCAGCCAACACAAGGACACATCTATCCACATACATTGAGGTTTCTCGGGTTGGGGAGTGTGAGGGGAAAACAGAAGAACTGAGGAAAGACTCAGTTTTAATTATTATAGAAAACTACATTGTGCTCTACCCTGACATACCTGAGTTGGGAGGAGGTCAAAACTTTTTGTCTTTTGAGAGAGAATCAGTGAAGGGAGGGCAGAGGACTGCCTATTGTTTCAGGTGTGGAAGAATTCTTGTTCCTTTTTTCCAACTATTTTTGTCGGTGGCCATAGTTGGAGTTTGGGTTCAAACTTCAAGAAGCAGCGCCTGTGCCACCTGCTGGACTGTGTGTTCACAAGGTTCCAGAAGGCCTTAGTGAGGCTGAATACTGCCTGGGGTCATCTTTAGTCCAGTGGACCCTCGAGGAGTGAAGTAACCGAGCAGAGTGGGACTGTCTGAGTGTAGGCAGTAGATGTAGCAATAATACCATTTAACTCTTCTACTCCTTAGAAATGGTAAGAGACGTCTATGTACATGGTCTTCACTACAAATTGTTAAGCTGCTCTCCATCCTCAAAATTCATCACTCTTCTTCTATGCCTTTGCTGGCCACATCTACAGCAAAATGTGATAATACAGGAATAGAGAGAGTACTATGGGAGGTCAGGAAAGGTATGAAGAAGCCACGCTTTTAAGATATAACACTCCTTATGTTAGTCTGATGCCCAAAGAAATTAGTGCCGTGTGAAGTTCACAGAACTGAAGAGTTGTGGAACTGAAACAAGAATCTAAAGCTTGTGATTCCTAGTGTGGGGTCTTTTATGAGAGCATGTTGCCTCTAAGAACTGATCAGCAGAGTTGCAGAGGTGTGCTGTGTTTCTCCCTCTGCAGTAGGTAGACCAGACACACCCCAGAGCCTGTCTCACTCAGGCTTTGAAGTTCACCTTCCAGCTCCCTGGCCTGATAATAACCATCTTCTTGGACCTCTACCGAGCCTCCCTTAGACACAGTGAGCCACTTCTTCATTTTCTAAACTATATTCTTGTTACAGGGTGCAGCCAAGAGGAGGGAGCCCAAATAGGGATTTGAAATGGGACCCAGAACTCAGAGAATCCAGGAAATATTAGGATGTCCTCACCCCCACCCCCACAGGTGTGGGTTGGGGGAAGGGACAAATGGAGCAGGGCCATTGAGAGATGTTTTGCATAGTAACAGCTTTGCAGCTAACCTCTGGTGTTCTCATTTAACATATCTATAACCTTTAATTGGTTACATAGATATGTTAAATAGCTGTGGCCACGCTCTGAGTCAGGGCAATGGAAGTAACTTCCCCACCAAGATGTAACTGGGGGCAGGTCCCTCGAGTTACAGCACCTGCGTGAGAACTTGGAGATGACTGGCTCCGGGACACAGGGCCACGTCTGCCCAAAACTCACATGGCTGCCCAGTAAAGCTGGAAGGATATGAGAGTGCTGGCAAGTGTAGCCAATTGTGGGAGGAGTCAGAGGTGGGGCTGCAGTGGAGGATTGACTGGGGGATTTAAACCGAGACTCAGCATTCGTTGAGCAGGGAGAACCACGTGACTTTGCCAGAGTGGGGACTTCTGTGGCCCTGGGAGGGAGAACCACGAGGTTTTGGCAGAGTGGAGACTCCCGTGGCCATTGTGCAGAGAGGACCACGAGGCTGTGGCACTGCAGAGAACCATGTGGCTGTGGCAGTGAAGGAGAGCATGGCTTTGTCAGAGTGGGGACTCCCACGGCCTTAGAAGGGGGAACCACCACCCGGCTTTAGCTGGAGATCTCGGCAACACAGCTGATGGTGCCAGGAACCAAGGGAGGCCCACCAGCTGAGACAGATTGCTGGGAAGACCTGAAGGCTGCCTGAGCCACGGACTTCTGTTTCTTTTCCTGAGATATGGTACCCCAGACTGGGCAAAGTGGGAAGGAAGGACTGTGTGTGTCTGTGGGTGTTTTAAGGGACTTTGGGACTTTGATGAAGACATTAGGTCACTAGTTTAAGTCTGTACAGCATTAAATAAACATTTCCTTTCCTGTTCACGAATCTCTGGCATGAGAGATGTCTTTCCTATAAGGCGGCGGACATAACAAACCTGGGGGCTTCCTTTCGGTAATAGTATATTGCCCTTGGCCCCATGTTGTTCTGTAACATTCTTAGTATCACATGCCTTTCCATTCAGAACCATTTGTTTCTAAAAGAAATTTGGAGCACATATCCTTAATATGTCCATATTTATTAATAAGTTACATTCATGTACTAATATGTATTTTCATTTTCTTTCTCTCTCTCTCCTTTCCTATCTGTCTACCTATCTATCAAATCTATTTTTTGAAGCTTAGGAGAATCGAAATTAAAAAGGCACTGGATAAATATGAGCGAAGTTCTAATTTGTTCTTTCTGATAATCAGTGGGTTGCTGTGTCCCCCATTTCCCTTCCCCCAAGGAACCATGTTTAGTGTTAGGAGAATAACTCCCAAACATCATTTTAGAGCCCTGTCTTTATTCCTACTAGTCTTGTTCAGATTTAAAACTCCATTCATCTTTATACTTTTTTTCCCCATTTGTTTGTATAACCTGTATCAGTTAGGGTTCTCCAGAGAAACAGGTATACAAGATCTGTCCAGAAAGTATCCAGCCATGTGCTCTGAGAAATAGACATTTACTGAAGAAGGTGAAAGATACAATAAACAGTTTACATAGGACAATGACACCTAAATCCCCTTCAGAGTAGGCACATTGGGACCTCACACAGTTCTCCCATTTATCATCAGCTGCCCCATTATATTTTCCTGAATGTCATCAATGGTCTGAAATCTTTTACCTTTCAAAGGTGACTTCAGTTTTTGGGGAAAAGCAAGGAGTGGCAGGATACCAGATCTGGGTTGTAGAGGGGTTGAGTCACCTGGATAATTTAATGTTTTGCCAAAAAACTTTGCATGAGATATGATGCATGAGCAGGCGTGTTGTCTTGATGAAGCTGCCAATAGCAGCTTCAGCTGCCCATAGCTGCAGCCTTCTGAACATCTGAATAGTTTCCATGAGGAATATTCAAGTTTAATGCAAAATTTGATGCAGATTCATTGCTGTACTCTCTCAATCATTTTGAATGCAATGGTCACACAGTACACGTGCTCACTCAACGGCATCTGCTGCCCTCACTGACTAGTACAGTGAAGTCGTCATTGTTCACTCTCCCTGGCTGCCAGAGTACATCGATGTTTCACAAACTGTTCCCATTATGTTAATGATGGCTGGGCTTTTTCTGGACAGACCTTGTATATCTAAACAGATCCATGTCTATGTCTGTGGCTATGTCTGTCTCCGTCTGTCTGTCTATTGAAAGATGCATTAAGATTCATTTTAAGGAAATGGCTCATGTGATTGTGGAAATTGGCAATTTAGAAATCTTCAGGACAGGCCAAAGATTGGAAACTCAGGTGAAATTTTTATGTTACTATGTGGAGGTAGATTGCTTCTCCTTCAGGGACCTCACTCTTTGCTTTTAAGGCTTTCAACTAATAGAGGAGGCCCACCTATGTTATGGAGGGTAATCTGCTTTACTCAAAGTCTACTGATTTACAGGTTATCAAATCTAAAAAAACTACCTTCATAGCGACATCTAGGCTAGTGTTTGACCAAAAAACTGGGCACTATAGACTGGCCATGTTGGCACATAAAATTAACCATCCCACATGTTTATCATCATTTTTCACCTGGAACTTTTTTGGTCGCATCCTAGCTTATCTTCCAGCCTCCTATGCCTAACACTTCCAATTCACCCCCATGCTGCCAAAAGGACCTTTGAAGGAAACACTTTGGTATGGGGGAGTTTGTATGAGTTTAAGCAACATAGGTAATAATAATATTCACTGCAGTATTGCTTTAGTGATTCCGAAAACACAGTTATGATAAAATTCAAAGCTCTGTGCAATCTGAACCCCTCTTACTTCCTAGCCTCTTCTTTCCCATCACTGCCCTTTAGTTATCCCCAGGTACTCTTAGTTCTTCGAAGGCACTGATAATTTTCCTGTATCCAGGTGGCTTTGCTTTTTGGAACAGAGCTACACTAATATAAGGGGAAATACAAGATGATGGGGGGAAACAGGACTGTGGGAGAACAGAAATTGATATGAAAAATTCAGGGTTTTGCGATCTGAAAAAATTTCATTAAGATGAGGGAAAGGTGAGATAGATGGTGTTACAGGCTGAATTATGCCCCCACTCCATTCATATTTTGAAGTTTTAACTCCTAGTACATCAGAATGTGACCATACTTGGAGACAGGATCTTTGCAGAGGTAATTAAAATGAGGTTTGTTAGGGCAGGGCCTAATCTGGTGTGACTGGTGTCCTTACGAGAAGAGGAAACTGGGACACAGACATGCCCAGAGAAAAGATGATGTGAGGACTCAGGGAGAAGGCAGCCATCTGCAAGTCAAGGAGAGAGGCCTCAGAAGCAGTCAAACCTGCTGACACCTTGATCTTGGACTCCAGCCTCCAGAACCATGAGAAATAAATAGATCTTTATTGTTTGCACCATTCAATCAGTGGTTCTTTGTCATGGTAGCCCTAGCAGACTAATACAGGTGGAGTGAGGAGGGGTTTCAGGAACACAGAGTGAGCTGAAGCTAAGAGGCAATAAACTGTACAGTGTTATGTTTGTGGATTGTGCATCAAGGTTACTACTGCATAAAATTAAATATGTACTAGGTTATAACAGATCTCCAGAAGGTGCTGGAAATTTGCTTGGTACTTGAATTAACCATCTGTCCTATCAACATGACTGATAACTGCTGAATTTGACCTTGATCACCTGGCTCAGGTAGTGTTTGTCATATTTCTCTATTGTAAAGTCACTTACTCTTCTATACTACCCTCTTGGAAATGATGTCAGCAAGTGCAGCGCACACTTAAGGAGTGAGTCCCCTTAAATTTTTTAAACACAAAAGATGTGAAGCAGGTTTTGAAGAGCCAGTGTGAGTGACAATGTTCCTGAATTGTGAGGGTGGTAAAAAAAAAAAAGAAATGATGATGTTGTTTTGGTTTGTTTTGTATCAGAAAAAAATACCCCAAAATGTGGCTATGAGAAGTAAGGAAAATGTTGATTTGAATTTTATAATTTGTCAAATAAAATTAGATTTCAACCTTGGGCCATCTTTCTTGATTTAATTAAGGCAATCAGTTCTTATCAGCACCAATGTACACTGGTCGGTACCACTGGGACGCCTGTACTATATTGTTGTAGCCAGACACGGAAAGATTAAAATTGGTTGGTCTTTGATTATTAACTGAAAGGTTATAAAACATTGTCTTCTTAATGGCAGGGCCTTGACAGTTACATTTATTGGGCAGTTATAGTCCATGTGGCTTTCTCATAGCCTGACCCGACCCTGGTCTTGGATATATATAGTTTTTTTCTAGGCTACCATTTCTATTACATATGGGCAGGAGACTTCATGACCTCCCTCTAGTGGTCAGTCTTAGAATTTCAGATTCTTGGACAAATTTAGCCAAAAAAAAAAAAAAAAAAAAAAATCGTGGCAGTCTGCATGATAATTTTCAATAATATTTTAATATGGATGCTAAAATGACATGGTGATTGAATTTTAACTGTGTCTTTTTAGATTAGAACTATTTTTTAAATAAGACAGTGTTTTAAGGTAGTGAGTAATTATAACTTGATTAAAAGCTGTAGTGATGAAGATGGTATTCCAGGCGGAGGCTTACCTAGCTACTGTTAGCTAACAACCTCAGTGGCTATTTAATTTTAGCCAGGGAATTGAATTTGGCTTCTTGCAAGGGTTTTATCAGGGCTGTAGGAGCAAGTGCATTTTCTAGATAAACTTGAAAGCTACAAAGCTTTATGAGACCAGGAGTGAAGGAGTCCTCCAGAGCATTGCTTGTCATTCCTTCACAGATAAAACTTTATCTTAGTGCAGGGAAGGGCCTCCTTTTAGTGCTCTTTATCAGCTTTCCTTATTTTACCATGGCTTTAAAAAGATGCAACATTTTTTACAGGATCCCATCTCTGGATATTGTTAAAGGGTTGAAATAATTTATCAGAATTTGAGACTGGCTTTGTCTTATTCTTGATGGAAATACTGCAGGTGCTCATCCTGTGAATGAGTTCTAGTGTTTCTGCCCTAACCCAGAGCTTTGTTCCATTGAGGATATGACAAAGAAAAGCAACCAAACCGATGTGCAATCTATCAGTCTCCTTCTATGTGGTCCTGGTTAGGAGCAGTCCTGGAGAGGCAGCAGTCCACTAAGCAGCACTTCTGTTCAGAAATAAGAAGGAAGACATTCCTACAGAGAACCTGTACTAAAGCAGTAGTCTATTTTTGATATTTGTGTTGCATATGATATCATATATGTATAGTTAAGGAAAGTTGATATGTCTTTGCTTTTTTAAATGGAAGTACATTAAGTAACGAGGTGACCTGTCTGTTGTTGCTCACCCAGTTGCACCTGATCCACTGGAACTCCACCTTGTTTGGCAGTATTGATGAGGCCGTGGGGAAGCCACATGGGATCGCCATCATTGCTTTGTTTGTTCAGGTAAACAGTTACCTGTGATTGTTATGTTGTTCAAATGCTTGTTTCCAATTAATTTCGCAGTGTGTATATATATAATTATATTTGAAAGCAATACATATTTTTGTTGAAGTAGAGTTGACATATGTTATATTAGTTTCAGGAGTACAACGTAAGAATTTGATATTTATATACTTATGAAATGATCACCATGATAAGTCTCTAGTAACCTGTCACCTTACACAAATTTTACAGTGTTATTGACTGTATCCCCATGCTGTACATTACATTTTTATGGCTTATTTATTTTAGAAGTGAAATAATGTACTTCTTAATCCCCTTCACCTATATGGCCCATATCCCCAACCCCCTTCTCCCTGACAACCACCATTTTGTTTTCCGAATCTGAGTGTGTTTCTGTTTTATGTATTTGCTTTAGATTCCACATATAAGTGAAATCATATAGTATTTGTCTTTCTGTGTCTGACATGTTTTATTCAGCATAATACCTTCTAGGTCTATCCTGTTGTCTTCAATGGCAAGATCTCATTATTTTTTATGACTGAGTAATATTCCTGTGTGTGTGTGTAATATATATTAAATCTTCTTTGTCCATTCATCTATAAAGAGCCACTTAGCTTGCTTCCATATCTTGAATATTATAAACAGTGCTGCAATAAAATTAGGGCTGCATATTTTTTCTAATTAGTGTTTTTATTTTTTTGGATATATACCCAGAAGTAGAATTGCTGGATCATATGGTATTCTATTTTTAATTTCTTAAGGAACTTCCGTACTGTTTTCCATAGTGGCTGCACTAATTTACAATCCTACCAATAGTGCATGAGGGTGCCCTTTCCTCCACATCCTCACTAGTGCTTGTTATTTGTTGTCTTTTTGATAATAGCCATTCTGACAGGTGTGAGGGATGTCTCATTGTGGTTTTGATTTGCATTTCCCTGATGATTAGTGATGTTGAGTGTGTTTTCATTTGCTTGTGGGCCACCCATATGTTGTCTTTGGAAAAAGGTTTATTTAGATTCTCTGTCCATTTTTAAATTGGATTTTTAAAATATTGAGTTGTATAAGTTCTTTATATGTTTTAGACATTTACCTCTTATTGGATATGTTTGCCAATATCTACTCCCATTCAGTAGGTTGTTTTTCTGCTTCGTTGATGCTTTCCTTCACTGTGTAAAAACTTTGTAGTTTGATGTAGTCCCATGTGTTTACTTTGGTTTTTGTTGCCCTTGCTTGAAGAGGCAACAAAAAATGATTGCTAAGACTGATGTCAAAGAATTCATCACCTATGTATTCTTCTAGGAGTTTATAGTTTCATGTATTACTTTTAAGTGTTTAGTCCATTTTCAGTTTATTTTTGTATGTGATATAATAAAGTGGTCTAGTTTCATTCCTTTGTAGGTAGTTGTCCACTTTTCTCAACAGTGTTCATTGAAGAGACTGTCTTTTCCTCATTGTATATTCTCATCTCCTTTGTCGTAGATTAATTGACCATGTAAGTGTGGGTTTATTTCTGGGCTCAGGATTCTGTTCCTTTGATCCATATGTCTGTTTTGTTATGAGTACCATACTATTTTGATTACTATACTATACTTTACAAACTATACTTTGTAGTATATTTTACAATATACTTTAGTATATAATATAATATTATATTTTATAATAAAGTATAATATTTTATAATTACAATTATAATAAATTATAATATTTTATAACATATCATATTTTTCAGACCATAAGATGTACCTACTTTTAGAGGAAGAAAATAGGAAAAAAATTTTGAAGCAAAAAATGTGGTAAAATATTTAATAACATAAATAACATAATATTTTACTAATGTAAATGTAAACAGAACTCAACAGCAGCATTAACAACCATTATTCCTCCCAAATTTGGGGGGGGGGAAATGTGTGTCTTATAGTCTGAAAAATATGGTACTTTAGTGTATTTTATAATATAATATAACTTTATAGTTTGTAGTATACTACAAACTATAGCTTTGTAGTATACTACAAACTATAAAGCATGGTATCTCTAACTTTGTTCTTCTTTCTCAAGATTGTCCTGGCTATTTGGGATCTTCTGTGGATCCAAACAAATTTTAGGGTTATTTGTTCTAATTCTGTGAAAAATGCCATTGATATTTTGATAGTGATTGCATTGAATCCATAGAGTGCTTTGGGTAGTATGGACATTTTAACAATATTAATTCTTCCAATTTATGAACACTTTATATCTTTTTTATTTGTTTGTGTCATCTTCAATTTCTTTCATCAATAATTTATAGTTTTCTAAGTACAGGCCTTTTACCTCCTTGAAAGGTTAAATTTATTGCTAGGTATTTTATTCTTTTGATGCAATTATAATTGGGACTGTTTTCTTTAATTCTCCTTTTGATAGTTTGTTATAGTATATGGTAATGTAACGGATTTCTGTATATTAAGTTTGTACCCTCCAACCTCACTGAATTCATTTATTAGTTTTAGTAGGCTCCTTTGGAGGAGGCCAGTGTTTTCTATGTGTAATATGTCACCTTCAAATAGTGACAGTTTTCCTTCTTCCTTTCCATTTAGGAAGCTATTTATTTCCTTTTGTTATCTGATTGCTGTGGGTAAGACTTCTAATACTATACTGAATAAAAGTGGCAAGAGTGGGCATCCTTGTTATTTTCCTGCTCTTAGAGGAAAACCTATTAGCTTTTTACCATTGAGTATGATGTTAGCTGTGGGTTTGTCACGTATGGCCTTTATCATGCTGATGATGTTTGTTCCCTCCATATCCATTTTGTTGATAGTTTTTAATTATAAATGGATGCTGAATTTTGTTAAATGCTTTTTTGCATCTATTGAGATAAACATATCATTTTTATCTTTTGTTGTGTTAATGTGGTGTATCGTGTTGATTGATTTGTGGATATTGATCCATTCTTGCATCCCAGGAATAAATCCCACTTGATTGGGACTGTGTGTGGTCCTTTTAAGATATTGTTGTATTGGATTTGCTGATGTTTTGTTAAGGATTTTTGCATCTATGTTTATCAGGGATACTGGCCTGCAATATTCTCTCTCTCTGTCTTTTTTTTTTGTGTTTGGTTTGGTGTCAGGGTAATGTTGGTCTTGCACAATGAGTTTGAAAGTGTTTTTTCCTCTTCAACTTTTTGGAGTAGTTTCATAAGGATATGTATTTACTTCTTTAAATATTTGATAGATTCATGCACCTGTGAAGCATCTAGTTCTGGACTTTTTTATTGGGATTTCTTTTGATTAATGATTCAATTTCACTACTAGTAATCAGTCTATACACCAGTCTTTCTGATTCAGTCTTGAACGACTGTACATTTATAGTAATTTATCCGTTTTTTTCCAAGTTGTCCCTTTTTTGGTGTATAATTGTTGTGGTATTTTTTTTATGATCCTTTGTATTTCTGTGGTGTGGGTTGTAACTTATCTTTCATTTTTTATTTTATTTATTTGGCTTCTCTTTTTGTTCTTGATGAGTCTGGCTAGAGGTTTATCAATTTGTTTATCTTTTCAAAGAACCACCTCTTAGTTTCATTGATCTTTTCTATTTTCTTTTTGGTCACTATCTCATTTATTTCTACTCTGATCTTTATTATTTCTTTCCTTCTAATAATTTTGGGCTATGTTTCTTCTTGCTTTTCTAGTACCTTTTGATGTAGGGTGAGATATTCTTGGGGGGATTTTTCTTGTTTCTTTAGGTAAGCCTGTATCAGTATAAATTTTCCCACTTAGAACTGCTTTTTCTCTGTCCCATATAATTTGGAACATTGTGTTTCTATTTTCATTTGTATGAAGGTATTTGTGAATTTCTTATTCGATCTTTTTGTTGACCCATTGGTTTTTTAGTAGCATGTTGTTTAGTTCCCATGTGTTTGTATTTTTCCAGGTTCTTCTTGTAATTAATTTTTAATTTCATACCTTTGTAGTTGGAAAAGATGCTTGATATGACTACAGTCTTCTTAAATTTCTTTTTTTAGTTTTTTAAATATATTTTATTGATTATGCTATTACAGTTGTCCCATTACCCCCCTTCATTCCCCTCCACCCTGCACACCCTCTCCCATGCACATTTCCCCCCTTTAGTTCATGTCCATGTGCCATAAGTTCTTTAGCTTCTACATTTCCCATACTATTCTTGCCCTCCCCTTGTCTATTTCCTACCTACCATGTATACTACTTATTCTCTGTACCTTTTCCCCCTCTCTCCTCCTCTCATTCCCCTGTTGCTAACCCTCCATGTGATCTCCATTTCTGTGTTCTGTTCCTGTTCTAGTTGTTTGCTTAGTTTCTTTTTGTTTTTGTTTCACGTGTGGTTGTTAATATTTGTGAGTTTGCTGTCATTTTACTATACATGTTTTTGATCTTTTTCTTAGTTAAGTCCCTTTAACATTTCATAAAATAAGGGCTTGGTGATGATGAACTCCTTGAACTTGACCTTATCTGAGAAGCACTTTATCTGCCCTTCCATTCTAAATGAAAGCTTTGCTGGATACAGCAATCTGGGATGTAGGTCCTTGCCTTTCATGACTTGGAATACTTCTTTCCAGACCCTTCTTGCCTGTAAGGTCTCTTTTGAGAAATCAGCTGACAGTCTGATGGAACTCCTTTGTATGTGACTGTCCCCTTTTCTCTTGC
>CM052544.1:84123898-84188513 GCA_028533065.1 Trachops cirrhosus | reverse complement strand
GTTTTCCACTTGTTGTTCTTCCTCTTCCCTTCTGGTACCCCTATAATTCAGATGTTGGAATGTTTCAAGATGTCCTGGAGGTTCCTAAGCCTCTCCTCATTTTTTTGAATTCTTATTTCTCCATTCTTTTCTCTTTGGTTGTTTTTTTCTTCTTTCTGGTCCACTCCATTGATGTGAGACCCAGCTTTCTTTCCATCACTATTGGTTCTCTGTGTATTTTTCTTTATTTCACTTATTGTAGCCTTCAGTTTTTCATCTAATTCGCAACCAAAATCAACCAATTCTGTGAGCATCCTGATCACCAGTGCTTTGAACTGTGCATCTGATAGGTTGGCTATCTCTTGGTTGCTTAAAAGGATGGGTTCTAAGGCTTTCATTTGTTCTTCTGTTTGAGCCATCTCTGTGTCTGTCTTTTTGTTTTTGGTCTTGTTGCTCCTGTAGTGAGGGGCGGGGCCTTAGGTGTTCACCAGGGTGGGGCACCCCCATTGCTGGGTTGTGACGCTGTATGTGGGGGCGGGGTCCAAGAGGGAATAAGGGCACTTACTATGCTCTCCATCAGACTTCGGTCCCTTCTGCCACTTCCCCCAAGCAAACTGGGCCCCTCTGGTGCTGATTCCCATGTGGGTGGGCTCGTGCACCCTGTGGGTCTTTCCAACTCACTCTCCTGGGAGGCTGGGAGTCTCTCCCTGTGCCTGAACCCCCACAGGTGTTTTCAATCAGTGCCCTGAGGCTCCATTTCCCAGTGCTGGGATCCTGGGTTGCTCGCAGTGCCTTGCTTTGCAATCACCGCCTCGCTGTGTCTGCCGGTTGCCACCCCTCAGCCAGGATTTGCCAGCCAGGGCCTGCCCACTGCGGTCTTATGCACTAGGTCCAAACGCTCTTTTTGCTGCAACCCCTCTCCTCCCGGCTGCCCAACTCCACCCCTCCTACTGGTCTGGATGAACGTGTCTATTTTAACTCTTTGGTAGTCCAACTTCCATACAGTTTAATTTTCTGTCAGTTCTGGTTGTTATTCTGTTTCTAAATTGTTGTTGTCCCTATCTTGGTTATGGGAGGAGGCACAGTGTTTCTCCCTATGCCTCCATCTTGGCCGGAAGTCCTTCTTAAGTTTTTTGAGACTTGATTTCTAACAGGTGAACAATTCTGGAGAGTATTCTTCTGTTATGGGATGAAATGTTCTGTATACTTATATTAATCTTATCTGGTCCAATGTGTCCTTTATGCCCATTGTTTTCTTGCTGAGTTTTTGTTTGTTGATCTATCCATTGATATAATTTGGGTGCTGAAGTTCCCTACTATTATTGTAATACTGTAAATTTCTTCTTTATGTCTGTTAATATTTGCTTTATGGATGAAGGTGCTTCTATTGATATGTTGGGTAAATAGATGTTTACAAGTGTTGTATCCTTTTGTTGGATTGATCCCTTTGTCATTATTTAATGGCCTTCTTTCTCTCTTGTCACCATCTTTGTTTTAAATTTTATTTCTTCTAAGTATTGCTACCCTAGCTTTCTTTTTGTTTCCATTTGCATGGGATATCTTTTTGCATCCCTTCATTTTCAGTCTGTGTGTGTCTCTAGGTGAGACATAAGTCTCTTGTAGGCAGCATGTATGTGGGTCTTTAAAAAATTCCTTTAGCTTCCCTGTGTCATTTAGTTCATTTCCATGAATAATTGGTAGGTATGCACTTGTTTCCATGTTGTACTTCTCTGTTCCTTCTTCCTGTGCCCTCTTTCCATGTGATTTGATGACTTTGTTTAATGATATGTTTAGGTTCATTTCTCTTTATTTATATTTTTGTGTCCGTTGTAGGTTTTTGGTTTTTTATTACCAAGGGGTTTATATTTAACGACCTGCGCATATGCAGTGTATTAAGTTGGTGGTCACTTAAGTTCAATTGCATCCTAAAATCTCTACATTTTTATCCCCACTCCCATGTTCTGTGTGTTTGACATCATATTTTACATCTTTATATTTTTGTGTAACTTTTAATTAATTATTGTACAATTAGATAATTTTACGACTTTTGTCTTTTAACCTTCATACTAGTTTTTAAGTGGTTGATCCACTATCTTTACCATATGTTTGTTTTCATCAGTGAGATTTTTTAAATATGTATTTTTATTTCTAGTTATATTCTTTTCTTTTTCACTCAGATAAGTCTTTTTAACATTTCTTGTAATGCTGGTTTAGTGTTGATGAATTCCTTTAGCTTTTGCTTGTCTGGGAAACTCTATCTGTTCTTTAATTCTGCATGATAACCTTGGAAGTTTTTCTTTTAATGCTTTGAATATATTGTATCAATCCCTTTTGGGTTAGAGTTTCTGAAAAAAAATTAGCTTATAGTCTTATGGGGGTTCTCTTGTGTTTAACTAGTTGCTTTCCCCTTGCTGCTTTTAAGATTCTCTCTGTATCTGTAATATTTGACATTTTAATTGTAATGAGTCTTCATTACAATAATGCATGGACCTCTTTGGGGTCATCTTGTTTGGGACTCTGTGCTTCTTGGGCCTGGACATTTGTTTCCTTCCCTGTATTAGGGGTGATTCCTTCACCAAGTTTCTGCCCTCCGTTCTCCCTGTTCTCCTGCTGGGACCTCTGTAAGGCTATGCTAGTGTGCTTGGTGTGGTCCCAGAGTTCCCTTAAACTGCACTCATCTGTAAAAATTCTTTTTTTGATTTGATGTTCAGCTTAGGTGATTTCTAGTACTCTGTTGCTGATCTGTACTTCTGTATTATCTAACTGTTGTTGATTTGCTCTAGTGTAGCTTTCATTCAGTTATCATATTCTTCAGCTCTGATTGGTACTTTCTTAACTTTCTTAATTTTCTGGAATTCTCTTTGTTGAAGTCCTCACTGTGTTCATCCATTCTTCTCTTGAGTTCAGTGAGCCTCTTTATGATTATTACTTTGAATTCTTTATCGAGTAGATTGCTTAACTCCTGTGTTTCATTTTTCTCTGATGTTTGGTTTTCCTATTTTGTTTGGAACATATTTCTTTGTCTCCTCATTATGCCTGATACTCTGTTTGTTTCTATGCATTAGGTAGATCAGCTATGTTTCCCGGGCTTAAAGATGTGACCTTGTGTAGGAGATACCCTGTGGGGCCCGGCAGTGCAATGCCATTCTGGGCGCCAAAGCCAGGTGCTGGGTGCTTCCTGCATCATTCTAATGTGGTGGGGCTGTGGCTGCTGCAGGCACCCTGGTAGACTGGGGAGCTGGCTGAGGCAGAGGTGTGGGCAGGACTCTCCCAGGGGTGTGCCCAGTGGCATTAGTAGCCTAGCTGGAAGATTGTAAAATGCCACCCACTAAAACTGGGCTCAGCACAGGAGAACAAGATCACAAAAATAACTGTCACCAGTGTCTCAGTCCCCAGAGAAAGTCCCAGCTGCTTCCTGTCTCTCCAGCATGCACTTCAAGATTGGCAAATTGACCTCTTAACCTACAGCCTATGTGCTTTTCTATCTGTTGTTTTTACACTGATTTCTGAGTCAAGTGAGACCGGGTGTGAGCCCCTTAAGGGCAGGTTTTTCTTTTTTCTGCAGTGCTAGAGTTTTCCTGGACATATGCTCCATTGATTTTGAAAGCTGGGTGTTTTGGGGGCTCCTCTCTCCTGTGCAGGATCCTATGCCTGATGCAGAGCTTGAATCCCTGGCTCCTCTGGGAAAAGTTCCGTGTCCTCGAGCTCCCTCCCAACTGTGAAACACCTCTGCTGGGGTGCAGTGTTTCTCCTGAGTCAACTGTATTTCTACCTCTCTTACCCTTCTCGGTGCTGCCCCTTGTTGTGGAGGCTCTACTCATTCTGTTTCCAGGTCCCCTTCAGACGGAATTCAGCATTTTCCTACATTGCCATTTTGAATGAGAATCCAGGATATTTTTGGGTCTCCCTCAATTTTATGACATGGTGGTGACATTAAACACGTATATACAGCCTGGCCATGGGCCGGAGCATTGTCCTGATAAGCCAAGGTTGCAGGTTCCATCCCCAGTCAGGGCACATGTGAGCACAAGAATCAACGAATAAATGCAGAAATAGGTGGAACAATAAATCGATGTTTCTGTCTCTCCCCCTTCCTCTCTCTCTAAAGTCAATAAATAAAAAATAAAAAATAGAATAAACCACATATACAGAGAACACTGATAATTTAATAATACCAAACTTGATCTTTGAGGGTCATAAAAGAGCAGCCGTATTCATTGGTGGCAACTGGTTCATTTACTTATTGGAAATTTTCTTCAGAGTGCCATTCAGGGGCTTTGGAGAAGTGATTTAGAAAATGCCTTCTGAAAACAGAGTTCATTTTATCAGTGAAAAATATTTGACATGTTTTTGGACTTGGGCTGACTGCAAAATCTAAGAAAAATCAATAATGTAATCATGCCATAGATTCTTTTTGTTCTTTCTTATTCATAATTTTTACTCCAAGATAATTTGAAGTGCCTTATAGAAAGCATTGATAAAATAAGACTGACAAAGACTTTGCTGGATGTAGTCACTATAAAGTTTAGATTTGACCTCTGTGGTGGACAAAGGAGATTATACAAATTTAGTGAATGTACAAAGGTGGACCTTCTGCTTTAAAACGTAAAAATTTAATCTAGTTCCTAGGGTGAATCTTTTAAATTTTGTCTTATTTCATACTACATGTGATAAAAGATGTATCTTACAGAAGAGAAACCAAGGGCCAGAGACGACAAGTCATTGTTTACAGTCACACAGCGATTTGCTGTCACCAGTCAGGACCAGAAACCATTCTTCCACTCTGTGTGGTTCCAGAAATAGAAGGCAATGACTCATTCTTAAACAAACAAACAAACAAACCCCAAAACTAAAATAATAAAATAAAGACAAGAATACCAGTAACCAGACAGTCACACACAGAAGAGCAGGGACTACTAGAGCGCGGGATGGAAAGCCAAGGCGTTTGAAACTACCACGAGTTTCCCAGGAACAAGCTCAGTGTTGGGGGCGAGGGGAGGTTCGAGAGCAGGAGCACCGGTTCTAACTTGCCATATGTTTGCTATGAGGGAAACTTCAAGTAATCTATGTGAAAATGCCTTTCAGAAGAAAGTAGAATTACACAAACTATGGGAGCAAAATCTCATGAAGGAAAGAAGGGCTGATCAGGATTGTCAGCTGAAGCAGACAGGGGAGGGACTGAAGTCCATCTGGGGTCTCCCACTTAGGTGAGAAAATGGGAGGGGAGAGACTCAGAGGCAGTGACTACAGACTTCCCTTTCAAGAAGCTTGACTCAAGAAAAGAAAGACAGGAGGGGTCCCCATCTGAGGTGGGGAAGGCCTGTTTGTTTCATTTTGAGATTCGCCTGTGTTTTTATTCTGAGCCAAAAGGGCTAGTTCAGATATAGGGTTTAAAAATACCAGCAAGAAAGGGGATAATGGACATAGGAATTCCTGGAGAGGGCAGGAGGGCAGTGGGTGGAGAGCATGTGTGTGTGGACTAAGCTCGGACAGGAGGGGACCCACCCTTCCTTCAAAATAGAGGGCCAGGAGGAAGAGGTGGTTAGAAATGGGATTAATTTGTAGGCAAAAAAGGCAGGAAATTAGGGGAGTTCATGCCTGATGACTCTCATTATCTCTGAGATACAAAGCAAAATTATTTATAGAGAAAGGAAATGTGAGTTTGGGGTTGGGTTTTTAAATAGCCCAGAAGAGGAGTGATAATAGATTTACCAGTGGGTGTACCCACTTCAGATTGGATAACCCAGATTGTACTGGACAATGAATTGTGGATTGTTCTCTATCCAGGTAGAGGAGTAGAAAATTCTAGCAAATTGTTCCATTGGTCCATTGCATAGCATACAATTTAGGACAGAAGGGTTAGAGAGTTGAGTGTTTGAAGAGATGTCACTCAGTGTAAGCAGGAAGGGACAGAAG
Source organism: Trachops cirrhosus (assembly GCA_028533065.1). Classification (NCBI taxonomy): domain Eukaryota; kingdom Metazoa; phylum Chordata; class Mammalia; order Chiroptera; family Phyllostomidae; genus Trachops; species Trachops cirrhosus. The sequence goes on along the minus strand of CM052544.1, from coordinate 84,182,618 downwards.
CAAAGCCAAGAGTCCTTCAAGAGTCTTGGCTCCTTGTAGTCCACTAATGGAAAGAGAGAGAAAAGAGGGAGAGAGCTAGATATTTGAGAAGTTTTCAGAGCATAAACAAAGCCAGGGTGTGTTCTCAGGATTGGTTTGCAGAGGTAGAATGGGGCTGCAAGCCATGAACTGAGGGGACGGGTCACCAACATGGATGTTGAAGTCCTCCAGAGTGATGGCAGGGGGTGATGGCTGCAAGGGAGTGACTAGTGGATCAGTAGATGACAATTAGAACATGACAGCATCAGTGGCAGATGGTCCACTCAGAGGACAGCCTTATGCATGTGGGTCTGAGTACTGATCTGAAAGTAACAGCAGGGCACTGACCACGGCTTTCAGTCTTATGTGAGGGAGGCTACACAGTGTCCACTTGAAAGGCCAGGGAGAGCTGTGACCTTGGGTAGATCCGAGGGGGTCCACATAGTCCAGGAGGTGGTAGGAGAGCTTGTCAAAGACATGGAGTCGTCTTGCTCCAGAGGACACAGAGGGAAATGAGGGGAGGTGGAAAAATACCGGGCCAAGCAGGGCTGAGATTCTAGGACAGGAAACTGACCAGAGGGTTTGCATTTTGGGTGGTGGTGGAAGATGGCAAAGGTGAGAGTTAAGAAGGTAATTGTCTCACGGCTGCTGGTGGACTCGTGGCACCAGGTGTGTTGTCACCTGGACTACTGTAGGATTTTAGGGGTCAGGGTGTGCAGAGTGTCATCTATGGTTGCTTTTTGGTGGCTGTAACCTCTGCAGACCACAACTTGGCAGAGGAGGAAAGGGAAGAGATCATATAGTATTGATAAATCGAGTTTGTGACTAGATATAAAGCTTTGCCCATAAAATAATCTTTATAGATAAAAGGAGCCAGTAATAGTGATTAAGGGCTACTATATGTAAAAAGTTATTTGATACTCTATCACATTCTGAGTAAGAATAATATGGGTGGCAGTGATTGAATTGTAATACACCGTGTCCTGTTCTGAGGTCTTCAGTTTAGTCCTCTCTTCAACCCTATCACTTTCATCCTCTGCCCTGTAGAGTAAGATGCAGAGGTTAAGTAAACTTGCTCAAGGCTAAAAAGCAAGTCAGAATTAGAACCCAGGCATCCAAGGTGAGTGTTCTTGTTCCTGAACCACTGCTTAATGTGGCGTTAAAACATTCAGATGTGGACTCTTCATAGTTATAATCTGACAGAGATACAGGAAATGAAAACAGACCCTCAGTTCTAGGCGCAGGCACCCAAATGCTACTTCAGGGTTAAACCGAAAACCAAAGACAGACCCATTTTCCCTGAAGATCTGGTGATGCTTCTGTGTAAAGGTCCAGACTTGGCACTCACTCATGAATACATTTACCTCAGGTTTTCTTTCATTTTTTTAAATTTAGAGAATTTATTTTGCCTTTAGAGCCTATATTAGGAATTTCAAACACTTGGGAAATATAGTCTTGATGATTTTGAACTGATTGGTGTATTTTAGAGTATGCAGATTTCTTATTTCTTTTCCTTTCCCTTTGATGCCCTTTCACCTAGCATGTTTCACAGTTGGTTCACATAAAGAGAAACAGAATATAAACATGTTGACAGCTATTCTAGCTCCTTATCAGTCATTCTCTAAAAATGTATGTGGAAGAGAAAACGAGAGTGATAACAATGATTATCTGAGGTTATAAATTATCTCTGCTGTTATTGCACTCCATTATCACAGGCTATTAAAACTTGGTTGAAAAGTGGAAATCAGATTGCACTTACAATTTTTAAAAGTAAAGTCAAGATTACGTAATGTAATCTTTCTTGAGTCTTTCTTTTAAAGTCTCAAGTTCATTGGAACGTTTTATACATGACAAAGAGGTAATGATATATGATCCTTTAAAACAGAAAGTCATGAACAGCATATTATTATTTGAGGCTACAAAAGTGGTTATAGAAATTACGTTCAGTTGTAATCAAGTTGTCCTGGTATCAGTCGCGTTAGCATATAAAATCACATGCCCACTTTTCTGAGTTAATATAATTTTTCAACATTGATAAAATTTTTATAATAGTGATCTAGAAATGCCAGAGGAGAAAATGAAAGGTTTGGGCATGTGAAAGGCAATTTTGATTTAGAAATATCTTTGAAGCGTTTATATTGCTGTATTATATGATTTGATTCATTTGCAGCACAGTGCCTTATACATAGCATGATGAATTTAGAGTGGATTCTCGGAAACATCCAAGAACATATCTAATATTTGATTGTGCTAGTTTCTGTTACAATTTTAATTACCTTCAGTAAACATTGACCTGGTTATTAATGAAAAGGTCATTTAATTATTCCCCAAGAAGGAAATTCAGGTGGACTTGATCCTCACTTCTCTGATCACTTATTTTGAGTGAAAGCTAAGTATTTAATACCTATGTGGTTATGGTGTGTGCTTTATGTATTTCAGATAGGAAAAGAACACATAGGCCTAAAGGCTGTGACTGAAATCCTTCAGGATATCCAGTACAAGGTAAGGCATTGTTTTAAAGGAAATAAAAACCCTGGTTATATAAGAGGTCCATAAGGCCACTTTCAGGCTCGATGACTCTCACTAAAAGGACGCACAGAAAAGCTGCTGTTCACATGGTTGTGCTTTACCACAGCAGGACACACATGAGGAACCAGTGCAGTGAGAAGCTAATGGGGCAGAGTCCAGGAGAAGCCAGGCCCAGCTCTCAGGTGTCCCCTCCCAGTGGCATGGTGTGGGGACGCACCTCGTTCTCCCAGCAGTGATGTGTCGTAACACGTGTGAGGTGTTGCCAACCAGGGAAGCTTCTTGAGCCGTGGTGTCTAGGGATTTTATTAGGGGTTGTGCGTTGCATGTGGGACTGACCTCAGCCACTCAGACCCCAGCCTTCCCGCCCTGACCCTCAGCCAAACTAGACATTCACCATAAATCGTATTCTTAGGATCAACTTATCTCATTAAATTGGTATAGTATGGGCCAAGGCCTCCAGCATACAAAACACTCTGTAAGGCAGAATATTCCAGGGGCTCAGAGGTTATGACACAGGAGTTTTTAAACAGCCATTTCTTATTTTAAAAAAAATCTTTTTTGAAAAAAATGTATTTGTTTTATTTTTAAATTACAGTTGACAATACAATATTATATTAACAAGGGTCAGTCTTAAAGACAGGCCATTTTTGAAATGTGAGGATTTGAGCAACCCAGGCCTGTTGAGTTAAACTTTTCTGCCCATTGGTTATAGGAAAGTTGTGTAAATGAAACAAATAAAAATTGTGGCAGCCATACTTCACAGTATTTATATAAAAAAAGACAAGTACACATAAACCATAACATAAGATAGTATATCCCAGAGAAGGTGATGTAGATTGATTTGACCCTGCAGTGATTAAGCCTAGCATGGCTGGGAAGCCAAGTTCTGTTGTAAACAGTACCTTTTATGGCTAGATTACCATCAGTAGAATCTGAGTGGCCTTGGAGGGGGGTAGTTTAATCCTGTATGGCTACTTGAGGCACAGCACACAGATCCAAAGACCCAAAGGCAATCCTAAAACCCATTTGGGAATGAAGTCTCATTAGCTCTATGCTAGCACTAGCCCAGGGAATGTTGAACAGGTAAAGAACCTCTACCAGAGATCTCCTGAGCAGCCTCAGAATGAATCCAGGTACCAAGGGAAAGTGCTGAGAGTCAAAGAAACTGGTAAAAGAGGACACATTTTGACTGAAATTTGTCTGATAAAAATCGGTGGCGAAATTTTCCTTTATTTCTTCGGCTAATATGACATAAATCATTATAGAATTCAGGAGGATGGTGGGAGGCAAGTAATCTGGATTCTGACATGTCAAATAGTCTCTAAAAGTAAGGAAGAGATATAGAGCTTATGTATTAATGTTCCCTGTTATGTCTGCACTCACAGAGTAAATTTGTAAGAGGTGTCCAGCTGCCATGACAAGTCTGTCTGCCTCAACGGCCTGAGCAATTTAAATGGGAAAAATACAATAAAAATAAAATAAAAAAACATTAGTTTATAATTTTGATATTAAAAACATAAAATAAAATAAAATCTAAGTCACCAGCTCACAAAAAATAAAATAAAATAAAGGCACACAAAGGACTTCAAAAAAATAAATAGCACTATTTAAAATAGTAATCATTAATATGAATTACTGATTAAGGCACACATATTTTTGTTGTAAATTTAATCTGGCTTTGATAAAGTTTGACTGAATTTGAATGTTTTCATTCACATGTCAGATCTTCCTGTCTGGAGGAGGAGAGCATGTGGAAGAGGTCCTAGAGATGAATTACCATATCCAAATGGGACAAAATAAGAATTTGGAAGGCAGGTTGTGATGCCAAGATCAAAGTACCAGAAGGAAAGTCCAGTCAAAATAATTACACCAGGGTTCAAGCATTTACCTCCAAAGCCGGAGTCTCTGCCATGGATGTGCTAGGCACAGGGAAAGTAGGACAGATACTAGATTGACAGTTGCCAGTTTCACAGCAGGAACTGCAGGGAGAACTGAACTGTGGTAGAAAATAGCAGACTCAGAGCAGGAGTCTTGATGGAACCAGACTCTTGCTCCAGTGAGAAGACAAAATAAGACACAAATCTGTGGGGTCCGAGGATGTCATTCAGAGAAAACTTCAACTTGAATTTTGAGTGCTAATAACTCTCATTGTAAAATTAAGAAGGTTTTTTAACATGCGGCAATTTTTTTTCTTTTTTTAGGGGAAGTCCAAAATAATACCCTGCTTTAATCCTAATACTTTATTACCAGGTAAGTGTGCATCTGATTGCACAAGATGAAGTTTGACTGCGGATATGAGTACATTGCTCCCCTCAGAATGTATAACTATATATATTATTAGTTAATATAGTTTCTTTACTATATATATATATTCTCCATACTAGGTAAACCTTTTGAAAATAAAAATACCACTAGTTCCATGAATCCATGAAGGGTTTCTTTTTTATAAAAATTGCATCAGCATAAGATAACCTTGGTGTACTTCTAAAATTGATCACTAAAGCTTTTATTAACCTCTAGAGTGAAATAAACTTTACATTGAATTTTATAAGGCAACCTCTTTGCAGTGATTATTTAAGTATGCCCAAATGGGTAAGAATTGTGTGTAAAATACTCCGAATATAATTTGTAGTTAAAGGTAGATTTGTACAAAGTTTTGGTCCTCACAAATCTTTGACTAAAGTATGTGAAATTTCTTTTTTTAAAAATATTTAAAAAAAGATTTTATTATTTATTTTTAGAGAGATGGGAAAGGAGGGAGAAAGAGAGAGAAACATCGATGTGTGAGGGAAACATTGACTGGTTGCCTCTTACACGCCCCCAATCGGAAACCTGGCTTGCAGCCCAGGCCTGTGCCCCGACTGGGAATGGAATCGGTGACCCTTTGGTTCGCAGGCTGGCACTCAGTCCACTGAGCCACACCAGTCAGTGCAAAAATTCATAATATTTCAAATAAAACCAAATAGGTTGATGCATTGTATCTTCTACTTTCTACGTGTAATTGCTCTACAACAAAAAGAACATTTATCCATCATATTTAATCATGAGTTCCTCTGATGCAGAGCTATAAGATTTCATAAGAATAACTTTTTGCCTATCATAATATGCTTTTTAAATTTTGCTGTTGAAGAAGCAATATAGATAAAAGTATCTAGAACAGAATGGTTAAAAACACCATTGAAGCCAGACTACTTTGGTTCAAATCCTGGCTCTGCCAGTTATTAGCCCGGTGACCTTTGGCAAATTATGTAACCCTCTGTGATTCAGTATCTCCATCTGAAAAATGGGGATAATAATAGGACTTATGTCATTGATTTGTTGTAAGGATTAAATGAGTAAATGTAGAATAGAACCTTATATCAAGCTCTCAGTAAATATTATGTATAATTAAATAAATCCTCCAATAAAGTAAAAAGCCCAAACAAACCACGGATACATTTCTGCCAAAATGACTAAACTTGATATATAGGTACATATCAAGTTTTATCAAGTTTATATATATTAAGTTTGTACATCAAGTTTACACAACCATATTTGGATACACATAGTAAACTGTTGATAGAAATGTCTATAAATAATAGAGGACTCATCGTGTTTTCTATCAATTCTTTTCTTTATGATGATTAGTTTAAGAATACATGTAAGCCTTTGTTTTAAAAATGACAGCAGTCTGAGAAGTATTATTTGGAAAGTTTGTAATTTCGAAAATTACTGTTTCGAGTCTTCAAAATTATGATTAAGTAACTTGCCTTTGTGTGACATGTCCACGGGGCTGCGCAGACCCTCTGCTGCGGGATTACTGGGTGTACGAAGGCTCGCTCACCATTCCGCCTTGCAGCGAAGGCGTCACCTGGATATTGTTCCGATACCCTTTAACTATATCCCAGCTACAGGTGAGTGTGGTACCTTGAACTCTTAGAGTGAAGTTCTGAGTTAAAGGTTAAACATTGTTTGTGTAAAAGGGAAATGTCTATTTCCTATGTGAACTCTCTTTAGATCAGTCACATCTCTGCAGATGAAAGTTAAATGTCTGGAGCTTGTGAAAGCAATTGAAAGGTCAAGGAAGAACAAAACCCAGTTATCCGTTATGATCTGTGTTTTAAAAGTCAGTTTTTATGACGTAAATAGAAGTCACTGAAATAGTCAAACTTTTGATCAGTCTAGTCATTCCTGTGTGTGGGTTTCCCAAGCACGGAGAGGAAGAAGGTCTTGGAAGTAAAGTGACAATGCTGGTTTCTTCTATAAGTCACAGGTGGGCTTGGAAGTAGTTCCTCGTGGGCTAGCACAAGAACACATCTGTGTGAAGAAAGGTGAGGGAGTTAGTTAGAAAGAATCCCTGGAAAGTTCTGGATTGTTCTGTAGCCCCATGTTTGGTCTCCTACCTCCCACCTTGGGCTCTGCACAGGTGTTCTAAGTGCTCCTCGGTAGATGCCCGTATCTTCCTAAAGGGGAGACTCTGCCAAAGGAATGTGTATTGGAAGTAATAATCTCAACTGCTTTAGAAAATAGATGACTTTCCTATAGCTATTGCTTTTTGAGAGAAAAGATTTAGATGCAATTATCACAAAGCTCCCAATAGCGTCTGTGTACAGGGCAGATGTTAAAGCAGGCAGCAATGTTAAAAAGTACACACACACACACACACACACACACTCAGACACGTGCATGCATACTAAAATGCAATTTAGGGTGAGTTAGAAAAAAATTGTTGAATATAATCTTAAGAGAATATATGTCAGTCTGTCCTTGACTTGAAGGTTGCACTGTTGCTGCTCTATAATTTCAGAGAAAACAGAGCAGAAATAGAAAATGTCTAGAGAGGACAGTAAAAATGAGAATCTAAATGAAAAATTGAGATCTCATATTATTGTACTTAAGAAGAACAGAAAAGGAGATAAAGAGAAAGTGAGAAATGACATATACAATAAAAGGAATAGTGAATGACAGGTGGAGTCTCACACAGCTGATGATATTGAGAAAAATAAAATTTTGTGTTGAAGAAAAGAATATTTCATCTTACAGGGTTAACATGTGATTAGGCTGCTGGGTATTATGACGGAAGCAATTGCTATCTTGAATACATCATCTGCCACGGGATAATAATGTCTGCACTAGGAACATTAAAAGACATGCTCCAGTCATAATGCTTTCCTGTGAAGTGCACAGCAGTTTGATTCAAGGAGTTTTCTGCTGAAGTGTGCGGTTGACAATTAAACATGGCATGGAATATTTACCTCTTCTTGAGTACAAAGAATTCTAGAATATGGAATTGGAAGTGCCTGCTTAGTTGAGTTTTTTATATTGTGCTTGGTTAGCAAGCAATACCATATGCCAGGGAAAAACACACAATTGGATGAATTTGAATGAGTGCAATTTTCTTTTTTTATGATCAATAACCATTGAATTACTTTAAGATAAACAGTGTTCTAAGCATTAGAAAGCCAAGTAAAATTTTTTTTCAGCTGTATTGTTGTGTTTGGAGATGAGATTCCATTAAGATAATATTTCATCAGAACTGACAACAGAAATTGTAAAATACATTCTGACTTCACAGAGCCATTACAAGATGAACAATACCCAGAATTGATAAAATGTGGTATTTCAATATAATTGCATATACGCATACATTTGTGCACACACGTGAACACACATGGATTGATAATTAAGTTTTGCCCTCCTTTTTCTGCTTTTTTCTCCCCCTTTTCTGAATTTTCCCTTATTTTAATCTATTTCTTTTTTTAAAGATTTTATTTATTTATTTTTAGAGAAAGGGGAAGGGAGGGAGAAAGAGGAAAAGAAACACCGATGTATGAGAGATACATAGATCAGTTGCCTCTTACACAACCGAAAGTGGGGACCCAGCCTGCAACCCAGGCATTTGCCCTGACTTGGAATTGAACCGGCGACCTTTCACTTCATAGGCCAGCACTGAATCCACTGTGCCACACTAGCCAGGGCTATTTCTATTTCTTAACTTACCTGCTTTCTCAAATTAAATGTGTCTGTCTTTGTCATTTCTTTTCCCTTTGAACAACAAGTGACACCAATGAAACAAAAAGAATATGAAATATGTTAATTATTTTTCACGGTGTGGATACATGTCTGTTAGAATTTGGAAAACCATTTCAATTTTGTCTCTTTTCAGTCTTATCTCCTCTTCTTCTGTCCCTATCCCATATTTCCTGTGGATTGAGATGTGGGATCTTCTTAGCTCCCGACACCTGAGTTAAGGCACAGTGTGTGCATGGCGGGTGGGATCTGGGAGCACATCGGGGCCTGGACAGCTAGGGGTCTGACTATATCCAGGTCCTCAGCAGGCCTTTCTTGTCTTTGTGTTCTACATGTGGTTGGAGGGGCTATTAACCCTCAAACCAGGTTGCTGTAGGACTGCAGCATGGTCATGTTTGAAAATGAATTCAAGTGCTTTGGAACAGTTGTAAGTTTTTTTTTTCTGTATCGTGATTCTCAAGCAATCCCCTGGAGGGCTTGTTAAAGCGAAGATTGCTGGGCCTCACCCCAGAATTGCTGATTCAGTAGGTCTGGGGCAGGAACTTATTCTAGGAAACACACTTTGAGAACCGCTGTTTCTTGTCTGCCGGCATTTATCTCCATGTGTAATTTCCACTCCAACACCAGAACACTGTCTCTGAAGGGTGACACCAGACCAGCCCTATCCTACAGAAACATGATGTGAGCTAACTATGAAGATGAAAACTTCTAGTAGTCACAGTAAAAAAGTCAAAATAAAAGGTGAAATTAATTCAAGTTGTCTATTTTAACATAATATATTCAAAGTATCATTTTAACATGGATGTAATCACATCAGTGAGTTTTGTTTTTACATTCTTTTTCCATGGTGACTTTCAGTGTTTATTCAGCACATCTCAGCTCGGATTAGCTGCATTTCAAATGCTTGGTGGCCCCCTCAGACTGGTGGCTGCTGTGTTGGACAGTGCAATTTTAAGATTTGCTCTTTCCTTGAAGACTCCCTCTTTCCTTTCTTAAAATGTACTATTTTTAGGAACTTGTGGGAAGTTTTGTGTCTGTTTCTTCAGTGTCTTTCATGATACAGAGCACATCCCCTGTGGTCATGTACTCTGCAATCTATAAATCTTGAGTCCATTTCAGTGTGTGTGGCTCATCAGTCACTGTCCTACAGTGATGAGGGGGAGACAGTTGCAGAGACCAGGCTGGGGATTGGAATAAGGGGAAAGTTTACCTCTTTGTTCTGGGGAAAAAATGTTCTCTAAGTTCTTCCTCAGAAAATAAAAAAAGATCAGATTAAGGAGTAAGTGATAGAATGAGGGTTTGTTTATGAATGAGAGTTCAGTAAGAAAGGGGAAGCGATGTTTTGAGAAAGACAGTGAAGAAAATGAAACAAACAAAAGCGAGGCTGCGGTACATGGAAGGTGCACATTACATAAAATCTCACGATAGACACGTACATGTGCAGACTGAGTCCAGTTTGCTTTTGACTCTTTCGATTGCTACCGTAATGAATTATATTACTGTAATTCGTGCATCATCATTGTCTGATGATGAAATAAAATAAGATGAGAACACCACCTTTTATGTGTTTTTTTCTTTTTTAACATGATGACACATGAGATGTAATTACAATAAGTCAGTTAGCAGATGTACATAGGATCTTGGGACCTCCTAACAATAACGAGTGTCAAACCTCAAACCCTGGATGTTAGCCCTTTAAATGCACTTATAAAGAAAGCAGCGTTAAAGCTGAACTTTGAAACACCTGGTCCACGAGTCAGTGAAGGTTGGAATAAAGGTCTTGCTTAGACCAGTGGGAGCACAACCCAAGTTCAGAGAACAGTGGCTGTTCAACTCTGCTGCCTTCAGAAGATGAGGGTTTGTCTCTGAAGTGTGGATCTCTGCTGTCTCTCTCTCTCTCTTTTAAACTGGTTAAAAACAAACACCATGTTTAAGCAGAGTAGCATTAAAAATTGACGAAGTCATGCATACTGATATATGTGATAATGACTGCCTATGTACTGCCCTGACATTTGAGTTTTGTTGAAGGCTTTTATCCTGAGGTACTTTCTGTTCATTTCTTGCTCTCTCTCACATCAGTGTGGGACAACGCAGTAGGCTCTTGAAACCATTTGAAGTGACTAAAGGGTTTGAGGGGTGGTTAGTTCAGAAAAAAATTGGCATTTCAGAAAGACATGTTTTTCCCTCGATCTCTGTTGATGTTTGAAGTCTTCAAAGCATTGCTATGATCAGAGAAAAACATTTCTTGTGAAATAGTTCTCTCTAAGAACGCAGTGACTTGAGACTGGCTCACTGTTGATTCAGATCCTCTTGTCTAGAAGCTGCTTTTACTGAAGGTGCTGCCAGCTGAGGCCTGGAGCTTGAAAGAGTGGTCTTCAGTACTGAATATGTAAATATAAATTAACCTAGCTTTAAAATGAACTTCAAAGTCAATGAAAATGGAGTATTTTAAAAAATATGTTGAAGCAGTCAAGTTTCTAGTCCACGCTGCTCATCGAAAAATAGGTTTACATGTAAAGTGAATGTGAGGAGAGATGACTTTCTGTTTTCCCAGTCCACTGGTTTATTATTTCCAATCTACTTTTTTTTTTGTTAAATATTTACCCACAATGCTAAAGGTTTCACTTCAAAAAAAAGTTGGCTAGTAGTTATCAAATATTTCTATGTGCTTGGAACTACACTGAATAATTTTCCGGAATCCTCCTACTTACTTCTAACACCATCTTTGTGAATACTGTTATTTCCTCTCCATTGTACACATGTGGACACTGAGGCTGAAAGAGGTGAAGTCATTTGGTGGTTTGGGTCTCGTGTGGCAGAGCCAGGGTGAGAACCTGCTTTTGTATGCTGAGCCCACTGCCTTTACCTTCATATTCTTCTTTTTTGAAAAAGCATAGGATCCTCTGATTGACCAGGTTCCTTTCCACTACACACTTAGGGAAAATTAAGTAAAATTACATTCCACAAACAAGTACCAGGGATTCTCATCAGCCTTGGCTGTAAACCCTTTCCAGGTATAGCACAGTGTAAGTGTTACTCAGATTCCCACTCTAAGACCAGGAAGGTCTAGTGACAAACCATCATGTAGATTAAACAGCAAATTACTCATTACTCATCTGACTGGCACTTCACTATAAATACCAGCACTATTTTTTAAAAAAGGACAGTTGTAGTTGGCTCAGATTTAGGAAATCAAACAGTATTGGAGACATGGAAAAATAAAACATTAGAAGTCAGATTTCTAACCTGGGTTCTAATCTAACAACCCATTTAAATTTTTTCCCAATTCTATTTCCCAACATGTATGTGCATGGATTGAATTAGCATCTTATGAGATTAAACTTTTTGAATCAGGGAACTTCTACTTCAGAAAAAATGCACAGGTGAAATTTTGTATATCATTCAGGGGTTTCATGGGCCCTCTAAAGTCCATAGGAGTTTTTTTATTTTTATTAATTGATTATTAGTTGATTCCTTGCATTTTATTTGACTTTATAAATGGAAGAATTGTATGGCTGTGCTATATGAAGGACCTTTGTACATAAAACCCTTTGATACACAGCTTTTGGACTTCTGGTGGATTGATGCTGATCAAATCACATTTGTTCAACATCCTGAGATTGTGCCAGATGTAGCGTGTATTGATTGGACCAGAATTCCCGAAGAGGTGGCTGTGGAGCTCTGAAAAGTGTGGGTGGACTTGGAATTGTCAGACTTGGTTAATTTGGAAACTTTCTTCACCTCCTTGGTCTCAATTTCTTCTTTTGTGTAAAGAATGAAGAACATCTGTGTCATGTGATTATGTGGCATTTACAAGGAATAACAGACAATGAGCCCTGTAGGTAAATCAACCAATAGGTAGGCATGAGCCTGGTGATGTTCCTCATGTGTTTGCTTGTTGCTTAAACACTTCTCAGAGAGTCATGTCTGGCTGGCTACCGGTTCTCACGGGTACAGCTCTGACAGGTCAGAGAAACTGCAGTGCGGCTGGTGGGAAAGGTCCCTGGGGACTGGGGACACACCCTCTTCACAGGTAATGGGAAACCACAGGACCTGGAGAGGCCTCCTGAGAAAGGGAGGCGAACATGAAAATCAATATTGCTTAGAGAGAAAGTTGGACTTAAAGCTTTTGGAAAATCAGAGTTAGATCCCAAGGGGCTAAAAGAGCAGCAAAAGAATCTTTTGATGAAGGAAAACTTCATCTAATAAATCTAACATTTAATCAATGTTAACATATAGTAATATCAGAACTCATTAATTAATGATATACTTGGGAAGCCTATAAGAACACATTTATTCATTCACTCTTTCTTATTATCCTACAGGCAGGCATGGAAGAATTTTGAGAGGGGTCATATCATTTTCCATTAATTAACCCAGTAGGTTTCCATGACTATTGGGTTGACCTTGAAATCTCTACTTCTGTTGTCTTCATTTCTGTTGCAAGGATGAGAAAAATGTCTAATGTCTTAGGTCTGGAAGAATTAAGTCTATTTTCCTCTTTTTGAGGTTTAGTTTTAATGTTTTCCTTTTTAAGCAAGTTCCTTTTTAAAGTTTAAACAAGTTTCCTTTTTAAAGAAGTTACCTTGTGGTAACTTCTGCATAGTTTAAGTCACTTATGAAACTCCAGTTTTCTTAATGTCTAGTAGATGACTAATCCATTTATTCCTGCTTTTATTTTCAGATTGAAGAATTTCGAAGGCTGAGGACACATGTGAAGGGGGCAGAACTTGTGGAGGGCTGTGATGGGATTTTGGGAGACAATTTTAGACCCACGCAGCCACTTAGTGACAGAGTCATCAGAGCTGCATTTCAATAGCCTGAAAGAACAGGAACAGGCCCACCTTCACCCGGGTACGTGCAGATGAAGTAAGAAAATGGGCACATAGTTATGTAAACCCACCAGACCAAAGTTACTCTCGTGATGATCTAGATAATTCAGCAATATGAATTTTATTTTGATAAAGTTTATGACCCTTTTTCAAGCTCCATTAATTTACAAGTGAAATAGTTTTATAAATTTTTTGTAGTGTTGGAAAATATCTGCAGTCCTTTTATTTCCCACTAGAGTAGCCTTTCATTTCAAACTTTGCTTTACTATTGGCTTTCATGAGGAAAGGCACCCTGAGACAGAGAAACGGGGGTATGCAAGTACCCCTTCAGTTCTTTACTGTGTTGAATCCCTGAAACTTCAGCAGTTGCCTCCTGATGACTGAGAACCATAAAGGAAGGGACTAGAGTATGTGAGCTTCAGAGTTGACCCTCATTGTCTAATGCAGGTTTGATTGTATTGTTTTGGTGTATAGGAGAGGGCAGCTCTGTCATGAATGAAAGTTCTTGTCCGGTGGAAGTGCTGTTATTTGATAATGAAGAAGCACGGATTAATAATCTGAATATAGGTTTTTCATTGATTAAAAATAACATATACATTTAATATATTGAATTCAATATATATATTCCCAACCCTTATGGAACTAACAAAATAAACATTGCAAACATGGAAAAGATAAAGTCTACAAAAATGACTATATACTGAATTATTTCTTTACCTTGTAAATTGCCTAAGAATGCATTCATAGGTCAACACCTGGCCGGCACACCACTGCTTCCTGTGAGAATAGTATCTGCTTCCTAGGTGAGCAGGACAGAGCTTGGACTGTTTAATGGACCATTGGGAGCATATAATCACATACTATGTGACTAGTACAGTGAATGGACGGGGGGGGGTCACAGATGAATAGAAATCTTTGGCACCCAGAAGCTCACAGTCTCATGAACTAGACAGTAGACACAGGAATTTTAAAAGGTGATCATTTTGTCCACGTGTTTCTGAATCCATTTTTCTTGCCTCTCTATTATTACTGTGCTCTATGTACCCAGTATTCTAGACAAACTGTCTTTTTTCTTCTGTGACTTGCTTTGCTCACACAGTCCTTCCCACCCTACCTCTTGCCTATTGATACCCTGGCTCCACTACGGTCCCAACTCAAATACTGCTGTCAGCATTAATTTTAGGCTTCTCCTTCAAATTTTTCCTCTTATTTCACATTCTTTCTTCAATTTAGCTATTTGTGTATTTCTTATTTTTTGTTAGATTTCAAGCTTCGCAAGGGTTGAAACATGTTTATTTTACTTTGAAACCATTGTGACACATAACACTTTATAGTTTGAATGTCTAGGCAAATTTGAAGTTTCTTAGGACTATGCATGTTATATATTTCAGTTATTCATCCATTCTCAGTTTCTGTGTTAGTACAATTCCTCTCACTCTTCTAAGTTTGAAGTTGATGGGAGCCAGGCAAAGTTGCCTTTGGTAGGAATGAGAAGAAACTTTTAGTAATTCATATATGGTAACATTGGAGAAAATCCAAGAGTGCTTTAAGCCAAGCCTTATAGTAGAGGCTAAAAACATATATTTAATTAAGTATCATTATTGAACACCTACTATGTGATTGGTTCTGGGTATGCAGAGTTGGGAAGAACAGATGTGGTTTCTCCCCTCATAAAACAGAGTCTGAGGTAGGGAGCCTGACATAGAAAAATAAAGACTTCAAAATATGCAATTATAAATTATAATAAAGTCCACGATTGAGAAGAACAAAGAATGTAGCGATGGAGATTTCTGATAAAAGGAATATCTTTTGCAAAGGTGCCAAGGGCTTCTCCTTTTGGAGGCGGTAAGAAGTTAATGCACTGAAGCACCTGAAAGAAGGCATAGTGACTCTGGGAATAGAAATCAAAGTGGAAAGTTAGGCAGGGCCCACTCTTAGAGGATCTATCAGCCACATGAAAGCATCTCTATTCCCTTGTCAACAAGTTGAGGTCTTATAAAGACCTTTACTGAGGGAGTGGCCTGATCCCACATATGTTTTGAGCTGATCACAGTGATTGGATTATAGTGGACCAGGGCAGGAGTAGAATATTTCAGAAATCAGGTAGCCAAGTTGAAAGACGGCTTAGATACTAGACTAGGAGCAGAGGAGGTGGAGAGATGTTGATGTCTGTGAAACAGACCTTGAAAGCAATAGCTAGTGATAAGTTGGACGAGGTGGAGAAAAGTGGAAATATCAAAGATAACTTAGGGGTTTGGGGTTTTGGAAACTGTGTGGATGGAGCACCATTGAGTGATGCAGGAAAGCTGGAGGAGGCTCTGTTTGGGATGGAAGAAAGATAGAGTTGGGTGGTAATGTCCAGAAGCTGAGGGGGAGCTGCAGCCAGGTGCGGGAGCCTGTGTCAGCTACTGCCCCTGTCCCACTCTTCTCCGTGGGGACCACAAGGGTGCTGCCTGTGCTGTGATGATCCACAGCTTCCAGAACAGCCATGGAGACCTCTCCTTCAGGCCTGGAAAGCTGCCGAGAGCCAAAACCCACATCATGAAGTTGGTGGACATGGAGAAGGTAGCTGATGAATTGCATATGCCATCTTTCCCTGAAATGATATTTGGAGACAATGTTTTAAGAATCCAGCACTGTTCTGATTTTGGGATTGAGTTCAGTGCTACAGATACTTTACTTTAAGATGTGTAAACTACCAAGGAAGGCTTAAAGTAGCCTGTGCGCAAGAGTGGCGGGAAAGCACGATAGAGGGTGAAGACTACAAGGAGGCTATTAAACTATATGATTGGGCCTGTACAACAGATTATTAGGTGTGGGGGGGCTCCCTGGCCACCATGGATGAGATTAAGTCTACCAAGACATGATCTGCTTGGGGAGGAAAGGTGGCCAATCTTTCACAGGAGAAGGGCCAGGAGCCTGTTCCTTAATGGGCTTTTATTGGGTTCATTTGCACAGGATTACAGATAAAGCTCATTAATCATTGTCAGGCAGTAAGGATCAAACAATATATAACAAAGAACTCTGAGGGCCTATTTTGAGTCAGGGTCAGATAGCTAAAGAGCTGTAAAACTTTGAGGAACAAACTGACTTCTTGCTTGAACCCTTATCATTTAATTGAGAGCATTCTAAACAAAGCAGGTTTCACAGGATTTTACATATTCTTTTTTAGGCCTGATCACCCAGGGAACCCGCCTTTTCCAGCACAGGGCTGTACCACCCTCTGTCACTGTTTCAGGCTTAGGTGGAGCAAGGGAAGTAAGGCAGCCAAGAGATTAGGAGACTTCTTGCAGACAGAATGAAGACTCAGACTTTGTCAAAGCCAAGGGGTGAGGGTCCATCACCCACTTTTGCTGTACTCCCCCAAGTCCTTCCTTGGGGGCTTCCCACATGATCGTGCCTGTCTTAGGTCATTCCCCTCTTGGGGAATCTTACCAGTCATTGGCTAACTGACTAAGCTTTGGGGGCCAGTTATGAAAAGAGGAACAGAAGCAGCACTACTGCTAGGGAGATAAGCTCTTGTCTCCTTGGTGGCTTATGGTCCAAGGTTGCTCCCTCAGTCTTAGCCTTGGTGGGGGTTACAGCTTCTGAAACCAGGCAGGGTGGTTCCCAACCATTAGGAAACATTACTTGGAGAATCATTTAACTTAAAGGTTGTACTTACAACAGACCATAATAGATACAGAGGAATCGAAAGCTAGACAACAGATTCAGTTTTTTTTAATTTCTCCTGTTTGAGGATGAACTTCATGATCATGGAATTTCAAGCCTAAGTGTGAAAATTAGAATAACACCTTCCAGCTTTTCCCTGCTGTTGCGGTTTTTCTTGTGTATCGATGGAGGGCTTATCAGAATGAATGACACAAGACGTCACCATGGAGGCCAGCAAGACCTACATGTTATGAGAAGATATGTCATGAAAGAGCAGAATTGCTCATTTAATGCATGTTTCACCTTCCCTCCACACGGAAACTAATGAGATACCATGGCATTCACTGATCAAAGAAGCAGTTTGTGAGAAGCTAATATTTCCAGAAAAAATTGATCATAACCCTGCAGACTCACAAGAAAATGCACCTGTGGAAGAGAATGTGACGTACCATACACTCACCATGGTAATGTTGGAGACCTTGGCTATATGGATGGGGATATTTTTATTATGAACATTAATTGACTTGTTTGATTGCAGATTTTCTGTAGCCTTAAAGGAAAAATACTTAAAAGATTGTTGCAGACAGGTTCCACTCAAAAAAAAAAAGTTGAGTGGGAGCACATTGAATAAGAGGTGCCTGTCACTCACAAGTAATGAGCTTGCTATGAAGGTAGCTGGAATTTTGACGGTGGAGATCAGAGAAGAGGTCCAAACAGGAGTCATTAGCATAGAGATTTTATACTTATGTATAATGTGCTAATGCAGCATAGACATTCATTTATTAAACGTTCAAAAATCTTTGAGTCTTTACAGGTGCGTTAACCAAAGCACAAAGAAGTTAGGTTACTTGCCCAAAGTAATGCAGTCCCGCAGCAGAATTGGATGTTGGGCCCGGGCAGCCCGGGTGGCAGAGCCCTGTTTCTTGGCTTTATGTGACAGAGGTCAGAGAGTGTCCCCACACTGGAAGTCAAGGTGGAGCATGATGAGGGATGCACGTGCCATACACAGGATGATGTTGAGCATGAAGCGAGAAGGCAGAGATGCCGTGTGATGGCAGCTCTTGATATGCTGGGCTGGGAGGGGAGCAGAGGCTGCAGCAACTGAGGGGATGAGATTGAAGGAGACTTTTTTCCTTAATTGACATAAAATTGACAGACAACATTGTGTAAATTTAAGGTGTATATCCTGTTGATTTGATACACTTAAGTATTGTAGTGTGATTACCATGGTAGCGTTGGCTAATGTCTATCATGTCACATATATAGTATTTTTTTTTTTTGTGGTGAGAATGAGACTTCTTTTTTTTCTTTAAACAAAAGAAATACTAGAAATTCTCTGTATTTTTGGGGGAATGAGCGGGTAGGTGGAAGGGCTGAAGGTGCTGTTTCTCAAAGGGGTGAAAAGTTCAAAAGGGATGAAATCCTAAGCAAATTTGGAGACTGACTTTTTTTAATGGAGTAGACAGTTTATGAGCTTTAATAGGAAGGAAGAAGAGGTGATGGTTTATAGACTTCGGGATTCTGTGACTTGTTTTCATTATTTCAGGAAGAATGGTGTAGTAGCTAGGAGGGGTGAGAGCAGCAGGGAAGAAGGGAGACTGGAGCAGAGTGAAGGGTTGAAGGGTGAGCTTACAGGAGTGGCCCAGTGAGAAGGGCAAGCAGTGAGGTGTGATGAGGTTTGGTGAACATGAAGTTATGATTTTCTCCAGCCTAAGTTTAATTCACTATCTGTGAATATCAGTAACTATGAATGACACATTTTAATGAAATAAGATTCTCTTGAATTTTTAATCCATATGTCCCTAGACCAGAGTTTCCTCTCTATAAATATTTAAATAAACCACACTATTTTATCGCTCTTATATATGCATATACAATGTGAGAGTTTAATGTTAATGAGATTATGTATATTTCAGATACGTCATATTCACAGTATGATAGATAATATGTGATTTTCAAAGTCTTAAATCAATTATAATTTAGGTATTTTGAAAGAAAGATGGATTTGTGTCCATTTCTTGGAGGCTGAGATTACTTAAAGGACGTCATTTTCCTCAAAATTCCTAAGAGTGGTGCAGGACTTCTTTCAAAGGCAACTCCAATTCTGACTTCATCTTTTTATGAATACATTTTTGATCATTTTATCTTGAAATATGTTATACAAATTTAGTTATAGTTTTACACAAAAATTATAGTGGGAAATCAGACTTATGGATGTGTGCTTTTTATTTGATATTTAATAATGCCCTAAGGCAGGTAATTCAAATTTTTATTAAAGTGAAATGATTTGACAGTCAGACTTTGAATTTAATGCATGAATGTTTCATTTAAGCTCTTGGAACAGAAAAGAAAAAAAAACTTTTTTCCTAGGAGTTCTCTAAAAAATGTTTAAAATAATTTAGATTTATTTTAGCTATATTTTACTAAAATAACTTTAGTTTTTGGACTTAAAATGGCATTTTTTTGCATGACGTGTCTAGACTTCTGGAAGGCTTTGATAACCAAGACTCATTATTCCCATGAATAATCTGTGACTTTTCACATTAGCATTTAAGAAGTATGAACTCTGATTTTGTATAGAGAATTAGCATATAACTCACCCAAGTGCAGTGTTAGTTCAGGTTTCTGGGAGCCAGTCAACATTAAATGATCCTTTACCTATTGAATTTTCTACATGATGTGGGAGGACCAAATCTGAATAACAACAAACAACAAATAAGAACAAGTGTTAGGTCCAGTTTACTTGTTGCTCTTGGTGTTATAATACTGGTGCTAGTAAGTGGTTATTTGCCTATTTGTTTCATTAAGTATTAGCCCATTTTTAAAAGGCTATTCTGACTGTTTAGACTTAGCTATTTCCCCCATGACTCAGGTATCATTAAAGTGTACATATGTTTACAGTAAGTATAATTAATTATAATTATTTACCCTCTGTAAAAACCAATGCCACAAAACTTGTTGAATAGTTTTCCTTTTTTCCACTTATCAGTGGAAAATATAAGTATGCCCTAAGTAGATTTAAAAAATTCCCAAAAAACGTAGAAGAGAAAAGAGTGCGTATTAAGCAGCCATCTCTGAAAGATCCCATTATTGAACTTGCCAGCATTTTCTTTCTGAGTCTTTGGAGTCACCCTTGACTGTGCTGAACTCCTCCATGTGTACTTACTTCTGAATTAATAATGTTGTCTTCTGAGCTTTAATGAACTATAGCTAGCATCAATTCCATATCAGTTTTCTTTAATAACCTAAAAGAGTTATATGTTAGGGATAAGGCATTATAGGAGAGGAGGGGCTGTGTGGGGAAAGGAAGAATGTCAACTCGGAATGACCAGCTAGCTCGGGGGTGTCCAGCCTTTTGACGTCTCTGGGCCACACTGGAAGAAGAGATGTCTTGGGCCACACATTAAATACAATGTGACATGTAATCACAAAAAGCCCTCATAATGTTTTAAGTAAACTTACTATTTTGTGTTGGACTGCATTCATAGCCATCCTGGGCCTCATGTGGCCCACAGGCCATGGGTTGGACACCCCTGTTAGGGAAAAGCTATTATCTTTCCTGGATAAATGGGAAGCTGAAGGACAATTTTAGTCAATAGAACCAGTACTCTTCTCAATCTAATAATTTAACATAATGCACAGCATTAGGGTGAGGAATGAAAGCTCGATGGATGCAGCTGTTTTAAATTTATTGTATCAGAATTTCTTGAAAATGGAATGAATTTCTTAAAGGGTTTCAAAATGATTTCAGGAAAAGGCCCTGATATCGAGGGTGTTCATCCTATCTATTGTGTTTTGATTATGTGATATAAAATTGTTATTAACCCAAGAATGAAAAATATCAAAACTGTATAGGCATTTCTTCAAGATTACTAAACAAGAAAAATACTCCTGGCTTCCATATTTGTGCCTTTTTTTGTGTTTTAGAAATGGTAATCATTTATTGTGCATAAAAATTTCCGAATAATTTAGTTTTCTTCCACCCCCATGAATTCATACAAAATTGTGTTTGGGTAGAAAGAAAGAGAACATATTGTAGTCATGTATGTTGAACATTAATATATTCTGATACCTTAAATAGATTTTTATGATTTTAAACCTAACATTTATCTTCCATAAGAAAATCACTGAGAACAGTTTATCTTCTCTAAACATGTTCTATTATGCCTTTTACCTCATAAATGCTCAGTTTTGGTCATTTCCTCAAATCAAATTTTTAGCTTTGTTTTTCCACTTTGAGACTTATTAAGAAAACCTTATAGAGAGACATGCACTTCAATTTCTTCCTCCTTTATCTGTTATGTGTTCTCTCTAGTTCTCTCTCCCCTGATAAAGTTCACAGAGATTTAGGAAAGCAGAGGCATTGTAGAACTAGGGAACTATAAAATCTCAGCACTCACCATCAGAGCCCTCACAGCTCAGCCTGAGGGGCCTACTCTCTCTATAGGGACTCACCCACACTCACAGCTTCTGTTGCCACTAAATACAGGTGATCCACTCATTTATATTCCTAGACCAGGTCTCTCTTTTAAGTTCTAGAACCAAACGCCTGACTGTCAGTATGACCTTTCTTTTGGATGTGTCAAAGGCATCTCAAACTCAACATACACACAATTGAATTTATGATATTCCTTCACAGACTTGGCTCTCTTAAAGTTTTCTCAGAAACCCAAGTCATACTTGACATTCCTCTTCCTCACCTCACCTCAAATTTCAGCTTGTCATCCAGTTCTGCAGATTTTCCTTCTGACAGCTCCAAATTCATCTATATCAAGTTCTGTCCAGAAAAAGTCCAACCATATTAATATAACAAGAATGGTTTGCACGACATTGAAGTAACCTGGCGGCCAAGGAGAGTGGACTAGAATGCACATGCATGAACAATGACGACTTCACTGCACTAGTCCGTGGGGGTGGTAGAAGCCATTGAGTGAGCATGTGTACTATGTGGCTGTCACATTAAAAAATGACTGAGTAGAGCAATGAATCTGCATCAAATTTTGCATTAAGCTTGAACATTCCTCTGCAGAAACCATTCAAATGATTCAGGATGCTGCAGCTATGGGAATCTGGTGATTAGCAGCTTCATCAGACAATGCGCCTGCTCATGCATCACAACTTGTGCAGTTTTTTGGTGAAACATCAAATCACCCAGGTGACTCAGCCCCACTACAGCCCAGATTTGGCACCCTGCAACTTCTGGCTTTTCTCAAAACTAAAACCAGCTTTGAAAGGGAAGAGATTTCAGACTGTCAATGAAATTAAGGAAAATATGACAGGGCAGCTGATGGCAACTGGGAGAACTGTGTGAGGTCCCAAGGTGCCTACTTTGAAGGAGACTGAACCATCATTGTGCTATGTACAATGTTTCTTGTATCTTGTATCTTCTTCAGTAAATGCCTCTATTTTTCACAGTACATGGCTGGATACTCTCTGGACAGACCTGATATCTCCATCGTCATCATTACAACCCATCAAGTTAGCATCATCTCTCACCTAGACTGTTGCAAGAGCTTCCTTCTCTTCTATGTAGTATTGTTCAAAAAAGATTTATAAAAATAACAGACATGGATGACATAGGGCACTCAAATGTGTGTGTCAATTCTGAGAAATTGATACAAGAGTGTTAAGTAGGATTCCAAATCCACAGCTGAGCACAGTGGAAAATAACTAATTGGCACCATTTTCCATTAGGTATTATGGTTTGTTATTGCCATCCACATGAAATATAGTATTGTTGCCATCTGATTTAAATGGCTCAGCTAGTGAGGTACAGTCTTTTGAAATGGGCTTTGGAAAATTTATCTGCATTAGATCTCTACCAATATGTAATTTCTTATTGTGTTAGCAATTACAAGGAAATACAAAAACATCATGAAAGGATGAAGTTCTCTAATTTACTTTCTATTTAATATTTTCATTTCATTGTGTAATAGTTATGGTCCTGATGATTATACATAGCAAAATGCTTACATATAGCTTCCGTTTTCCATTACAGTGCTTCTTAAATCCCTTAAAAATTTCTGGATTCTTGTAATTTCAGTGGTTAGAAACTCATAAAGGCCTTTATGCCTTGTCTATAGAAAATATTTTCAGGACAGCTTAGAAGCATGGAGTTGAAATGGATCCAAAAAGTTATTTAACTTTTGCCTGAGGAGATAGGTCTTCAACTACATTATTCTATATGGTTGCTTCCCTTATCTAGAAACAAACAAGCCAACAAACCTTTGTTGTCTGAGAATACCTACTTCAGAGAATTTTTACTCCTGCCTAATGCAAAAAAGAAAAAGAAACCCTTATGAAATGCTGTCTGTAAAGTATTAACTAAATTGGAATGCCATTGCAATAGTAATATTTTTATAGTTTGCCATGAATAAATATTTTTGATTACTGTAACTGGTTATATTCCAAGTATCCCAAGATTTATATTTTTCTTCTTTTTGTAGCATGTGAGAAGTCTATAACCTTTATGCTGCAGAGAAACTCATAATTTTTCACAGATACGAATGTTCATTCTGATATTAGTATTGGGACAACCAACGAGTATTCAATAACTTTTTAAAGAATGATTATATTTAGTGGTTCCCTGCAATAAAATCACTGTGATTAGGAATAAAAGATTATAAATAAGAATAACAATGTTATTAATCATTTGAGTTAGTCATTTATGGCACATTCCTGTACCTGAAATAGTTCCATAGGAAATAATGCTAAAATCCACATTTACTTATAATTATACATAATACAAACCCCTCATTATAATAGTTGCCCAAATCCCAATCCAGCTTAATTTCATTGAATTTAATTTCTGGACTAAAAGCATTAAGCTTGAACTAGTGAAAAATGTATAATATGTGCATTTAATTAAGAGGTAATTAGATACTCAATCACCCTTACAACACACCAGGGATTAGGGAAGAAAGAAGAAAAACATGATGCACTGTAGTGTATGAAGTAGTTCGTTAATTAGTTTAGTGCTAATTGAGATTGAGAAAGTGTCAAAGTTTTATAACATAGGTTTGCTTCTGAATAACTTTAAAAGCTAATAGTGTTTAATGTTTTATGATAGTTTGATGCAAAGAAATGTAGAAATGACCACCCTATATGCTTTATCCTAGAGTTTTGACCAAGTTTGTACATTCATTCTATGTTTTACACATTAGTGAGTGATGGAAAGTAAAAAACATATACGTTTTGTAGTTCAGATATTCTGTTATATTTTATCTAATTTAATCCTCACAACAATTCTGTGAGGCATGTGTTTTTATTTTCATTATAGAGATAAAGAAACTGAGGCTGAGAGAGGTTGATTAACTTGCTCAAGGTCATAGCCATTAAAATGCAAAGCAAGGATTCGAACCCAGGTAGGTTTAACGGCAAATCCTGAGCTCTTTTGCTACACCACATTTCACATAATGAAGGGCAGAAAATTATGAAGTCCTTTATATCTTTGCCTCCTTGTCTTTTTTAAGAAAAATTCCTGGGAATCACATTTCTTGGGGAAAAGGACATACATGTTTTTGTTTTTGGTAACATTGCTAAACTACCCTCTAAAGAGTGTTATGCTAATTTTTGCTTATACCATTGATTATTTTATAGAAGGTGTTTTTGTCATTTATTTTTTTTATTTATTTTATTTTAGATTATTCAGTACAGTTTCTATCTTTTATTCCCATTCCAGCCCACCCACCCATCCCTCCCCACCTCCCTTCCATTTCCAAGCCCCGTAGTTTTGTCCATGTGTCCTCTATATTTGTTCCTGTAAACCCTTCCCTTCTCCCCTGAAATTCCCTCCCCTCTCCCCTCTGGTCACTGACAACCCGTCCTCCATTTCAGTGTCCTTTGTTATATTTTACTTGTTTCTTTGTTTTGTTGTTTAGGTTCCTGTTAAAGGCGAGATCATATGGTATTTGTCTTTCATTGCCTGGCTTATTTCGCTTAGCATAATGCTTTCCAGCTCTATCCATGCTGTTGCAAAGGGTATGAGCTCCTTCTTTCTTTCAGCTGCATAGAATTCCATTGTGTAAATGTACCATAGTTTTTTGATCCACTCATTTACTGAAGGGCACCTGGGTTGTTTCCAGCACTTAGCTATTGTAAATTGTGCTGCTATGTCATTTATTTTTATCAGTCACTTTGTATAACTTTCATCTTCTCTCTCATCTTTTTACTCTTTCTTGAAATGTGTTCATTTCCATCTACCTATTGAAATGGCTGTGGCAAAATTCACCTTTGATTTATTTCTCTTTTTCTTTATTCCCATGTCTCCAAATACATGTCCATGGAAGAAAATTCAAACAATACAGAACAAAAGGAAGAGGAAGCAAACATTTCCTCCTCTCAGTGATAGCTGTCCCCAGTGCTGGGGTGTACTGGTGAACATGGAGGATCTGTAGCACAGCAGGGGGGAGGGGGATGGCTCAGGTTCCATCCTGACTCCCCACTAATTAGCTGTGTGACCTTGAAAAAGTTACTAATATCTCTAAGTCTCCTTTTTTTAATCACTTAGATGAAGGCCATAATAGTGTCTACCTCATAAAGTGGTTGTGAAGATATGATGAGATAATGTAACCAAAGAGCTTAATATTGGTCCACAATTAAGTGTTCAATAAATGTTACCTTCAACATAGTTTTGTTCATTTGATCTTTCCTTATGCATGTATGCATTTCATATGGGCATTTGGACATGTGGTGGTCCTTGTGCGATGACATTATGAGGGCTGTTTTCTATCTATTTAATGATACATGTTTTCATGCCATTGAAGAGATGTTATACTTTGAAATGATTTTACATAAATTGCCTTTAAGTATGTTACAAAATTTACTGAGCTATTCTTCTATTATTGTACATTTAGATCATTCCCAGTATTTTGCTATAATCAACAATACTATGGTTAATTTATGCATTTATTTCCTTAAGAAATTCTTAGTAATAAGATCATTGGATCAGAAAGTGAATTGTAATATATATGTATATATGCATATATATTGTAATATATTGTATATGCATATTACTCTCCCCAAGAATTATATCAGTTTATGTTTCCACTAACCATGTGCCTAACTACATATTTATTTCTTTTTACCTTTATCAACATTGAGCATTTTCATTTTTTATTCTTGCCAATCTGATTAAAAGTGACTCTGTTACATTATGTTAAGTATTCCTGTGAATACTTTATTTTATTCTTGAATTTCCTGTTCTGTCCCATTAATCTGCCTGGTCATGAGTGCCGACCACCATGTATGTGGCAGGAGTGTGTGTTTTAGTGTTTGGTGTGACAAGATCCCTTACTAATCTTTTTGGCAGAATTTTCCTAGCTATTTTCACATGCTTAATTCTCTCAGAGAAAATATAGGATCATTTTATCAGAAAGACTGAAATAAAGAGTAAAAGAAAGAGAGGGTCAGAAAAAGTGAGAGAAAAGGAGAGGAAAAAGAATCTTGCCAGAAATTTTCCTTTAGATTGCATTTAGATTGCATTTAGATTACTCTATATTATATATAGAGTAATTTGAAGAGAATTGATATTCTTACAATATTAAATCTCTTTATTAAACAAACATAAACAGGTCTATGTTTATTTAAGTTTTTATGTTCTTTACACATTGCATAGTTCTCTCTTCTCACTAAATTTAATTCAGGATGTACATTTGGGTTCTGGAGTCAGCCTGAGGTGTAGCTTGATGAGGAACACAGCATCTCCACTTTCTGCTCCACAGCTTGGGTAAATTATTGATATTCTTTCAGCCTCAGTTTCCTCATAAATGAAATGGAGGCACTGAGAGTCATACCTCTTAGAGACGTTGTGAGGATTAAATGACTTACGGTAAAATGAACAGGGCAGTGCTTAGCAAAGGCTTAGCATTCAACAAATGTGAGCTATTACTAGTATTGTTATTGTTATAATCAGCAACTTTGATTAGTGTCATTTTCCATTAAAATGATATATTGGTTAATATTATTTCATTGGAAAAATAATTGCTTAAGTCTGTCCTTGGCTTTCTTACTAATCTTTTCTGAAGTTTCCAATAATATTCTGGCTGATTGTTTTGAATTTTCTAAGTAGACCACGATCACATCTGTAATGACAATTCTATCTCCTCCATTCTAATTTTAATACTTACTATTTTATTGCACCATCTAGTACTTTCAGAATAATGTCAAATAAATTAACAATGATGTCTGGTACCCTGTTTTTACTTCTGATATGCTTGGTTTTTATTTCCAAATCTAGAGGCATTGTCCACTCTCTTTCCTTTCAATATTCAAAAGCAGTTGTTGTTCTTGACCTCTTTCTGTATTTATTTTTCCTCCTCATCACCTCATCCTGTAACTGGTGGGTATGTTATAATGGAAGGACATTAATTTTTAGCCTTCTGTTCTGTGTATGGCAGTATTGAAGGGGCTGTGTGAAAATATAAACACAGACATAGACTCCCTGAAGGAGTTGGCAGCCTAGCGTTGGGGGTTAATCAGGTACACAGCTAACTTCAGATCATAGCAGTGTGTGGAAACTGCCCTGAGAGAGGTCCTAGTAGTGAACAGGGGAATGAGACCATTCTGAGAGATAGAGTCCCTATGTCCAGCATACAGCTATTTTTTAGACAACTTATTTTGGAGATTTTACATTGAACTATCTTACTTAAAGAAGGATGCTTTAGTGTGTTATCAGTGAGCTGAGCCAGACTCACCATAACTTAGGTCAACCTGGTGACCTGCAGTGGTTTCTGAGGATTAGGGCATGTGTGCACATGTGCTTCTTTGTTGTTGATAGCTGTTCAGGGAATTCCCCAATAGTGATTTGATTTGCACTCATTCCCCTGGGTATCCTTGTAGAATATACTTTAGGGATCAGAAATAGTCACATGAAAGATGGCATCTGTTACTATATTGAAATGTCTGATAATTTAGAAGACTTCTTAAGTTATGGCCATAATTCCAGGCCTCATCATGGACAATGATCATTGTATAATAGAATATTCCCTTTCATAGTTAAGCTTTCTTATTATTTATATATAGATAAATGGGTATTTGGAGCAAGTCCCAAAGGAGAGAAAGTCAGCCAGATTATCTTTGCATATTCAAAGTGTCATTTCTTTAGATTGATATACCAAATAAATTTATATTCTGATTACCAAGGAATACAGTTATTATGAAAACTTTAGAAAATACAGAAATATATAAAAAGGAACTTCTTTTTAAATACTGGTAATCCATTAAGCACAGGCAGTTAATTTTGTTTCCACCACAAATTGCAGTAAAATAACAGGAAATAGATTTTTTTTAAGTGCACAAACCTACAAGGATAGTGAAAACAAAAGAGGAGACCACAGCAGCAATATTTTGGAAGCTGGAAGCAGATGGTTGTGTGGTAATGGATTTAGCAGATGTGAGGAACAAGCCTGTTCTCATGACAGAATTTCTCAAAAGTCCCAGGAATTGGTGGCAACAGGCATCACTAGAAGTTGGAGTGCAAGGAGGCTCAAATCATCTGTGTTGGTGAGAAGCTGTTTAAGAAGCACATACATCCCAAGGTCTACTCCCAATCTTTGGTGGATGCCTGGAGATACCCTCTGGAGATAATGAAGAGAGTCTTCACTAGGGGTCATAGGCACAATTGATCAGTATACCACGCATTAAATAACATCCTCGTACCTCACATTCCCCTCTTCCACCTCTGCCTTGGCCTCCAATGTATTGGTAGCAAGGCTCCTACACAGACAGGTCCTGGAAGGATCTTTCTGGAGAATATTACACCCAGGGTCTTCTCTACTGAAATCTACCAGTTAGCTCATCCTGTGGTGAGGGTAAGACAGATAGGGCCCCTGTGTGCGTGGAACCTCCAACCTGGTTTTTTGTAGTGGTGGTTCTTTCTTAGGTATGAGCAGTTAAGGATGTTTGAAGAAGGACTATAACATGTAAGAGTCTAAAACAAACAGAAGAAGGCAAGGTATAAGAAATAAATACCTAGGAAGAGAAAAACTTCAAAAAGTTCAGCATTCAGATCTTCAGAGAGGTAA
The DNA here is from genome assembly GCA_028533065.1 of Trachops cirrhosus. NCBI lineage: Eukaryota > Metazoa > Chordata > Mammalia > Chiroptera > Phyllostomidae > Trachops > Trachops cirrhosus. Next base: position 84,153,556 of record CM052544.1, on the reverse strand, counting down.
AGAAAAAAGTTGCAACCATTGCATAGGAATAGGATGCTACTAAGAAACTGAAAACATGAAAGCAGAAATAAGGACTTCCGGTCAAGGTGGTGGCATAGGCAGACATAACTCACCTCTTAGCACAACTACATCAAAATTACAACTAAAACATAGAACAACCATCACTCAGAACCATCAGAAACTGAGTTGAATAGAAGTCTGACAACTGCGAAATTAAAGAAACCACATCATCCAGACTGGTAGGAGGGTTGCAGACACAGAATGGGCTGGTCCCATATCCACATGTGGTGGATAAAAATTCAGGAGGGATATATCAGGAGCAAGGAGTCCCAGACCCACACCAGGCCCCCCAGTCCAGGATTCCAGTGCCAGGAAGATAAATCCCCACAACTTCTGGTTGCAAAAACCAGCAGGGGTTGAGTTGGTGGAAGAAACTTCTGGAGCCCCAAGCAGTTCCTCTTAAAGAACTCACACTAGGAATCACCTAGGTAGCCATACTCCTTCTGAGCTCCAGCACCAGGGTAGCAGCTTGAAAGGTACTAGTGGTATACAGGGAGGAAGTGAAATGTCTGGCATCAGGACAAGCAAAGGCCATTGTCCCTTTGCTAAACTCTACCCCCACAGAGCTGGCAAGCTGATGCCATATCTGAGACTCCACCAAACTGGCTAACTCTGACTTGTCTTGAAGATCCCCAGAGGTTTTACCCCACCCAACTCATGGGCCCATCCAAGCTGCTTTTCCATAAGAATGCCTGGTCTTGGCTCCTAAATCTTATCAAACAAGCAACAGCTGGCTTCACTGAGCCCCAGCTGCAGCCAGCCTGGATTCACAGCTTGGTTTAGCCTAGGAATCTCTGAGCCCAGCACAAGTAGCAGCCATCTCAGATTGCTTTATAGCTCAGGCAGGGTGGCCCCAGGCAAAACACCAGTGGGGGTTACTCTTGGCTTAAACCACCTGGGAAACCCCAGGGCCTGTGCACCCAGTGTACAGCTATAGATCACACTGGAGCACCACAACCTTGCTCCTGCATAGCTGATCCTCTATGGAGGACAGAGGTTCTCCTAGTAGTAAGTGGTCACAGCCGGTCCTTGCAGCTTACTAGCCTGGGTAAATTCCTCTCATTGACCTGCCAACAGCAACCAAGGTTCAACTACATTAAGAGGGTATATTCAGCCCAAATGAAGGGCACACCTCAAGTGGTACTGGGTACTTGGCAAAATCAGGACAACTGTAATAGCATAATCATTAAAATATAATTTAAAAAAGCAGAAATGAAAAATTTTATAGTAGAATCAGAAGGCAGAATTGAAGAAATTTCTTGGAAAGTAGAGCGAAACCAGGAGAGAATAGAATAGGAAAATTGGAAAACTAAGTTAGAAGCTCCATTATCCAAATAACAGGAAAAGTAGAAAATGGAGAAAATGGAGGGGAGGAACCACCAACAAAATCATTCAAAACATTTTTTCTCTCTGGCTGGTGTGATTCAGTGGGTTGAGCACCAGCCTGCAAACCAAAAGGTCACTGGTTCGATTCCCATGCCTGGTTTGTGGGCCAGGTCCCAGTAGGGGGCATCGGAGAGACAAACAGTTGATGTCACATCTATGTTTCTCTCCCTCTCATTCTCCCTCCCTTCCCCGCCCTCTAGAAATGAGTAAATAAAATATAAAAAGAAAATTAAAAAAATTTTTCTTAGAACTCATGGACTTAAATTTATAAACTGTAAAGGACTCACTGAATTTCCAGCATGGTAGAACAAAATATACATACCCATGCATTATGATTGTGAAATTTCTGGACAATGAGGGAAAATTAAAGTGAGAAAAAACAAGTTAAAAATCAAAGAACCTGGAATTTGAATATCAGACATCGCAACAGTATACTGGAAGCTAAAAGTCAATGAAGGATGGCCTTCAGAATTCTGAGAGAGTATTACAACCCACTTAGAATTTCTTACCCAGGCAAAATTTCAATAATTTGCGATGACTCCTCAAAGTCATTTTTAGGTATCAAAGTCACTGAAGATTTAATTTCCAGGAAACTGCTGGAAGATTTGCTTCACCAAAATGCAGCAAGCTGAGAGAACAGATTTGGGATTAAGGAAACTGGAGATCAAACAAGGGAGATTGCCAGAGTGATGGTGACATGAGGTTGTAGGCAGAGATGGTGTCAGTCCAGATGTGAGCAGATGAGAAGGATGTAGAAGAGTTTTCTTAGGAAGATGAAATTGATAGCCTGCGTGATGTCTTATCTTCCTGGGAGCAGAGTCAAGCAGTTGGCAGGTAGTTTTGAATTGAGTGCATAGGAAGCTAAGTTGGAAAAAACCCAAGATAATTACTCCAGAGAAAACAAAAAGTTGTGCAGGAAGGGAGAATTAGTGGTATATTAATAAATATAGCTCAGCTCTAAATAATATTTACATCATTGTAGCAATGAAAGCTGAGTATTGGTCCAGCCAAAATGGGGTAAAATCAGGGAAATGGGGTGAAGGGAAGGGTGTATGTGTATATGGGTGATATGTGTGTGTGGGTTGGGGCTGACGGGGGAAAGAGGGTCACATCTTCATTCTCCATAGGAAAAGTCAACAGATGATACCAAAACAGAACATTGAAAAGGAGCAGTACAATCATTCTACTTAGTTCTATGGTGTTAAAATAAAATAATCAGCTGAAAGTGTTGAGGAGAAGGAAAATGGTGGTGGACTGACAGTTTTAGCAACAAACCTCTTAGCATCATTTAGCAAGCCTTTTAGCATCATTTAACACATTTAAACTATGTGCAAGTATAATTTTGAGGTTTATAAATAGGAGTAATTGCTACTGTCATGTTACTTTTTAAGATGTTTGTACACACACATGCACACACATAGAAGCATTTTTTGGGAGTGCTTGCTATGGGCCAGATACCGTGCTGGACCTTGGGAACACTGTGCGGATGAGAACGAGTGTTCACCCATGAACACTTTCTCTGGAGTGATGGAAAGTAAATTTCCAGCACCTGCTGTGGAAAACAATAGGTCCTCCAGCAGTGCACTTCCAGTTTCAGTGAGTGAGATGCCTGTCCGTCACCTGAAGTCGTCACTGGAGTTCAGTTATGTGCCTTGGAGGCACTGCTGTCACATTGTATCTGTTGTCATATTACATTCTCACACCATCCCCCCCAAGGTAGGAACTGTTATGTGAGGCTTAGAAAGGGCAGGTAGATTGTCTAAAATTTTACAGCAAGTTGGTGACAGAGTTTGGATTTGAACTCGGATCTTACTGATTCCAAATCCATTTCCCAGGTTATGATCGATTGAAACATTTTCCCATGTAATCTGGTATCTGCAGTGAACAAGATCCAGTGTCTGTCTTCAGGGGGAACTAATACCAAGATCACTCTCAGAAGTGGCATTTTCTTTGTTTGAAAACTATAGAGAAGGAAGTGCTCAGCAAGCATGGAGTATTATCTTTAGTTTCTTCTGTGAGAGAGATTTTAGCAGAATGAGCACCTAAGTTTACCAGCAGAGTCCACTGTCAGGGAAATTAGAATTCATTCGGCACTTGAGGAGAACCCTCTAAATTGAACCCTCAGAGCTTCAGAAATGAATGAAACACCAACGAGCAGGAGCATTGGCTGCCCTGTGGAGTATGTTCAATGTTCAATGCTTTGGATTAAGACCTGACCTTGTACGATTAGAGTGATGGGATACTTACCTATATTTTCTTCAGTTGATGTTTTGGACCATGGTAGTTTAATTTTAGAATAATTGTATATATTCTTAAAATGAGATTTTATTAGTTTTATAAATTTGGAATATTTGCCTTTAGACTAGCTTTTTCCAAGTGTGTTCTGCAGAGCATTTGGCCACCAAGATGTTAAATCAAGAGGTGACTGTCCACATAAATTTGAAAAATCCTATATATAATATTCTCTTTTTGGAGATTTAATATGCAGATTAGTATGTTAGAGACTCTGAGATGGTTTTATGTGAAAGAACCATATTTTACTACATTTAACCAGCATTTCCATAATTTTTCTGAACATGGGTTCATTTTTCCAAGCTACTTCTAGAGTTATGTGGAACACATTTGAGGAAATAGGGCTCAAGGGTGTAGTCCTTTTGCAGAAAATTCATACATCATGACCTTTAGGCTCATTTTAGCTCTGCAATGGTGTGAGTTCACAAGTTTGATCGTCAGTCAGATTCATGTCAGTCACTTTGATTTATAATTTGTTGGGCTGTGCTTAGTTAAGAACATGCTGATTATGACCTCCTGAAGGGAGGCACAGGCTACCCACCTGGCTGGGCAGGTATCTCCCTCAGCATCTGAGCTCCCACTTTGGGGAAGTGAAAACCTAGTGGCCATTTTGACTGAAGGCATAGTTTCAATACACACACACAAAGGAAACAAAATCACAAGATTTATATTTATAGATCCCAGAATGGGGGTGCAATGAGCCTTGGGAAAGGCAGTCCTCCATCCCAGGTCCCAGTGAGCAGGAGAGAACAGGGTAGCAAGCATCTATTACTTATAAGGGTGTTGGGGTGGCAGTCACTAATTTTTTCACAGGCTTAGCTCTGAGTGGTCATTTTAAAAGCTGACCCAGGAAAGCAAGGCAGAAACTGGTGGTGGGAATTCTGAGCTTGGGTCTTTGTCTAAATGTCCAGATGCAGGAGTGAGCAGGGTTTTCACACTGTGAAATGCTTAAACAGCAGCTCAGAATGGCTGTTTTCTCATCACATAGGTTATAATGATCAAATAAATACATAAACAATGTCCTGTTTTACTTTTGAAATAATATCTTTGAGGCAAACTCTCAAAGCTTTGGTCGTGACTCATTATCTTCTTTGCAATGTAGTCTGGATATATATACCCCAGCATTATAACTATTTTCTAATAATTTTTTCAGAAATGATATATATTAACGTGCATATGCATACATGTGTAGACGTGTGTACACATGTACAGGCACATCCATACACCATATATGGACAAATTCAAAGTATATTCCAATGTATCATAATTTATTAAGGAAGGAAGTCATTTGGTTTGTCTCCAGTTTTTTTGCAGCAGGAAATATCTGCACACAAAGTTCGTGTATGATTGCATGGTTATATCTGTATGATAAGCTCTTAGAAGTATAATTCCGGGTCAAAACTATATCCATTCTAAATTTTAATAGGTCTTTTGTTCAAAAGATTAGAGCAGTTTACCTTTAGCCACTGTGTGGAGGTGTCAGTTTCAGCACCCCCATCTCAGGCACCAGGAGGGGATGCTATTAAACTAAAAGCAAATGTCATTTTCCTCAACGGGAAACTCCTGATCTCACAAAGTACTCTTTTATACATGTATTATTCTCCTTTTGTTATTTATCCATTTCTTTAATAGAATTGTAAAGTTACTTGGGGACTAGGAAGAAGTGGCCTTTGTGCCCAAGTTGTTATTATCAGTGATTATTACACATAAAATTAATGGTGGTAGCTGAAAGCTTTATTTTATTATTAATCATCATATGTAAATTTTTGTTTAGAAAACAGTTCACACATTATTTATTTTGGTGTTAAATATTTGTTGCTATGAAATTTTGCATAAATAGATTCTGCCATACCAATTAAAATTATGGTAGACTGGAGAAAATTTGCAGAAGGTGACAAACTTGAACATGAAGATATTTTGAAATTTCCCCATTTTTTAATGAACTTTTTGTTTTTACTATCTCTAACTGAACTGTAAAAAGACGTTTCAGTCTGCTGTGGAGGAATGTCAGTAACATAATCCACTCATTCTTTTTGCATAAAGGAGGAAGACAGTGGTCGTATAGTGCCCTTGGATGAGAAATGGATACTTTTGAGCTGCAGCTCCGGTTTTTCCTGAAAGCCTGCATTGTTTATCTTCATCTAATCCAGTTCTGATGGACATCTGTGGCAGTCGCCTGTACAATGCTCTAATGAAATATTAGAAATGGCTGTACATGCAGGAGAAACTCCGTATTACATATCCACATCACTGCTGGTAGTATTCATATTTTTGCACATACTGTTTATTGCTTACATGTAGAAGAAATGAAACTAGTTTTCAGAGTTGTTATTAATATGAATATATATCATGTAGTAATGTCGAGACAGGAAAAATACATTTCCAGCATTAGCAGTCCTTCATTTCCTGTCTCCAACAGAAAATTCACTCCTTCTGAGAATAAGGTAATTCCTGATAATAAAATAAGAGTTTTGATCAAGAACAGTGTACAGCTTCAAAGTGGAATGAAAAGGATTAGTACAAATCATATCTCATGTTATTTTTCAGCCCCCATACCACAATTGATGCCAGGCTGGTTTGTTATTATAGAAAACAGTTGGGAAGTTAATGCAAAAACATAATACTCACTTTATATATTACTTTCTTAGTAAAAGGATTTATTTGAAGATATGAATCTAATCATTTATTTGATATATTAGACGCTGTGGTTTCTAGGACATGTTAGCAACATAAATTTAATAGTATCCCTGTAATAATTTAGTATTGTACATTTTGTAAGACTTCAAAATATTTTATTCTGTGGATTTCATGTCTTCAGTATATTCAGATGTTTCTTTCCAAGATGACCAACAATATCTTTATTTTAATTAATTTTAAGTGCTACTGACAAATTCAAGCATATGCTTATATATAGTTAAATGTGACCAAATGAGATAATTTGTGTAAAACGGTAGAGTGCCTGGTGCAAAACAAATACTTAATAAATATTTGTTGTTATAATTACTGTTGTAAAACTAGTAACTTCAATAACATAGTCTCAATTTGGAGGGATTTGTGTGATGCAAAATATCTAAGTTACAACAGAAATAATAAAGGTAGAACAGCATGTGCTGAAAGATTTTGGAGGTGTTGGGTAGAGGTTGTAATAATGACAACATTAAATTCAGATAAAAATCTCACCAAATGTCCTTGAAATTGGAAGTGTGGCAGGTTCATGGTGGAGCCCAGGGCAGGGAGAGAAAGCCGAGGGCTGCGGCAGAGTGCAGGAAAGCAGAGTCTTGTGAAGGGCCAGTCCCGGGTTGCCTGGACCACGTCTGGGCAGCGTTAGGCAGAGCTCTGAGAGGCAGAGGCAAGCCCTGCATTCTTCCTGCCACTGTTCCTTGTATGTACAGACGTGAAGAAATGACAAAGTGTGGTTACAAAAATGTGGCATATGTAAACATTTATATCTGACAGACAAAACTGATAAACCACTCATTTAGCAGTGACTGCGGTGTAGCCTCATTTGCAGTCCACATCAAAAGACAAACTCTGAAGCTTTACGTGAAGGAGAGGCCAAATGGCGCTACCCCACTCCTCAGGCTGACCCCATGCTCAGGCCCTGGACCCAAACGGCTCCCAGGCACCTGGCTTCTCTGCTCCTGAGCAGCCAGGGGCTGTTCCTGGACCTAACTTCTGATGCGTCTTGTAGTCCCCAACCATCTGTCCCTTAAAAATACAAAATAAACATAAGAAAAATGAATTCACATGACTTTCAAGGTGATACCGAGTTTCCCATATTTTACTTTTTCTTCTCCAATATGTATACATGTATATATATTTTACATTGAGTAATCACATTGATTTGCTGTATATTTTCTGAGTCAAAAGACTGAAATGAACTACTTGGTTAAGTGTCTGGTATCCATTGGTGTGATCTTGTAGAAGCTTAATATTCTTTAATATGGAAAACCCCTTCTTTCTGCAGTTAGGTACCTCAGGGTCGGAGTATGAATGCTGTTTGTAGTGATACTTTTGTAGGAATGAATTTGAGAATGTAATCTGTCAATTAACAAAAGTGCAAATAACTGATATCAAACCTATTCTGTTTTGATGGTGGCCTGGGAAAGGAAAGTTAAAGGTGTGTAACAGACCCCAAAATGGGGAAAGGAGCCTCCTAAAATAGAAATGTTCCTGTGTGGAGGCAGGGAGTGGGTGGGAGTCAACTAAGGATAAATGCCAGGTTTTCAAAGATCTTGAAATTTAACTTAGGTTAGATTTTGTTTACCCAGCTGTCCTGAGAGATACTCTAACCTTATGTGTATTCATTCCATTGTCTTTCCCATAAGTCAGCCTCCAGCCTTTCCACGTGGACTGGGGTCACCCAGCCACCTGAGAGGCTACCAGCCCTATAGACAACACCAGGCCAAGAAATAACAATGAGTCAACAAAGGTGACTATGCTATTTAGTCAGCTTTTATTGATGCAGGTTCAATCTCAATCACTAAGAATCAATCAAGAGCAATAACAGAAACAATCAGTAACAATAACACAGGAGAGAACTGGAGAATAAGGAACCCGAGTCCCAAGAATCCAGATACGGTCTGATCTGGGAGGCAGCTGGGTGGTCCATATCTTCAAAGACAGAGTCAAAGGGACCGGACTCTAGCGGAGAACTCTCTCTCCCAAGGAAGAACACACAGGATGCCTCAAGGTGACTCGCTCTCTGGATGTGTTGCCCACGTCTGGAGTACTCTGCTTATATACTCTTGTATGAGGCAATGCTGTATCAGCTTCTGATTAACAAATATTGTCTTGTGCAACTTTGATAAGCACATGTGGTTTATGTTGCTCTACTGTGCATGCTCTGAGAGGGTGGTGTTACCCTTCAGGTAAGCACATGTTGACCACATTGTCCTGCACATGCTCTAAACCTGGCTTCCCTCCACACCATCGTAGTTCAGTCTTGCTCTCCACAGCAACAAAGGAAAAAAGGTGACAAATGGAGATGCTTTCCCACATCACTTACACATCTAAAATCACCTCTGATTCATGGTAATTAATGTACCTGATCATGTGTGAAGTTGTATTGTTTTCAGAAGCATTGTCAGTTAAGATAATTTGTCTTCTACTTTTTGTTGGTAAGTTTAGTTGAAAGCTTGCCAATATTGTTTGTCCTTTCAGGAAACCAACATCTGATTTAGTTGGTTTTCTCTATTGTGTTTCTATTCTCTATTTCAGTAAGTTCTGCTCTAACCTTTTTTACTTCCTTCCTTCTGCTTGCTTGGGGTTAGTTTGTCCTTTTTCGAGTATCTTAAGGTGAGAGGTTAGGTTTTTGACTTGAGATCATTTTTAATACAGCCATTTACTGTTATGAATTTTCCTCTAAGCGTTGCTTTAGCTGCATCCTATAAATTTTGGTATGTTATATTCTTGTTTTCATTCAACTCAAAGTATTTTCTAACTTGCCTTGTGATTTCTTCTTTGACCCAATGGTTCTTCAGGCATGTGTTGCTTAATTTCCACATATTTATGAATTCCCAGATTTCTATTATTGATTTAGAATTTACCTGCATTGTGGTCAGAAAGGGCATACTTTGCATGATTTTAATCCGTTCCAATCTGTTGAGTCTTGTTTTATCACTGAGCATACAGTTTATCTGGGAGGGTGCTCCATGTGTGCCTGGCAGAACCTCTGCTCTGTGAGTGGGGCTGGGCGGAAGAAGAGGCCCTTACCTCTTAGTTGTCTCCAGGATTTAGCCTCTGTAGCCTTTTTAATATTTCTTGATTGGGGGCTTAGGGGGAAAGAAGCCCTGTTTTTTGGCCATACCCACCTAGAGTGGAGATTTAGTCATGCCAAGTTGGGGGAGGGGGAGGGAAGGTTGGGTTTCAGGCTCAAAATCCAAATATACGATGCTTACTGAGATTCAGAAGATTTTCTTCAGTAATTGTTTCTCCACTTGCTGTATGTCCTTAGGAGAATTTCCAGACACTATATTTCTTTTTATTTCACCAGTTATGGTTATTTTGCTGGGGACAGCAGGTCTGTGGGGCTCTTCACAGTGCGATTCTGGATGTAACTTTATCATTTAGGGAGAATGTTACTCAAAATTTCAGGCTATCAATTCTCTTTTGGAATTTTCACTTGAATAAGCATATTTTTCAAAATTTTGTTTCAAATATCAACATTGTAATTAAGGGTAGACTCATGCTATTTTATAATTTAAAGTTTCTTAAAATGAAAATGAAGTTGACATATCAGTCATTAACTTATTGAGTTACTTTGCACTTCAAATTCATCATTTTATTTCTCTAATTAATTAAAGCAATTAATTAGTATGTGCTGATTAATGCTTTTCAGATCTTAACTCTGTTAACTTAACTCCAAGATGGCAAGTGCTCAAATAGACATTCAGAAAACCTCATTTTCCTTAGCATCTACCCACTTCTATTGCAAAATATTAATATAACAAATATTGACTAAAGCAACCTCTATTAATTTAATGCAGAATATTATCTTGGGTCATAGTATAGAGAATAATGAAAAAGAAGAGGCATTATACACTGATGATGTAATGCAGCCCTTAAAGATATGCACACAGGAAACATTCTTTCCTTTTTTTCTATGTTCCTTTCCTTTGTTTAGAGTTGTTTCCTGCACTACTCCTGGTATGAAACTCTTAACTGGCTCTCGCTGAGATAACTAAGTGATGAGACCCTACAGGCATTTTTAAAGAAAGATAGAAACAATACAGAAGAAGGGGCTTTAAATTGGAAATTGTGTGTCATATCAGATTTAGACTACATTTTAATAAGGCATACTAGAAGTTTTATACTTTGAGTTGTACAGGAATACCCATTTGGAAATGATGCTATTGAGTTTTAAGAAACTTCAATTTCTGAAACCTAGGCAATATTGCATAAACTGCTGCCTTGTAATGCTTTTACTCCCCAACTGAAACACTAGAGTTTTAGTGAGTTGGTAGGACTTAAGAACTTTCTTAGAGCTGTTCCAAAGACCTGAATATGCTTGTTTTATTTCCTTTGGGCCTGATTCATTTCCAGAATAACTCTACTGCACAATTCCTTTGTTAAACTTTAATTGCTTTCAAATTATGTTGGAATCAGACAGCCTCAATAGGAATTTTCCTGCGAAATTATATTAGAATCTGGCCCAAAGGTATTTTTTTTTATAAAATGCAGATCCAAGTTATACATTGCACAAAAAACATTTTATCTTTTATAACATCAAGATGCTTCTTTATGGCATAATGGAAATTTATAGTATTATTATAGCACAAGACTGGAATGAAAATTGACCCCTTGCAATTTTCAGTCATATTAAATGAATTTCCTTGCAAATATTTTTTTGAGCAAATTTCATTTGAATGAAATAATCTTAATACAAAAATCCCTATAACATACATGGTTCCCTTTCCCTTTTTTCTACTCATATTGAGAAATTATATTTATGCAAAATAGTTCCAAATATTCAATAAGTATATTTGAATTTAAAAAACTCACCTGCAAGCCTAGTGAAGACTCTTACAATGGGTTTGCAGAAAGGGAGCGACCCCTGGTCTTCTGCGCAGCTGCCCCGCTACGCAAGCCTAGCCTTCACACACAACCAGAAATGTGAAGCAGTTTGGGAAAAACAAGGACCAGGTAAGAAAAGCCTATAATTTTATACTTTTTTATTTTCTAAGTCCACAGAAAGGAAATGTGAATACAGTTCTTCTTGTGGGTAATTGATCTTCCCAGGAAGAGGAATTCATGCTTCTAGAGCACCAAAGAGGTGATTTCCTCATTTACGAAAGTGTGAGAAAATGTACTGAGTGGTACTCTGTTGTAAGAGGCAAGTAGCAGGTGGGCAATTAACTCCAGGGAGCACACCATCCCACATAGCTTAGGACCATTATTACTGTCAGTCCTTGCACAAAAGTACATTTTGAAAACATTTTATGGGTATTGACTGTGCCATTATTTCTCAGTGCAGTTCTGACCCTTGGGCTCTGGCCTTGTGTTCGTAAGATCCATGATGCTAACTTGTGCAGCTTTGGCAAGAGGGCACTCTTTCAATACCAGCCTTCGAGGCCATTTCTTACTTCTGGATTATTGACAATTGGTCTGTATTTTTTTACCATCTCATGTATTTGTATTAAATATATTTTAATTATCAAAATCACTCTATTATTTTCAGCATTTAAGACAGAAGAAACTTTTTCCTTCTTTTTTTCTAAATTACCTTTTAAAAACAGGCCAGTTAGGATGACATCATTGATTTCTGGTATTTCTTAATTTTGTCATCTAATCAGCTAAGGGAAATCATCTTTCCTTTTTTGGACCAGAAAGAAAAAATGTGTCCAATATTATGTGTGGTCAAACCTATGCATTCAACCAAGAATTATTTTTATTCTGAATTTCATTAAGATATTTCAAAGGGTTGCACAGTACTCTTAACAAAACAAACTTTCCCAACAGCATTAGTTTCCACCATCTTCTTACGAGTCAGGAAAAATAAGCAGTGGGAACCTATGGCATATCTCCTCCAGCTGAGACGTGAAAAAAGAGCCACCATACGGCCACCTGGCGGGCAGAAGCGCCTCCAAGCAGAAAGTGATCTGTAATAAGAGAATGTAACTGTAAGTGCAGAAATGAAAGAAGTCCCGAAAACTTCACAAAAGGAGCAGAGAATTTCAATGAAGCCAGACCTGCAGTGGAGCAATGGCTGTGGTTGATACAGGGCAATACGTTTCAGGTGTGTCCAACCTGCAGCCTGCAGGCCGCATGCAGCCCAGGATGGCTATGAATGTGGCCTGATACAAAACTGTAAATTTATTTAAAACCTCTTTTTTGCTCATTAGTTTTCGTTAGTGTTTGTATATTTAATGTGTGACCCAAGACAACTCTTTCTCTTCCTCTCCCAGAGATGCCGAAAAGTTGGACACCCTGGAGAGGTGATTGATAACATCAGTCTCTGGGCAAAGTTTTGTGATTAACTCTAGGCAATAGACTCTTGTGTTCACCTCATGTCATGTGGCCAGCTGGTGGGAATTATAGAGGGTCAGGCATGGATGGAAGCCATACTCCTTGATTTGAATCCTGCATCTGAGTGCTGCCAGCAATGTGTGGCCTTGGTCAATGTATTTAATCTTATTGAGCCTCATTTTCTTCAACTTTAATCTCAATACTCAAATCTTGAGGTGTTTGTTTTCATTATTTTAGCACTCATGGGAATATCTGAATAAGTGCACTTATTATTCCATCATTGATAGGGATATCTAAATCATTAGAAAGTTCCTTTTACCATATACTCATATTTTATAAAAGTATTTATTCACTCATTCAGCAACTGTTTGTTGAGCACTTAAAACAGTTCCGGGCACTGTGCTGGGGGATAGCGAAAATGCTGAAGGGGCAGGACCATCCCTGCCCTTGTGTTATTGATGAGCATTGAGTGTGTAGGCTGCCTGATGACCTCCACTTGCCAATCCATTCTCTACTCTTCCCGGAGACATTGCAATGGACATGTTCTGTGTTCAGCCTTCCAGTATCCCAGGGCTACAGTGATCTCCCCAGATCTCATTTCAAATCCAAGATGATTGATAGTGATGACATCCAATCACAGCTTTTGATTCCTCATTCAGAACTGAGAAGTGGGTTTTACCTAAGTCTAATAGCAATGTGATAAAAGAGCAAACATTAAAATCTCTCACGACATTGAGGAAGATATAAAGACTAAATAACTAGAACTGTCTCGTGCTTTTATTACCTCACCTTGTGACATGGATTGATTAGCTCTGTAATAAAAATGGAATAGACCATCCTTGTGGTTCTGTGTTCCCTTCGTGATGACTGGCCGGTCCATGTGCTGATGGGTAAAGGAGGGACTTCACACTGCCAGTGGCCAAGAGCTCTGGGCTGCTGGATGAGGATTGCTCGACCCAGTCACCTTGCTTCTTTCTCACTCCCCTTTTCCCTTTAAAAAAAAAAGATTTTACTTCTTTAGTTTTAGACAGAGGGGAAGGGAAGGAGAAAGAGAGAGAAGCGTCAGTGTGTGGTTGTGTCTCATGTGCCCCCTACTGGAGACCTGGCCCACAACCCAGGCATGTGCCCTGACTGGGGATCGAACCTATGACCCTTTGGTTCGCAGGCCAGCACTCAATCCACTGAGTCGCACAGGCCAAGGCCCTTTTCCCTTTTTTCAAAGACAGTCACTCCTGTGGCTGTTGACTCCACCATAAGATCTCTGCGCAGGCAGCCAGGGACCTCTCTCTGCAGGATATGACTAACTTAGCACATGCTCGAGTTCCAGGAGAGAAGTATCACTCTCCTAGGCAGAATATCCTCAGGTGCTTCTCATCCTTTTTTTCCTTTTCACAATCTAGGCACCAAAAGGAGCTATATTCCTTAGGAAGGAACAACTTCAAGTAGGTGCCTGAATATCAAAATACTTGAAGGAAGATGATGAAATAATTTGTGAAGATGAGTGAAGTCGTACTCTGAAACGAGTAAATATGCTAACCATGTGGAATTTTGAATGCTATTGTGTGTTGGTGCAGGCAAATACTTTAAAAAGTTAACTGTGCCTGCCTCTTCTATACTTAGGCTACAACTTCCCTCTTAGAGATGCAAATGTAGGCAACTAGTCACTCCTTGCTTGGATGAAGGGCACAGGGATGAGTTTTGACTTTGACAAAGGGGACCTCTCCTGGGTAAGGAGAACTCTGGGGAGTTGAAGCTGTTTCCATAAGGAGACAGAGTCCTAATGGGATTGAGGGAGCCAAGAATCTTGTATGAGTTTTGAAGTTCAGAAACCTGTGTGAGTTCACTGCTTGGGAAGGGCTCCCTGAAACCCAGTCAACGCAATTCACCATGTGTGGAGGGGCAGGCCAATCCTGAGACACCCGATGAATGCTAAAGCCTAAGGGTTATGGGTTAGGACTGGTTCCAGCATTCTGGGGGCTGAGGCTGGAATCTTGTCAGGATCTCCTTACCCATCATAGGTTCAGATTGCGAGCCAAACATGAGCACCCTGAGGGCACTGGGGGCAATAATGCTGCAGTGATTAGACTGGCTCCCATTGAAAATGCTGGGAGCCTGGAGAGCTTCAGGGAGAGAGACACCTCCCAGATGGTTCTTAGACTTCTGGCTAATGAGGATATGTGGAGGGACAAGTGCCTCATTAAACAAATAAGAGCAATGTGACCATTGTTGATGCCCAGGCTGATAAAAGGGGTCATACCTATTACTTACACACAACAGACTGTAAAGAAGATACAGTGGGCTCAGGTACAAACCTACAGTTCCTCTTCACTAAGTGCTACTAGTCCTGATGCATTGTAGGAAAGTGAACAAATGTGGTTCTCTCTGTATCCTTCCCTTGAGTTGCTGATTGTTCTCTTCCAAGCCAAGCTTTTTTCCTCAGTACTGATCCTTAGTTGTCAGCTGATGTCCTTGCTCTAAGTGCAGTCTGGGAGTCCTGAGACTTTTTCAGCAGATTCCTTCGGAAGCCTCCCCTCCCTCCCTAGAGTTCTGTGCAATGATGGCAGCCACACTGGCTTGTTGATGAAAATGGCCACATGAAGCCACAGCTCTCTGCCTTTCTCTGTCCTGTAGGCTGCATCAGTGTCCTCTAAGGAAATTTCTTTCTCTCCAGTGACATCAGCATTCTCCAAAATGTAATGCTATTATCACACTTATCACCATTCTGGTTGTAAAAGGCCAGTTTTTGCTTGGAATATGACTGGAAAAAACTGCCACAATCCCGCACAATATAACAGGCCTCCTATGCAGTAACATGAAATCTGGGTAACACTGGGTGTAATTATTTAATTGATTCATTTCCAGTTTTATGTGTGCTAGATAATTATTAGGTTAAGCACTCCAGCCTTTTCTTATCTCAAATGGAAATTGAAAGAATGTTTAGTTTTCAAGAGCCACTAAGATAAGAGTTGAAAACACTGTGAAAGTAAATGGAATTGTTGGTGTCTGGAGAACTTCCTATGGCTACTAAATATCAACACTTTTTGCTTTTTTTTTCTTAAACACTCATCACTTTTGCTTCTAGTAGAGAGTCAGCATTTGGACCTTGTGTGTGGACTGTCCATTGCCCACATTAATGAGGCATCTCTTAGGGCCAGATGGGTGAATGAAAGGAAGCTCTTCGGTTGCCCATCTCCACTGATAAAGCAGACCGTTTCATAATGTTAGAGCACCAAAGGCAAACAAATGCAACGCATGGACTATTTGCTTTATTTTGGTGTGTACACAGAGGTAGATTTTCAGTGGCCTTCAGCCACCCAAAACACTATATATAACACTAACAAGAACTTTTCAACTTTCTACCAGAGAACACTCTAGCAAGCTACTCAGAAGCAGATAAACTAGATGGTCATTTGATTCATAGGAATCATAAGCTACTGAATTTGATCTAGTTCTAGTATATTAAAAGTTCAATAGCTTTGTTTTAACTGGATTTTAGACCAGGTTCTAAAAATCTGCAATTACTGAATTATTGAATTGTGTTGTTAGGAAATGGGCAGGGCTCTTTGCAGCGACGCACTGAGTACAGAATTAGGTGACAGACAGACTTGAGGGTCACTCTGAGACTAGAACTCTCATCGTTTACACAATGGACAAGTCACTTCTTGGATAGGATGCCAGAGTGTGGGAAGTGAGCCAGAGTATGTGTGTGTCAACAGTAGTCCCTTTAATTCTGTCCCCCACACCCCTAATTAATCCTACCCAGTTGAACCACTACTTTATTTTATTCCTTTATAAATTTATATCATAAAACTCCTATTTATCGAATCAGTATTGATAAGATTGTTCAACATACACATTCCATTTATTTACATGCACAATCATGCACTGGTCAGGACCAGTGAAGCTTATGTAGTGATGTTATTATACATGTGTTTCAACTTCCACTCATCAGAAATATTTAACAAATGTCCCCCGGTATTATTATGGAATTATTCCTGAAGCAAAGTGTTTTTGTGGATGTGCCTAATTGATTCATTGTCTGTTTCTGGAGGTGTGGAGAATTCTGGAGAGCAGTCCAGCTGACAGGGGTCCCTAAGTCACTGGGGGGATAGGTGCTGCTGCTCACTGACATGCCTCCTGGGATGACAGCCAGGCTCACTCTGAAGCAGAAAACAATTAAAATCAGGTTTACGTGTTGCTGGAGCTACAAAAGCCCATTATGATGATTTTACGTAATGCTTGTCCGATAGTCTGCAGTGGTCTGTCACACAGGGCGTGTCCTGCTGGAGATGCTGTGTTTTGGTGAGCGGGTATCTGTAGCCACAAATGTGGTGGCTGGTGGACAGCAGAAGGGGTATGCGGAGGATGTCTGAAGGTGGCCTGGGAAAGGTGGGCAAAACCAAGTACAGTAATGAGGCTCCTGCCTCTGACTTTGTTTCTCTTCTTCCTCCTCTATTGCTGCTAATTAAACATCATTACTAATGTCTGACATTTCTCCCTTGGCAGTGAGGGGGACAGGGTGTGTCCTTTGTATATTCAACAAATGTTTATTGAGTTCTTACTCTGTGTCAATTCATGTGCCAGTGGTAAGGAAATCTCAATATAATTCAGAGCATCTTCTACAACCTATGTGGATGGCACAAATTATATGGTCAAAGAAGATAAAAAGAACATCCTGAGTTGAGCAAGGAAGTTTCATGTAGAAGGTAGGCATAAGACTTGAAAGTTGGAGAGGAAAGTTGGAGAGGCGGGTGAGGAGAAGGGATCCTCCAGGTGTGTAGACCAGCAGGGGAACAGGTGTGAGGAGGGTGAAACAGGTGCTCTGATACATGGTTGAGTTGACATTTTAGCTGAATCTAAATATGTATGAGAAAGTGGAAATATGTTAAGATAAAAGGCAGGGCAGAGGAATCAGATGGAGTACTTTGAGAGCTAAAATATGAAATTTGACCTTTATTTATAGGAAAGAATGGATCCATTATGCAAGTTAATTATTGAGTACTCAATCAAGTAGGAGGCACTGCTATAGACATGGTGGAGATATTGAAGGGAAAAGAACACCCAGCCATATCCCTCCCAGGGAGTCACCAGGGTAGGGCGGGCAGTGCTCATTCACCTGGTCAATACAGATTCAGATTTGGCACCTGCCTGCGCCTGCAGGCTGCATAAGGGAAGGGCTCAACACAGGAAACATGGTGGCTGTCCCTCCAGCCCTGGCCCTGAAGCCACACAGTGCAGTTTCTCTCCTTTGGCTCTGGTCTCTTTCAAGCTGCTGTCCCTTCACTGGCGCTTAGGGTGAGTATTTGTGAGTGACTGAGTCTGTGTGCAGACCCTTTAAGAGGACACCTGGGTTTCCAGCCACTACGTGTTTCACCTGGAGGGAATTCACACTGCTTTTCACAGGCAGGTGTTGAGAGGACTCATCTTCCTGGCACTAGTGCTGTGGGCCTGGGGGTCCAGTACAGGGCCAAGACTCCTCCCTCCACAACTAAGATATCTCTTGTGGTTCTGAACCACCACATACGAGTGTGGGACTAGCCCCTCCTACCAGTCTCCACATTCTCAGTTATAGGAGTTCTGTGCAGCTAATCTTCAGATGGTTCTCCATGTTGACTGTTCAGTAATTTAGTTGTAATTTTGATGCGGTTATGGGAGGGGCAGAGAACAGCCGTTCCTGCTCCACTGTTTTGCCTGGAATTCCTTCAACCCCTTCCTCAACCAGAGACGACAACAGGATGCAGAAGAGTTTTAAACACAGGCTGATATTTTTTGGAGATTAGCCCCCATGTTATTCCTGCTGGATTAGAATGGAGGGAGTCAAGCCTTTCACCCAGAAGTACAGGCAGGTGGAGAGAGACTGGGGCCAAACACAGATGAGATAGGATGGCTACCTCCTGGCTTGAGAGTGGGTGTCTGAGGCTGCCTCTTTCACCTCATCCCAAGCTCTTCTTCCCTCCATGAGTCCCTCATCTAACAAACAGGTAAGTCCAGATGCAACTTAAGCTGCTGCTCTTCTGTTTACTTTTTAGGGGGGAGTTATTTGCAAATTTTTTACATTGCTCCATAGGCTCTAAGAAGTATAACCTAGTGATCTCTCTCTCTTTAAAAGTCTTGCTTATAAATTGTCCTTAAAAAACTTTATTGTGCTTGTGGGCAATTCTCTCAGGTAGCATTTAAACACCTTAGAGGTAAGGACTGTGTTTTCAATCTGTTTGACGGCATAGCATTCCCCCATAGGCCTTTGATGCCTGACAGATTTCCCAATGAGATCAAAGATTCTGAATTTACCAGCAAACACAAACAAACCTCAGTAACAACTAATTACAAATTTAGTTATCTTTTTGGAAATGTAAAAATAAAACCTTTGTGTGTGTGTGCGCATTTTACCCCATCTTTTCTTAGCAATCAGTGCCGAATTCATGATAATAATATTTGCAATCTGGAAAACACCCAGCAGCCTCTGACCTTTTAATATTATCCTAAAGCTGTATCACCCTTTTTCTTTTCAACTTGTTGACAACACACTTGTGTGGGGTCATACACTCAGGATGGGTGTGTTTTCTTGCTAAAAACTAACGTACATGTGGTTGTCCTATTAGCTTTTGATCCTGTTTTATTTTCTGAAAGTGTTCTTTAAGAGGACTTGTGGGCCAGCTGTGACACACCCAGGGCCCTCAGCTCCTCCTCAGAATCCTATAAGCTCATAGGTCTCTGTTTTCTCCAGACCCATGCAGTATAGGACAACCTAAAGGGACTTTGGAGATGGGCATCTACAAGGTAAAGTTGAGAGGCTGGGCACTGGATGTTCCTCCGCCAGCCCATGGAGAGCTCAGGGTATCAGCTGTTTGTTTAGGGAGGTCCACAGGCGGAGAGGTGTTCAGTCTCTGGAGACTCAGAGCAAGCCCAGAGAGCTAGCAAACCCACAGGGATGCTGTGGCCTCGCCCATCCCTTACCTTGTCCGCATCAAGTCTTCTAACGCTCTTTGTGTTTTTAAACAGAACTCCTTTGATTATTTGTATTCCTTTCAAAGGATTGATTCATTCTATCTACTTTATGTCACATGAGTGATTTTTCATTTCATGTGAGCTACTGCACTGTTTCTCATTTCGGTGGGGATTTGTCTTTAGAATTAATTTCAGTCACTTCTCTTCATCTCTTTAGCAACTCACAAACATTACTTGGAAAGACTGGTTTTTATGATTTATGAGCTCTTTTAAAAACCACTCATATCTCTTTCTAGTCTATAATTATTTTACCTAAAAGGTTATAAAATTATATATTTTTCTTACTTAGGAGTGAACATAAAAAAAGAATAGTGGCACTCTATTTATGTGGTAAATGCAGGATTAAAAAATAGCTTTAGTTGTTGTTTCCACATATTTCACTGGGTTTTCTTCAACCTCTGCAAACACAGGAGCAACACTGTTATTTTTCTTTTCCTTGAAACCTACCAGAGGAAATATACAGCCCCAAGAAGCTTAGTCTTTTCAATTAGCTTAGTCTTTCTTTTCTAAATGGCCTCACAAGAGTGTTGCCTGAAAGCCTTCTCCCTTAATGTTGGAGTGGCGAGCCAGGCCTGGCATATCGCGTCGCTTTGCCATGACATCTTTTTCTGCTCAAGCATTCTGAAGCGACTGTGGATGGATGAACTGTCTTAAAAGGATGGCCTCCTGTGATTCGTAATCCTAGTGCTGCAACAGTGGGCCTAAGACAAAAAGGCTTTTTCCAGCTTGTGTGAATCATCACTCAAGCATTTAAAAACACGGAGTGTTCTTTCAGTGCAAAGCACAGCCGCTAATGTTAATGAAAGTCACACATTTACCTCAAAGCCAGACAAGATGTCTCAATCTTTCCCCAGGAGTCCTAGATTATAAAGAAAGAGTATCTGTTCTTTTCATTTTGTAGTGGAACACAATGGAATAATGAAGCTTAGGCAGAATCTGGCAACTTTTAAAATAAAGCTTTCCATTTGTTGACACCAGAAAAATACCTCAGTGTCGGAGCATAAATGCAAATGTCTCCCTTCGTGCTTGATACTTTTCAGATTTGTCTCTTGTTCACTTTGAAGGAAAAATAAAAATCATTTTGATTTTTAAAAGATAAAACGGCTTTTGAAAACATGTTACAGACCCTGGCCACTCATTTTCTCACTAATTCAAATAAAGCATTCTTATTGATAGAATCTGAGAAAAAGAGGGGACATGAGACACAATAGATGAAAGCCAGGCAGCAATAGTAGCAGCATAATGGTCCTGTTCCCCATCTCCTAAGGGAGTATATTCTATCATTCTTATTGAGCTAAACCACCTCTGATGTTGGTGGGCTGAGTGCACTGAAAATGCTTCATTTTCAAAGTATTAGCAAGATCAATTAGTAAATCCTCACATCCAAGAGTCATAGAAAGTCTTCAGCAATAGGGAAGTCTCATGCACTGTTATTCTTCTATGAATTACGATTTTATGTTCTTCTATGAATTACCATTGTATGTTTCAAATGTCAGTCCTCACAATGAACCTTATTCCCATAGAGAACTTTGAGGCAGTTCAGTATTTTGCTCAATAGATGGCTCCAAGTGTAGTGAAAAGGGCATGGGTTTGGAGGTTAGAACACAGGCTCAGGTTTATTTAGTTGGTAAATATTTATGTGTTATGCACTCAAGTGCTCAGCCTCCTAGTGGGTATGGAATTTTGTTTATGGAATGTAGTTTTTATGAGCTTTAGTATTTTGGAGATGTATCACATTTAGTCTGTTCATCAATTTTCTTTCAGGACTTACCACTCTCCACCTGACAAAGGTTGCTGATACCTAACCTCCTCCCTAATATGACTCAGGTTGGGCAGTCCAAACTCTCAGCCTTAATGGCCACGGTGATTAGCCTGGGAGGAACACATGGCCAAAACCGGGCCAATCTGGAAATTTTGCTGGAGCTTTCTGGAAAGAGGAGTAAGTCAGCCATTCTCCAGGATCACAAGCTATTAGGGTGATATTAACTTCGTTTTCAGGTATGAGCTTACCTGAGAATAAATTTCAACCCACAGAGCCAGAAAGAGCCCCATATGTTTTGAGTTATTGCATCTGAACTTAACTGGGTCCAGTTGTAGACATTTGAATTATATGGAATCAAACTTTTTTCTTGTATCTTTATGAGTTTCATTTTGTTTAGTTGGAGTCCCGACCAGACCATTTGGTTTCTTCATTGGTAAAATTGGAATAATAGTGTGTTCACTTTAAAGATTTGTTGTGATGCTTGGGTGACATCAGACAGGTGAAAATGAAATACACTACCTGTGGTGTGCATTACCTATGGTGTGCATCAGTGACCTGAGGTGAAGGACTTGGAGCAGCCCCACTGACCTTGGGGTGAGGGAGGTCTACTTAAACTCTCATGTATTACAGGAAGATGATCTGTTCCTAACAGGAGTTGTGGTCTTCTGCTTGAAAGTATCATTATTCCAAGTGAATTATATTTATAATTTACACTAACAGGAAAAAATAACACCCCCACAGCCACTAGCATACATTAATTCAACAAAATTTATGAGGGCCTCTACTTATGAGGCACGTTCTAGGTGCTGGGGAGATAGTAGTGAGGGTGTGATGAATCAACTTCTGCCCCACGGTGCTTACATTTCAGTATAAATGCCGGACTGCACAGAGACACACTGCAAATGAGATTTGGGACAGCATTTTGGTCCTGAAAATATGAATAAAAATTCTGCTTTCATTGCTTAGCTGCTTATGTTCCTGATCAGGAATACCAGGAGTTCGAGCACCAGGCTATTGATTCCTATCTTCACTCACCTACTTGTATGTTTGATCCAGATCTGCCCTCATGTTCCTTTCATTAAAGTTGGCAAAATGGCAAGGTATATGTGCAGGTGGTCTCAGGATCCATGAACGAGATACCCACTGACCAGAGGTGGTGAAACAGCGTAAGTGCTGCCCACTGAGCTATGGCCCACCCACACTGCCAGGCTGCCTCCTGCAATGTGCCAGGTTTATCCACTCATCTGCATGCTACCTGGAAGTATCTCATTTGGAATAATGAAAAATAACCCTCTACCAGTATAGTTCATCAACCAATTCATCAAAGTGTAATCCTTCACTTTAGGGCTTGTGTTGAGTTTGGCCTGCACTGTGTTTCACTCATTCTAGAATTCTGTACAGAAATGCAGTGTTCAACAAGCAATGTCCTGTATTTAGTGAAAGGAATGCAAGCTTTAGAACCAAACAGATTAATAGAGTTCTTGCTCTGTCACTTAGCATTTGGCAAGTAGGCTTTCTTAACGTACTTCTAAATCCATGGAAGACTTGACTGAACTTATGCTGTGCTTATTGTTTTTCTCTTTATTCTAATCATTTTCCACCAAAAACCAAAACTACTTTCTAAAGGTGAAAGGGTTAAGGAGTATAAATTGGTAGTTACAAAATAGTCACAGGTATGTAAAGTACAACATAGGGAATGTAGTAGATAATATTGTAATAATTATGTATGGTGCCAGATGGGTACTAGAATTATTGGGGGAGTCACTTTGTAAGTTACATAATTGTGTAACCACTATACGTATGCCTGAAACTAGTGTAAAATAATGTTGAATGTCAACTGTAATTGAAAAATGTAAAAAAGAAAATGTTCTCTTTAGATTACCATTGCTACAGCTGGATGGAAAGGGGTGAGGAGTCTATAAAATTATTATAAAAGATTTGCAGAATCAGAAATACTTC
Source organism: Trachops cirrhosus (assembly GCA_028533065.1). Lineage (NCBI taxonomy): Eukaryota > Metazoa > Chordata > Mammalia > Chiroptera > Phyllostomidae > Trachops > Trachops cirrhosus. The sequence goes on along the minus strand of CM052544.1, from coordinate 84,130,125 downwards.
ATATATTGCCTCTAACCAAATGAATAATGCCATATACCTATACTTATGCATCTATGTTATCTATCTATCTATCTAATCTCTTCTGTATGCTACTACTTTGCAAGTATGTAAAGATATTCTTGAATTAGTAATTAAATAAACCTTATTTTAAAATATTACCTAATTCAAAATAGCTTTTTCAATTTGTGGATGATAACTACATAAATAATATATGACATGAATTTTTAAAATTTAAAAGGAAATTTTTAAAAAGTTATGACTATTTTGAAAAGATTTTCCCCCTCTATTTATTTATTTCCCCTCTGTTTACTATTTCTGGTTCCATACTTTCTCTTCCAATCTTTCTTCTTTTCTCCAACTAAGGTTCACTAATTTCTTTGTTCACAATCACTATTGGCTAATATTATAAAAATAGCCTGAGAAAAAAAAAAGAGTGGCCATTGCTTCTTCCTTTGGCATTTCTTCCAAAGAACCCTGCTAAAGTATATAAGTTGTATGAGTGCTTCCATCCTATGCTACTGATTTTTTAAAAATCTTGTATTTTTTTCCATTACCATTTAGTCCCCTTACATTTCCCTCCCCACAGCAATCACTACACTGTTCATCATGTCCATGAGTCCTTTTTCTATTTTGTTCAATTCCTTCACCCACTACCTGCCCCCCACAACCAGCTGTCATCCTGCTCTCCCTCTTTGAGTCTGTCCCTAATTTTCCTTGTTAGTTCAGTTTGTTAATTAGATTCCACACATGAGTGAAATCATATGGTACTTGTCTTTCTCTGGTTGGCTTATTTCACTTAGCATAGTGTTCTCCAGGTCCATCTATATGTTGCAATAGGGTAAAATATTCTTTTTTATGGCTGAGTAGTATTCCATTGTGTAAATGTCCCATAGTTGTTTTATCCACTCATACAGTGATGGACGCTTGGGCTGCTTCCCAATCTTGGGGATTGTAAATAATGCTGCAATGAACATAGGGCTGCTTATGTTCTTTCAAATTAGTGTTTTGGGTTCCTTCAGATATATTGCCAAAAGTGGGGTCAGTGGGTCAAATCTTTTAATTTTTTGAGGTATCTCCGTACTGCTTTCCACAGTGGTTGCACCAGTCTGCATTCCCACCAATAGTGCAAGTGTTCCCATTTTTCCACATCCTTGTCAGCATTTGTTTGTTGATTTATTGATGATAGCCATTCTGACAGGTGTAAAGTGATATCTCAGAGTGGTTTTAATTTGCATCTCTCCGATGATTAGTGATGTTGAGCATCTTTTCATATGTCTGTTGTCCATCTGTATGTGCTGTTTGGAAAAGTGTCCATTCAGGCCCTTTGCTCATTTTTTAATTGGGTTGTTTGTTTTTTTGGTGTTGATTATGGTAAATTCTTTATAAATTTTGGATATTAATCCCTTATCAGATGTATTGGTGAATATGTTCTCCCATTCTGTGGGTTGTCTTTTTATTTCATTGATGATTTCCTTCACTGTGCAAATGGCTTCTCATCCCTTTAGCTACAGTTCTTTTTGGAGGTTCACAGTACATATCTCAGTATACTAGTTTTGTTGTATATACATCTATATGTATAAAATGTTGGCCTCCACTGACTTTAGGGTACACAACACACTGAAATTCCTCCCTCCACAGCTTGAGAAGGAGATCATACGAAGTCATACTTACTCAGCTCGAGTCTACCCGTGATCCCAATGTCTTCTGTCCATCACCACTCCATGCTCTTGAAAATTGCTGCTAAATTGTCAGACTTTGAGCATCTTTTCACTTTACTTTTATTGTTAACAATAAATTTGTAAATTTAAAATGTACAGAAAGGTGAAATAAAAATAAACATGGTGGGGATTGACTGTGGGAATGGGGGGTGGGCGGGGCAGAGGAGAGCAATGGAGGGAAGTTGGGACAACTATAATAGAACAATAAAAAGAATACCTATTTTCTCACATCCAAGAATTAACTATAAAAAACCTGTTACATTTTCTTATTCTGTTTGTTAAAGATGTGAAACATGACATTAAGCAAAAGTCTCCTTTAACCACTATTGCTGGTTCCACCCTCACCAATTTTTCAGAGGCAATCATTATAATTAGTGTGTAGCTTTCTAGTACATTTAAATACATATACCTGTGACTGCATAATGTTACTTTTGCATATTCTATTTATTTATTTATTTTTATGTAAGTATCCTTTTATCTTGCTTTGTTTCACCCTACATTATGCATTTACTGTATTTCCATGTTGTAGTATTATTTTAAGTCTGTGTTTTGTTCAATTTTTCTGAGCTTGGTGGTTATTTAGATTACTTCCATTCAAAGATGTCCTAAATATGCATCTTTGAACCTGCATGAGAACCTTCTAACATAGCACTTACATATTTTGTAATATAGGAGAGATTATGACATAGTGTTAAGACCTTAGGATTCCTCCTGTGGTGTGGTCATATCAATGCTAAAATTCTTTTCACTTTTCCAGCATTGATAGTCATCTTTTCTTTAGCCAGGTTTTCTTAATTTCTTTTATCTTCCTCTTGATTATTGCATCCTACCATGTGACCCTGACTCTCCTCTAGGTCCTCAGACACAGAATCCCATTCTATTCATGCTTTACTCAGTGTGGTTACTCAGAGGATGCACATACACATTGCTTCCTGTGTACTTTCCTCAGAAATAGCAAACGTAAGTCTGAGGGGAAAAGTAACAGAGAAGAATCTCTTCTTTAAAATGCCTGCTGTCAGTCCAATGTGAGTGACTCAGATACAGGACGCAAAAAGTACTGTGTTGTCATTTTTGAAACAGGCGTTGCTAACCTTTAACCACCCACTACCCAGACTGTCACAGAGATTTCCAAGTTATTCCCTAAATGAGGGCAGCAGGCAGCCTAACTGATACAATGTATGTTATTTCTCCATATGCCAGACCTCATCACCAAATATTTTATGATGATAACCAGGTGATTAAGCAAATATTTGAAGGAGCTAAAGGGGATAATAGAGTCAAGTGATAGGATAAGGAGGAAGAGAAGAAAACCTTAGATGCTAACAGTTTTTGTCCTAGAATTTGGATTAAAAACTCTCACACAAATAGACAAGATACTGTATTTTTACATATAAAGAACTTTTATATTTCACTACTCTGTTTAATATGTGGTTCACGAAGAGGAAATAGAGACCTGGGAAAGGCCTCACAGACCTTACCAGTAGCAATGGCATTTGAATGCATGCCAGCTGCTCTGAGTTCACTGCTCTCTCCATTGTATGATTATGAGGGTCATGGCTCAAAAATAAAGCATTAGTGTCAGGAAATAAATATTTTACTTTTCTATCATGTTTTAACTGCTAAACGTCATTGTGATAAACTGGACCATTCAATGTAGAGGAGTAATGGTTTGAAAGGTGCCTGAACTTGTGGTCAGGATCACAATGGCCTCTCATTAGCTGGTGACCTTGTTTGGGCAAGCGCCCCTCTGTCCCTATCAGTAAAGTAAGCTATTATTAGACAAATATGAAATCCTCAGATTTCACCAGTGTCAAACATCAGTTTCCTTTTTTTCCTAGCTTTTTTCCTTTCAAAACTCCAACAAATAGCAAATGTACTCATTGACATTTCAGACATAAAATTAGTGTTATTTAGAAAGCTAAATGCACGGTGAATGCACGGAAAGCCATTTATAGGATAGTTCAAAAGAAATTCAGATGTATTCATTGCAAAGAATACATTTATATAAATAGAGTTCTGTTAATATCTCTTTTAGAGATGCTTTGTTGGATGGAAAAATAATTGGTGATTATTATTATAATTCGGGAAATAAATACATGTTGGTGTATACTATTCAAATAGGTTTAAATGTAAATGGCGTTTGTTCTATTAATGACTAACAAAGCATAACATAGCTATTGCAGGGCTTCCACTTCTGCTCATGAAGAATTAAATGCTTTGGAAATTGCTTTTCTTTCATATAACCTAGAAAACTAGATTGTGACCCCTCTGCCCCACCAAAGAAGGAAAACAATAGAATGAGCTCTACAGTTGCCCCAGTTTACAGCTTAGAGACAGTTACCAGGCAGTGGTACAGGGTGGGAGAACATGTAATAAATGAAGCTTGTGGTTTGCTGACTTGAGACAAAGATTGCCATTTGGGGAGACCAAAGCAGTCAGTTTCTAGGCAGCATATCAGAGACAGGGCTGCACAGACAGAGCTCTAGGGATGCAGAGGGTTCCGTTTGAATCTTCAACTACACACCAATTTGCACATGTTGGGAGTAAATCTTCATAAGTCAAGAAAGGAGCTATTAGAAAATAGTGAGTCAAGCAATTTCCAGAGCTCACATGGGACTGGGGACGTGTGAGCATTCTCAGCAGCCAGAGTGAAGAAATCTGAGTAGGGTATTGGACAGAATTCTCAGAGCAGCCACACCATTGTTCCAGCACAAAGTTAGCCTGAGAGTAATCTGTATGGGCCCTCTCTAATACAGCTTGACAGAAAACCTTGAGAGAGTCAGCATGACGTGCAAGTGAAAGTGCAATAACAGGGACTTTTCAAGATGATGGTGGAGTAGGTGACTCTTGCACTTACCTCCTCCCAGGACAAAACTGGAAATATAACTAAGTTGAGCAACAATTATCTTGAATGACCAACTAAAGACCGGCTAAAGAGGGGTCTTATAACCAAGGATTTGCAGCAGAAACCATGTCGAGACTATACCTACACAGCAACTCGTACACCATGGTTGGGATTGAGCTTCACAGTCAGACAGCTTTTGGGTCTACCCCATGCACAAACAGGCCAACAACAATTGAGACTCAATTACAACAGGAGGGCCTACATAAGTCACACAAGGGGCATTCCTAGAGCACCCAGCTCAGGAGATCAGGGAGACGACACCAGTGGGTCCCATAGGACACCTACTACATGAGCCAAGAAGACCGGAAATCATAGAAGATCTATTTAATACATAGAAACAAATACAAAGAGACAGTCAAAATGGGGAGATTAAAAAGCAAGCACCAAATGAAAGAACATCAGGACTCTTGAGAAAAAGTGCTAAATGATATGGAAGTAACCAATCTATCAGATTGGAGTTCAAAGTAGTTGTTATAAGGATGCTTGAGAACCTTACTGGGAGCTACAACAGCATGAAAAAGGGTATAGAAACAATGAGAAAGAACCAGCTGGAAATGAAGACTTCCATATCTAACATTAAGAATGCATTGGAAGGAATAAAATGTAGGTTGGATAAAGCAGAGTATTAGTCAGTAATTTGGAAGACAAGATAGAAACCCCCTCCCCACCAAACCAATCAGCAAAATGAAAACAGTTAAAAGTATTATAGATAGTATAAGGGAACTTTGGGACAATATGAAGTGTAACAACATCTGCAAAATAGAATTAGCAGGAAGAGAAGAGAGAGAACAAGAAATCAGAACCTATTTGAAGAAATAATGACCAAAAACTTCCCTAACCTGGTGAAGGAAAAAGACATACAGGTTCAGGAAAAAAGATAAACCCAAGAGGCCTACACCAAGACACATCACAATTAAAATTGCAAATATTAAAGACCAAGAGAGAATCTTAAAAGCAGCCAGAAAAAAGCACATAATTACCTGCAAGAAAGCTCCCATAAGACTGTCAGTTGATCTCTCAACAGAAACTTTTCAGGCCAGAAGGGTTTGACGTGAAATATTCAAAGTGATGAAAAGCAAGGCCCTACAATTAAGACTACTTTACCCAGTAAGGCTATCATTTAAAATTGAAGGAAACATAAAGAGCTTCCCAGACAAGAAAATGCTAAGGAGTTTGTTAGCCCCAAATAATATTAGAAATGAAAGAGGATAAGTAACAACCGACACCAAAGAAATACAAAAGATTGTAAGAAGATATCCCAACAAATTGGACAATCTGGACAAAACTGATAAATTCCTAGAAACACACAATCCTCTAAAAATGAATCAGAAAGAATTGGAGAAAATGATTAGAAAGATTACAACTAGTGAAATTGAAACAGTAAGCAAAAAACTTCCAACAAACGAAAGTGTGGGGCCTGATGACTTCGCAGGTGAATTTTATCAGATATTCAAGGAGTAACCTTGAATAGCAAAAAGAAAAATAAAATATCTAGGAATAAACCTAACCAAAGAGGTAAAAGACCTGTATTCAGAAAACTACCTAACACTGAAGAAAGAAATCAAGGAGGATACAAATAAATGGAAACATATACCGTGTTCATG
>CM052544.1:84097291-84123398 GCA_028533065.1 Trachops cirrhosus | reverse complement strand
TGGGTGGGTGGGCTGGAATGGGAATAAAGGATAGAAACTGTACTGAATAAACTAAAATAAAAATTAAAAAAAAAAGAGTAACCAACACTTCCCCTCCTTAAACTATTCCAAAATATTCAAGAGGAGGAAACACTCACAAGTTCATTTTACAAGACCAGCAATATTATAATCCAACACCAGGTAAAGACAACACAAAGAAATAAAATTATAGACCAGTAGCCCTGATGAACATAGAGACTAAAATCCTCAACAAAATATTAGCAATCCTGATCCAGCAACACATTAAAAAGATTATACACCATAATCAAGTGGGATTTATTCTGGGGATGTAAGATTGGTACAATATCCACAAACCAATAAACATATATCACATAAACAAAATGAAGGATAAAACCACATGATCATATTAATAGATGATGAAAAAGCATTTGATAAAATCCAACACCCATTGATGATAAAAACTCTCAGCAAAGTAGAAATTGAGGGAACATACCTCAACCTCATAGAGACCATATATGATACACCCACAGCCAACATCATACTGAAAATGGAGACAACTGTACGTGAACAACAAAAAAACAAAACAAAAACTTGTATCTTTGTTTTTGATTTTTTTGCAATTTCAATATTATAAGTATATGTATATTTCTTTCACACATTCCAGCTTGGTATTCATTAAATTGCACAAATGTGAATTGCTATCCATCATTCTGGAAAATGTTTAGCCCTTGTTTCTTCAAATATTGCTTTTGCTGTATTCTTTCTATTCTCTCTTTCTGGGCTTTAAATTGGACATATGGTACACCTTCTTATTATATATGCTGTATCTTTTACATTGTAATTTAAAAATATTGTTAGCTTTTTGTTTTTCATGTTTCATTCAGCTAATTTGTCCTAATCCACCTTCTGTTTTACTCATTCTTACTCTCCCTTCAGCTGGGTGTACTCTGATAATGCCTTCCACTGAGTCCTTTGTTTCAGTTATTGTATTTCCAGTTTTATAATTTACTTGTTTCTTATCCAAGTAATCTGTGTCACTGTTTTACATTACCACTTTGTTGCTTATAATTTTAAGTTTGGTTTACAATAATAATAGTTGTTTCATAGCCTGCTGTCTGATAATTCTACCACCTAGGGTTCCCACGGGCCTATGTTTGTTTTCTGCTATTTCTGCTGATTCTTGTTCATATGATCTTGTGTTTTGGATGCTTGATTATCTCTGACCTTTTTGGACACCAAGATACAGAAATAATCTGAGGCCCCAAGTGTTGCAATCTTTTCTTGAATATTTTTAGGGTCTCTGTAAACTGTAAAATTTTGTGGAATCTGTCCATTTGAGTTATTAGTAAGCAACAAATTAATGGTTCCATTGTACTGTTCAGAAATATATGTGTCTATCTTCCTCAGTCTATCTATTCATATCATTAAATGCTTTAATTTTGGGAAGCTAATTTGATCTCACAGCTAACTTTGGACCAAGCATTTATATTCCTGTTTTGCTTATTTGATTAAAACTGGAATGATGGTGTTCTAGTTTTTCATTTAAATTACTTGTTATATAGTGTAAACATTTTAAAGTTATTTTAGATTTAACATCCTGAGTCACATGACTTTTAAAGTTTTAATTGATTAATGTACGTATTTTTTTTGCCTGAGTTACAAGTCATGTTTACTTTAAAAATAAATTTCTATACATGACCATTTTGGTTCATAATACTTCAGAATATGGGAATGCAGCTAATAGGAAATAACAACACTGCACAAGAGCAGTTATAAAGATTTACACTATAATCAGTCCTGATTATATTGATGGCATCTTACAGAATCTGAGAGATTTTGATCACAGAGATGTAATTCCCTGGAGACTGTATTCAAGAGCTACCTGACCGATCTTATTGAATGCTGTAGATAAAAGAAATAAGTTTTAAAAGTTGCTTTGAAAAAATTTAAGTTTGTTAATCATTAAGCATGGAACTCATTCTTTTCTAAGAGCTGCTGGTAATTGTGCCTTCTTGAATTCAATATTCATTCCAACAAAAAGATTAAATTCAATTGCTGTGAGTTATAAGAATTCCTCTTCCTTTTAAACTCTCATTTCTTGCCAGACTATTTATCTTGTTCTATTTTAACTCTTTCTTTAACTTTGTTACATCTAATCATAAATGTCTTACAGCTATCCCTCTGGTTAGAACATCATTCCTTCAGGGAAAATGAAGCTTTGAATTATACTATTTTTCCAAATGCTTCTAGGGTTAGAAATACAATGCTACTCAAATAAGTAGTGTATATATATCAGTTTACATAAAATTTATTTCCTTTGAAACACAAGAATAAATATTGGTCTATTTATAACTGGATCAGAAGATATATTTCTCTTTTTCCATTTGGGACGAAAATCATACCTAGGCTTTAGATACAAGAATATGTGTGCATAAGGGAATTAAAATTATTTTGAATTTATTACATTTTTTCTGCCCCATAACTCTTTACTTCATCACATTACCTTCTCTGTGTGGAGATTCTCCACTGAAACAAAACAACACAAAAATGAGATAATAGATGCAGAACTGGACTTTTCCTTCATACACATATAAGAGGCCCCTGAATTTTGGTGTACTTTGGGGAGAAAGTAATTTAGCCTTCCTTAGATATGTATTTTCTTATTTGTAGAATAGAAAAGTAATTTCTCACTTCAGTGGTTTTTAGCCTATTTTTGGAAGCAGTGATAATGATATAATTTTTTCAAAAATTCAGATACTGTTTTGTTTTCTGTGAAGTTTGCTCTCAATATCAGTTTAATACCAGAAAAGTTTAGAGGGGCACAAACAGGAGGGAAAAACAGAACAAAGTAGTTGCCTAAATCATCTTAGACTAAGATTATATTTCATTGGTTTCTTAGGTTCTTTAATTATGTAGAGTTTACAGAAAGTTCAGGAGGAAGACAGACCTGCAGCCCTGGGTCAAGAGACCAGGGGCCATGTCCCAGGCATCTGAGCCTCAGGACCATGTGAGACCCAGCTCCTGGGTTACTGATCCAATCCTCATGATGGATCGAACAACTAACAAACTTGAAACAATCTGAGTAATTTAACCAAGCTATTATAGTGCTAACTTAGATACAAAAAATATTCATCAAGAGACCTGGATTACATTATAGTATCTGTATTAATTAGCAGAACATATAAAATAGTATTGTTAAAGAACCAAATTCCTTCTCTGTGGAAGAATCAGTCTTTTTTCCTTATCTGATTAATTTCCTTGCATCCTACCGATTGTCTCTACAAGTCAGTGTGTACTCATTATATTGGTGGTTCTGAATGCATTTTGAAACCTTCAATTATATTCCTCTTAGTTCTTTCATAAATATAACACTGGCTTCCCATTTAGTGCTGTTAAAGCTTTTGTTGTTTAATTTTTGTCTTTGTGGAGTTCATTGTTAATTATCATTAAAATGCCTTTGATACTTAAATCTGGACAAAATACTCCTTTCCTCTATTGTATTAAAGGATAGTTAAGAGAAAGAGGATATACAGGCTCCAACACTTACTTGGTTTAAGAATTCCATTGACCAATCCCATTCTAAGTCACCATAGTAGAAAGCAAAAGTCCACCCATGATCCATTTACTGCTCTAGCATAATTACCACCCTTTTCTCTTTGCTAATTTAACCTTGGAACTCTTGGAACTAGCAAGGGACTACTGCTCCTTGAATTGCATGATATAGGTGGAAACAGAGGTGCCAGCTGCCTCTATCCAGCATTTGTGGGAGCCAGAGCAAAATCATTGCTTCTCTTTTGACTATCAGCTGAAGTAACCAAATTATCAGTACCAAATGGCTCCCAAGACGATTCTGACAGTATGGTTATATTGCTGTTATTTCATTCATCAGGAACAAAAGTCTTGGCAGTTGGTGTCTCATTCTCGTTCATCTGGTTGAAACCTTGTATCATACAGCTTGAACCAGTTTCATCATTTCCAGAAAAAATAACATTACAAATGGTCAGCAATCAGCACACAATCTTCTTTGTAACCCTTCCTCCAAGACTGGAAAAGAGGCAGCAAATCTCTGGACTAGAGGTTGGCTGGAACAAGACTGGTTATTGGTAGCATTCTCTTCCAATTGTTCACTTCCTTACTTTGTGGCCCCCAAGGTGTCTATGTCCTAACCTCCAGAACTGATGAATGTGTTTGGTTACATAGTAAAGGGAAATTAAAGTGGCAGGTGGAGTTAAGGTTGCTAATCAGGTGACCTCAAAATGGGGAGATTGTCCTATGTTTTCCAGGTAGGCCCAGTATAATCACAAGGATCCTTAAACATGGAAGGAAAGGAGAAGAGGAGGTCAGTGAAATGCAATGTGAGAAGGGCTCGACATGCTATTGCTGACTTTGAAATAGAGGAAGGGGTCAAAAGCTAAGGAATGTCACTAGAAAGGGCAAGTTAGTGGGTTCTCCTCTAGAGCTTCTAGAAATGAATGCAGCCCTGCTGACACAGCGGTGTTAGTCTGGTGAGACACATTTCTGACTCGGGAGTTATAGAGCTGCAGGATAATGAATGTGTTGTTTCGAGCCACCAAGTTTGTGGGAATTAGTTACCAGAATAGAAAACTAATACAACATGTTTAATTACCTCACCATTCATGCAGCTAGATCATGAACCTTGATAATGATGAAGTGAATAAATCATTTGTTTAAAATTAAGGTCACTTATAGCATTGTCAGAGAGACAGTGCCTGTGATCCAAACACCTGAGAACTGCTACTGCTGGCACAGAAATTTTAAGTGACATCAGGAGCACTTTGTAGAATTTAGAGGTTTTAATACAACTCAGGAAAGTTCTGCCTCTGCAATGTCCCTAAATAATTCAGATAGTGCATTTTAAAAATGATTTCTAACTATACATGTTAAAAAAAAGAGGTAGGGTTAGGGTCAATGATGTACTGGAGCTGGCTTTTACTGGCTTGGGAGGGACAGTTGTTAAAATTTAAAAAATTTTGTCTGCAGTGAATGTATTTACCATATTTTTCGGACTATAAGACCCCCCGCCTCCCCCCACCACCAAATTTGGGAGGAATAATGGTTGTTAATGCTGCTGTTGAGTTCTGTTTACATTTACATGGGTGAAATATTATGTTATTTATGTTATTAAATATTTTACCATATTTTTTTGCTTCAATTTTTTTCCTATTTTCCTCCTCTAAAACCTAGGTGCTTCTTATGGTCCAAAAATACGGTACTCCCCAGAAAGCAGCAGACACTAACTGCCCTATGAGAGCTGGTTGCTAACCCTGTTATCAGCACAGCACCTGCCAGATTTCTCATGAAAAAGCATCCTTAACATATACTGTACCTGCCACTCACATGATTTACCCACCACTATCAGTATATTAGTGGGTATGTTCCAGATTACTTCTAATATATGTACATATAACTTTTGGCTCCCAGATAAAACATGTGATTTTATTAGCATTCTTTTCTCTTTATATTTTTAAAGTATTATAATAAACTTAACTGTTCTGCAGCTTGCTTTTCTCTTCCTCACAATCTTGATCTGTCCATGTGTACTCATATAGGTCTGCTTCATTTTTTAAACTATGTCTATAACATAGGTTATATATAAAAGATCTGTTCAGAAAAAGTCCAGCCATTGTTAATATAATGATAACGGTATAACAACATCCATGTAATCTGGCAGCCAAGCAGAATGGACTGGAATGCACATGCGTGAACAATCATGACTTCACTGTACTAGTCAGTGGGGGCAGTAGTCACTGTTGAGCAAGCATGTGCAGTGTGTGGCCGTTGCATTCAAAATGACTGAGCAAGTAGAGTGATGAATCTGCATCAAATTTTGTGTCAAGCTTGAACATTCCTCTGTAGAAACTATTCAGATGATTCAGAAGGAATTTGTGGATGATGCAATGAGTGCAGTGCAAATAAAAGTGTGGCACAAATGCTTCGAAGATGGTTGAGAATCTGTTGAAAGTGGTCCACATTCTGGAAGGTCTGCAACAAGCTGAACAACTGAGAATGTTGAACTTGTATGGCCTGCCATCAACAAAGATCTGTGACTGACAGTGTGAGAACTAGAAGCTGATCTGGGGATTCTAAAATCTACTGTGTCTGAGATTTTGATGCAGGATCTTGGCATGAAATGTGTTGTGGCAAAATTTGTTCCATGGCTTCTGCTACCAGAGCAGAAGCAACATTGTACTGCAGTTGTTAATGACTTGATTCAAACTGCTACCAATGAACCAGACTTGGCACCCTGCAACTTCTAGCTTTTCCCAAAACTAAAATTGCCTTTGAAAGGGAAGAGATTTTAGACCGTTGATGAGATTCAGCAAAATACAAAGGGGCAACTGATGGCAATTCCAGCAGATGATTTTGCAGTGTTTTGAACAGTGGAAGAGTTGCTGGAAGAACTGTGTGAGGTCGCAAGATGCCTACTTTGAAGGGGACTGAGTCATCAGTGTCTTATGTACAGTGTTTCTTGTATCAGGTATCTTCTTCAATAGATGTCCCTATTTTTCATATTACATGGCTGGATACTCTTTGGACAGACCTTGTATATACTGTCATACTGTTTAATTTATGTAACAATTGCTCTATTTATGAATATATGCATAATTTTAAAATTTTAGAGTATAAGCATTACAGCAATGTATGTCCTTGTACTCTCTTTGTGGCCACTGGTGTCTGGGATAAGAAATGACAGTTGGAATTTTTGAGTTTAAGAGTATGAACGTTTATAATTTTAACATATACTATCAAATTGCTTTCCAAGGGGCTGTAATAATTCACAGCTCCACCAGCATTGCATAGTAATGCATTTTCTCTAATTTTGACACAGAAGTAGCCCGTTTACATTTGCCAACATAATTAATAAAAAGTTATTTTAATTTGTGTTACCTTGACCACTACTTTCATTTAACATAAGTTCATGTTTATTGGCTATTTTGTATGTGTTTTCAGGGAATTGCCTGTCCTGGTGCTTTCCTCACTTGTCTATTTTTTTTTTTTTTTGTCTTTTTAAAATCAATTTGTAGGCTACATTCTGGATATTAATCATTTGTCTATTATGATGTTACGTATATTTTCTCCCAGATTGTCTTTGGATGATATTGTTTTTTAACTTTAAATAACTTTATCTTTTTATGTAATGTTCAATTTATAGAAAAGTAGAAAAGGTAGTTATAATTTTCTTACACTCCTCACTCAATTTTCTCTAAAGTGAATATTTCATAATACTGCTATACATTTGTCACAACTAATAAACTAATATTGACATACTATTATCAACTAATGGTCACACCTAATTTGCATGTTACTTATTTTCTCCACTGCCCTTTTTCTGTCCCAGGATTCCATCCAGGATACCACCAGGTTACATGAGCTGTCAAGCCTCTTTAGCTTCCTCTGATTGTGACACGTTCTCATACTTTTTAAAAAATGATCTCAACAATTCTGAGGAGTATTTGTCATATATATTGTAGAATGTCCCTCAGTTGGGGTTTTGTGGTGTTTTTTCATGGTTTTCCTGGGACTGTGGTTTGGGGAAGAAGCTCACACAGGTGAAGGTCATCTCACCATGTCATCTCAAGGGCACGTTCCTGATAGTGTTCACCTTGGTCTCTTAGGGAAGAAAGCATTCAGTGAACACAGGCTTGTAATCATGTCTTCTTTTGATTTTCTTCTATAGATACTGAATACTGCTTTAATAAGAGCTAATTGGCACAAACAAGAAATCAGAATATAGATAATTGAGTTTATTAAATAATCCCGAGTAGTGGCTTATTGAATATTTATAAAGTCTGTTGTTTTTATGAATTTATTTATGAAAGATGGATTTTTGCCCATGAGATTACACTGGTTAAACTTCCTCTGAGGCTATTTGGTTAAAATAAAGATGTTTTTTATGTTTTGTTGATTAATAGTAAGTAATATGACAGGAAATAAATAGAGTAAAGAATAGTACACCACATATTGCATTTATAATGGTATAAATTTGCAATTACATCTAATGACCAACATTAAATACAGTGTATTAAATTATTCAAATTGCTCTTCAGTATAAATTATGCCATTGATTAGATTTACGGTGGTAGCTTTGAGATGTAAACTAAATATTATGACATTCTTTAATTGAAATAAATGCTTGTACTTCAATTAATGGCAATTTTTTAGGTCATTAACTCTAGAAATTTGTTTTGATAGTCTATTCAGAATTCTACAATCAAATTGAGACATAGGCATATGGGTTTATTAAGAACAAATCAATGTTACACAAACTTGATAACTTTTTTCATACAGTGATAAGGTAGAACATAAAACTTGCAATGTAAACAAGTGAAAATGTCTATGTGTGTCTCTTCTAATTATTGTTATGTCAAACATTTTTATGTCTTTCCAGATAATGGTTTGTGGGCAAATAATATCTAGGCCTTATGATGTGTGAATTTTGCTTAACTCCTTTTAGAATTCTTCATTAGTCCTGTTACAGAACAGACCCAAGGGGGGGTGTATGATATACTGTTACTGAAAGGACCCCCCACTAAGTTTGCTATGTCCCCTGCCAGAGGAAAGATGTCTTTCAATGCCAGAGATTTGTGAAAAGGAAAGGAAATATTTATTTAGAAGCTATACAGACTTAGAGTAGTGACTAAATGTCTTCATTAAAATACTAAAGTCCTTTAGAATACCCACAGACACACACAGTCCTTCCTTCTCCCTCTGCCCTAATCTGGGGTACCATATCTCAGGAAAAGAAGTAGAAGCCCGTGATTTGGGCTCCCAGCACCATCAGCTGTGTTGCCACCACCATCTCCAGTTAATCTAAAGCCATGTGGCACCTTCTCATGGCCCACCAGCAAGAGTCTTTTCACCCCTCTTCTTCCAGGTAAAGTCTCTTCTGCTTCCTAAGCCATGTGGCAAAAGGGAGCACCCCATTTCCATCTCCTCCTACAATAGGTTACACCTGCCAGCATTCCTGTATTCTTCCAGCTTTACTGGGCTGTCATAGTAAGTTTGGGCAGGCATGGCCCCATAGCATGGAGCCAGTCTTCTCCAAGCTCTCACACAGGCGCTGTAACCAGGGGGAACTGCTTCCCAGTTACATCTTGGGTGGAAGTCACTCCTATCCCCCTGGCTCAAAGCATGGACACAGCTATTTAACATATCTACGAAACCAATTAAAGGTTATAGATATGTTAAATGACCATGCTAAAGGTTAGCTGCAAAGCTGTTGCTGTACAAAACAGCTCTGCATGTTCCTGCTCCATGTGTCCCTTCCCCTAACTCACACCTGTGGGGGGACGGGATGAGGACATCCTATATATCTTTCTAATATTCCCTGGACACCTTGAGTTCTGGACCACATTACAAATCCCTATTTGGGGCCCTTCTATTGGCTGCATCGTGTTACAGTCCCAGTAAAAAGTAGCCACATGCTCACCTAAAGCAAAAGGTAGGCAAAGTTAGCATGGTTGTGCCAAAGCACACGGGTGTCATCTAGAGGAAAGGGCAGAATTTTTATAAAGTATCTTAAAAATTTCACCAAACCCCTATCATTTCACTTCAGGATGTTAAAAGAGTAAAAATACTGTAGGACATTAGACACAATATCAATGTCCAGGTAATATTTCTCAAAATACAGTAAAAAAGACCTATATCAAAATCAACTTGAGTACCTATTAAAATGTAGCTCAATTGATCCAATGCTTAGGAATTGAGGAGGCATCTGCATGTTTACTGTCTCTTCAGGTTTCTTTATGCAAACTGAAGTTCGAGGTCCACTGGTTGCAGAATACGGTTTTATTTATCATATGTGAGGTACAATAAGAACACATGATATTCTTAATTGGAAAAGATTTCCTACAAAATAAAATATATGTGACAAGCTGTGTTTTGTTTCTGAGGATCTCCTACTTCATATAGCTTGTTTTCTCTTTGTTCCTTTAATGTTTTGTGGTTTTTGGCTGTGTTACACTTGGCCTTGTAATTATTATGTATCTCTATAGTACTATGCTGCAAGCTCCTTGAGGGCAAGAGTCATGTGACATCATCTCTATATTCTTACTGTACCTGATTGGTTGAGGACAGAAATATTTGACAGTCTGAATTAGGAAAACAGTTAACTAATTAGACTGAGATAAAGTATAACCATTTCCCAACATTTGTATTATTATCAGGTTCAATGATAAATTATGATAAATGACACTGAAAACAATAGGTATAGTTTCTGCTCACCATAGATTAATACAATCAGTTTTCCTGATTATCTCCTCGCATTTTGCTAGCATATTCTCAGGCAAACGTCTTTTATCACTTGGCTTTACATCTAAGCAACAGTTTCTCCCCAGCCTTAAGAGACATTTTTCTGAGACACATGTCATGTTTATTAGTCATAAGGGAACCAGTGTCTGAAATAAATGTATACTCACTCATAAAGATTATTTATGGTTATGTACATGATAATAATAATAAAGGTAATACAGAAAGTCATATGAGAGATGTGTTTCTAATGCAGTAATATTCTAACAGTAATAACAGGTGAGTACTGGTTTCCACTTTCTACCTCTTAGTTGTCAGAAAGTTTTGATATCTCCTTTCCTATATCTCTCAATGAACTCAAACTGCTTTTCCTCTTCATTGGGTTTGGGGACAAGTGGGGCAGAACAAGACTGAAGAAATACAGTGATTGTGTTTTTCTTCTGACTTCCTCAATCTGGACCATACAACTGTCTACTGAATGGCAAGATAATAGCACCATTTTCTAGGTCACCTGCCTTTTGGAGATGTCATCACACACAAGATTTATTACTTTATAACTTGAATACTTTTCAGCTATTAACATGGAAGAATTGCTCCCAGAAAGTCCCATTCTGTGCAGGTGCAGTCTTGGATAGCCAGGGCAGGTCCATTGGGAAGTGTGTTAAATGTAATTCTTACCAGCAGGGTTGCTGTAGCTTAGTCTTTCTTGTCTTTGATTTCAGTATCTGGTATGTAAAGTACACCCTTTCTCCCAGGATCTCTGCATGTGCTCAGCCCATAGACTTCTTTGTGGTGTGTGCCTTGGCATTCTGATGGACTGACAGCCTTTTCATGAACCCCATTTTCCTTGGCTGGGACCCTCAGCCTTACCACTCTACAGGTTCATCTCCTTACTTGAGCTGAGTGTCATCCCAGTGATGAAGCAAGGGCATGGTCAACAGAGGCTATAGACTTGACTGTTTTTGTCAATCAAGAGAGATATCATCTCTGTTCTACCCACTTCTTCCTGACACCCTAAATTGTGAACTAAGCCTTGTTTGAAAATTCTGTTCATCTGTTCCTCAGACGTGTGCCATGTTAGGATTAAAAACACATAAAAATTTTGAAAATCTAAACAAAGAAAGGGAAAACATTTAAAATGGACCTCCTTCCCTCCAAAAAAAGAAAGGATTTAAAGTGGAGTTACAGAGCCCATAGCCACAGTGAGCCAAGTCCAAGAGCAGCTGATGAGTGGAAAGGCACATGCTAAGGCAGGTGATCATGGTGTGGGTGGTGGATAGTTGCCTTTTTTCTGCTCACCCAGCATGCATTACCCCTTGTCTGCCCAATTGCTCTTTGGAGAAATGCTTCTTCCTCACTGTATACCTAGCCTGGGTGGGATGGTAAATTTGGTGCTTCCCCTTCTGTGAAGGGAGCTGGAGGAATCTCTGCATCTCCTTCCTTCACTTCTCCATATCACCAGCTCTGCACATGACAAAAGTCAAATCACAGAAACTCCATGGAGCTGCCTTTTCTTGATTTTTCAGAGGTGGGTTTTTCTGTCTGCTCTCCAGACTTGGGAACTTTTCTAGATTTTTCTAATAAATATCCCCATGTTTCATATAGCTAGAGTTCAGCTTTTGCTGCTGGAAATTGAAGAATGTACAACCAGTAACAAGGGTGAGCGGTGGGGAGCTGTGCATTGCCTGGGAAGTGCTGTTGGCTTTCTGTTTTGTCCAAACCCCTCTTTAACATCACAGTGTTACTATTTTCAACCTATGATTGCCTTAAGTTTAAAGTTCTAGTCCATGAATCAGGAAAACATGTCCATATTTACCTTCTTTACATCCTAAAGAATTTACAAAGGAAACATTTACAAAATAGGAATTCCTGTGGATGAAGACATCTCCTGGAGCCAGGTGACCTATAAAATGTTGTCAGTTCTCACATTCAACATATAGCCATGTGCCTCATCCTTTAAACTTTGCATTAATCAAAGTCATTAATGAAATTAGCAACACAAGGCAGCCTCATTAGTTTTAATTCATTCTATGATGTGTAATAAAATACAAAGAACATGTGACCTATATCAGCCAGAATAGCTCTCAATTGCTCTCATCACTAGTTTAAGTGAATGCTGCTTCTCACCTAACTCATAGGTTTTGATTGCCATATAACTTAATTAATTCATAATGCCTTTCCATTCCCAGAAGACTGTCATTGTTTACTGACTTCTATAATCCCTGCTGGGAAAACAAAAGCCGTTTCTGTGGGGTTTGGTCTTGAAGTATCGAAGACCACGGTCATCAGGTGGAGAAATGTCTCTGCAGATTCAGAATCTCGGGCTGTCATACTGGGTAGTTTTAATTGAACTTTAACTTTCATAACAAGAAATCCAAACAATGCATTTTTATTTTTGCTTATAGAATACTTTTTAATTTTTATTTTTGAAAATTTATTTTTTCCAGCTTTATTGAGGTATAATTGACAAAATGGTATGTATTTAAAGTGTACAATCTGATCCTTTGACATATATATATATTGTGAAATGATTTCCGCAATGAAGTTAATTAACGCATCCATTGTAGTTACCTTTTTTTGTGGTGAGGATGTAAAAAAAATAGCAAATTTCAAATATGCAAACAGTACTGCTGACTACTAACTACAGTGGCTATGATGTATATGAGGTCCCAAGAACTTATTCATCTAGTAACTTAAAGTCTGTACTCTGACTAACGTCTCTCCATTCCCTCCACTCTCTGGCAACCACCCTTCCACTCTCTGTTACTATGAGCTCCTCTTTTTGTGTGTATGAAATAATTTTTCAAATTTTTATCTTTTTTGGAAAAATAATTTGTTTATCTTTGTGGAAGCTGGCAAAAAGGATTCATTTGAGGCTTTTCCTTTCTAAAAATAGACTTGTAAGGTCTTTACTTTTCACTTCCAGATTTATACTTGTGGTAGAAAAACGTGGACAGCCAGTCCTGTGGGGAGAGGATGCCACCATATGTTAAGAACTTCGATGGCAGAATGACTGACTTGCGGTAGATAGTTGAGGTGTCTTGAAAGTAGCAGATTGCTCTATCTATATGTGTGTTCCCCGGGAAGGGCTGCTGGTGAGGAATGGGGCTGGGAAATGAACCTTTAGTTGTGTCAAAAGTGATGATTCTCATTGTCGCCACCAGAGGATGTTCTAGGCACGTTTTTCTGTCAGAGCAAAGCTCACAGCGACTAAAATAACCAGTCCTTCCAATGAAAGTAGAATATCTGCTCTGAGAATGTGGAAAATCTCAATGTCAACAGCAACTCATAAAATGGAAAAGAACATGATATTAGCTATGTGTTTAGCAAAGTCTGAAGCATTTAACCTAACTGTTCTTGAATCATTACCGTGATAATGACAAGCAAAGTTATTTCTGAAAAATCTGTCAGATTTAGTCCTTGACTGCATGGTAAACAGAGAAAATAGCTAGGCTACCCATATTATAATTCTTTTTTGAGTTTTGGGAAAGCAGCCATTTTGGTTATTAGATTTTTAAAAATGACTGTAATTCTTGTAGCGAGACTAGAGTAGGAAGGGACACAGGAAAGAGAAAAAAGGAAATGTTTTCAGGGAATTTTAGTGTAATGTTCTTTAGATAGAGAAGGGGAAAGGATAGGAAAATGTGCCTTTCAGTCACTTGAAAAAAAGCTATAAAATACTATCAAAAGAGAAGTAAAAGTGCCTGTTGTAGATAGGACTTTAAAAACTGGTATCTTATATCAAGGTCTGCTGTCAAATGTCAAACACTACTTAGAGGTCGAATCTTGTGTCAGCTTACAAGGGTGTTAAACTAAAAAGCAACCAGTTTCCATCAGTTTACCTCATTGCATAAATTATATCCTTTCTGCATGGTGCAAAAGCACTTGAAAATGTAACATTTATTAAAGTGAGTAAATGTAATATGTTGTTAAAGGTACATAATTTGTGTGCATGTGTACCTACATATAATGAAATGCACAATTTTTTTTAGATTTATGTATTTTTAAAATTGAAATATAATTGACATATAATACTGTGTAAATTAAAATGTCAATTTGATATATTTAAGTGTGGCGGTATGATTGCCATGCTAGTATTAGCTAGCAGTGCTGTGGTGTCATATAACTATCATTGTTTTCTTGTGGTGGGAACATGTAAGCCCTAGTAGTTTAGCAACATTCAAGTACATGATGTAGAATTATTGTCTATGTTACTGTATTGTGCACTAGATCTCTGGGACTTATTTTTCTACTCTTTTCAAGTTTGTACCCTTGCAAACAACACCTCTCCAATTCCTCCACCTCCCAGCCCCTGGTACCTTCCATGCTACTCTGTTTTTACACGTTTGACGTTTTTAGGTTCCACATATAAGTGATATCATACAGTATTTGTCTTTCTCTGTCTGACTTATCTCAGTTAGCATTATGCCCTTAAGGTCCATCCATGTTGTGGCAAATGGCGAGATTTCCATCTTTCTCAGGGCTGAATATTTCATTATGTATATATAGAGTCATCTTCTTATCCAGTCATCTGCTGATGACATTTAGATTGTTTCCATATCTTGGCTATTGTGAATAATGCTGCAATAAACATGGGGGTGCATATAGCTCTTTGATACCCTGTTTTCATTTTCTTTGGTTACATATAAGGGCATGTGCTTCAATATAATTCATATATTGCTTTTAGAGTTTTAAATGGAATCTTTTATTCACATGTTAGATATATTGTTGTAATATGTATTTTAAAGGGTATTCTTTGATTTTAGTAAAAATGTAATTTAAATTTATTTATTATTGTGATAAGTTAATGGGAGATCTACCCTTTTAACCGATTTTTAAGTGCACAATACAGGATTGTTATCTATAGGCACAATATTGTACAGTCAGTCTTTAAAATTTACCTAACTAAAATTTATGCCCATTGATTAGTAGCTCAATATCCTCCTCTCCTCAGACCCTGGCAACCACCATTCTAGTCTCTGTTTCTGTGAATTTGACTATTTTACATATCTCATGTAAGTGTACTTGAACAGTAAAAATAAAAAAAAAGTGGAATCATACAGTGTTTGTCCTGTGCTTATTCTCTTAACACAGTGTCCTCAAAGTTCATCCGTCTCACATATGGCAGTATTTCCTCCGTTTTTTTAACACCTTATAAAATTGTTTTCTTCTCTTTCTATCACCATTTGTTTCCCCTTTACTTTCTTCTACAACCCCAACCCCCTTTCCTCCTGGTAATCAGCATACCATTTTCTTTTCTGTGTCTAGGAGGGGTTTTTGTTTGTTTGTTTGTTTAATCTGTTTGTCTTTTGCACTCAGCTCATCAACTCCACTCCCACTCTGATAGCAATCAGTCTGTTCTCTGTCTCTATGGGACTGTTTTTATTTTGTTTATTAGTTTATTTTGTTTGTTAGATTCTGCATATAAGTGAAATTATATGGTACTTGTCTTTCTCTGACTGGTTCACTTAGCATAATACTCTCCAGGTTCATCCATGCTATCTCAAAGGATAAGGTTTTATTCCTTTTTACAGCCAAGTAATACTCCATTATGTAAATGTACCATGGCTTTTTTATCTACTCATCTCCTGATAGGCACAGGGCTGCTTCCAAATCTTGGCTATTGCAGATAATGCTGCAATGAACATAGGGGTGCATATATTCTTTCAAATCAGTGTTTCGAGTTCCTTTGAATATATTTCCAAAGGTGGAATCACTGGGTCATAAGGCAGTTACATTTTTTATTTTTTGTGGTAACTCTGTACTGTTTTCCATAGTGGATCCATCTGCTTTCCCACCAACAGTGCATGTGTGTTCCCCTTTCTGCCCATCTTCACCAACATTTGTTGTTTGTTGATTTACTGATGATAGCCATTTCGACAGGTGTGATGTGCTATCTCATTGTGGTTTTAATTTGCAATTCTCTGATGAAAGAGGTTGATCATCTTTTCATTTGTTTATTGGTCATCTGTTATGTCCTTTTTGGAGTAGTGTCTATTCAGGTCCTTTGACCATTTTTAAATTGGATCATTTGTTTCTTTGACATTGAGTTGTGCAAGTTCTTTATAAATTTTGGATATTAACTCCTTATCAAATGTATCATTGGCAAACATGTAATTCCATTCAGTGTGTTGTCTTTTTATATGGTTGATAGTTTCCTTCACTGTGCAAAATCTTTTTAGTTTGATGTAGTCTCATTTGTTTATTTTTCTTTTGTTTCCCTTGCCCAAGGTGATATATAAGAAAAAATATTGCTATGAGCAAGGTCTGAGATTTTACTGCCTATGTTTTCTTCTAGGATTTTTATGGTTTTGAGTCTAACATTTAAGTCTTTGATCCATTTTGAATTTATTCTTGTGTGTGGTATAAAAAGGAGGTCTAGTTTCATTTTTTTATATGTATCTGTCCAGTTTTCCCAACACCATTTATTGAATAGGCTATCTTTACTCCATTGTATGCTCTTGTCTCCTTTGTCAAATATTAATTGAGCATAAAAGCATGGGTTTATTTCTGGACTCTATATCCTGTTCCATTGATCTATATGTCTGTTTTTACATCAGTACCATGTTGTTTTGATTACTCTGGCCTTCTAGTATAGTTTGATATCAGGTATCGTGATATCTCCAACTTTGATCTTTCTTAATTGTGGTTGCTATTCGAGGTCTTTTGTGGTTCCATATAAATTTTTGGAATATTTGGTCTAGTTCTGTGAAATATGCCATTGGTACCTTGGTAGGAATTGCATTCAGTCTATAGATTGCTTTAGGTAATATGGATATTTTCATGATGTTAATTCATCCAATCCATGAAAACTGTAAGTGTTTCCACTTATTTGTATCTTGTTCAATTTCTTTCTTTAGTATCTTATAATTTTCTGGGTACAGGTCTTTTACTTCCTTGGTTAACTTTATTACTAGATATTTTATTTTATTTTTTATGCTATTTTAAATGAGATTGATTTCTTAGTTTCCCTTTTCAATAGTTCCTTAGTGGTGTATAAAAATATAACTGATTCTTGGTGATTTATTTTTTATCCTGCTATTTTACTGAACTCATTTATCGATTCTAGTAGTTTTATGGTAGAATCTTTAGGGTTCTCTATCTACCCTATAATGCCATTTGCAAATAATGATAGTTTTACTTCTTTCTTCCCAGTTTGGATGCTTTTTTTTTTTCTTCTTCTTCTTGTCTGATTGCTGTTGCAAGGCCTTCGAGCACAATGCTGAGTAAGAGTGGGAAAAAAACAGACATCCTTGTCTTGTTCCTGATCTTAAAGGAAATACTTTAGTTTTTGCCCGTTGATTATGGTGTTGGCTGTGGGTTTCTCAAATATGGTTTTTATTACGTTAAGGTATGTTTCCTCAATTTCCACTTGGCTCAGAGTTTTTATCATAAACGGGTGCTGGATTTTATCAAATGCTTCTTCTGCATCCATTGATATGATCTTGTGATTTTCATCCTTCATTTTGAATTATGTGGTATATCGTATTTATTGATAAGTGGATATTATACCAACCTTGAATCCCTGGATAAATCCCACTTGTTCATAGTGTATCTTTTTAATATAGTGCTGGATCAGGTTTGCTTCTATTTTGTTGGGGGATTTCAGCATCTATATTTATCAGGAATTTTGACCTATAATTTTCTTTCTTTTTAGTTTCTTTATCTGGTTTTGAAATTAGGACAGTGCTGGCCTCATACATTTTTTGGAATAGTTTAAGAAGGAGAGGTGTTGGTTACTCCTTGAATGTCTGGTGAAAGTCGCCTGTAAAGACATCCGGTCCCACTCTTTTGTTTTTTGGGAATTTTTGGATTACTGCTTCAATTTCACTAGTTGTAATTTGTCTTTTAAGATTCTCTGATTCTTCCTGATTCAGTTTTGGAAGATTGTATGTTTCTTGGAATTTACCCATTTTATCCAGACTGACCAATTTCTCGGCATATAGTTGTTTGTAGTATATTCTTACAATGCTTTGTATTTCCTTGCTGTCCATTGTCATTTCTCCTCTTTCATTTCTGACTTTTTTAGGGGGGGGTCCACTCTTTTTCTTCTGATGAGTCTGGTTAAAGGTTTATTAATCTTGTTTATCTTTTCAAGGAAGAAGTTCCTGGTTTCATTGATTTTTTTATATTGCTTTTTTAGACTTTTTAAAAAATTCTCAGATCTTTATTATTTTCTTCTACTTACTTTGGGCTTCGTTTGTTTGTTTTGCAAATTTCTTTAATGTAAAGTTAGATCGCTTATTTGAGATTTTTCTTGTTTCTTGAGATAGGCCTGTATGTTATGAATTTCCCTCTTAGGGCTGCTTTCACTGTATCCCATAGATTTTTGGTTTTTATATTCTCATTTTTACTTGTTTCAACATATTATTGATTTCTTCCTTGATCTTATTATTAATCCACTTATTGTTTAGTAATGTGTTATTTGGCTTCCATGTCTTTGTGTGTTTTTCAGTTTTCTTTCTTGTGATTGACTTCTAGTTTCATAACATTATGGTCAGAGAAGATGCTTGATATGATTTCAGTCTTCTTAAATTTATTTAAAGCTGTTTTATGTCCTAACATATGTTCTATCCTAGAAAATGTCCTGTATGCACTTGGAAAGAATGTGTATTCTGCTTCTTTGGGGTGAAATGCTCTGAAGATATCAATTAAACCATCTAATCTAGATTGTCACTTAAGGTTGTTGTTTTCTTGTTGATTTTTATCTGGAAGATATATCCAGTGATGGCAATGGGATGTTAAAATCTCCTACAACTCTATACTGTTGATCTCTCCCTTTATGTCCATCAAGACTTGCTTTACATATTTAGGTGTTCCTATGTTGGGTGTGTGAATGTTTACAAGGGTTATATCCTTTTATTTATTGCTCCTTTGATCATTATGTAATATCCTATTTTGTCTCTTACTGTAGCCTTTGTTTTAAGTCTATTTTGTCAGATATAAGTATTGCTATCTTAGTTTCTTTCATTTACATTTGCACGAATCTCTTTCCATTTCTTGCATATCTCTTTCCATTTCTTTAGTTTTAGTCTCTGTCTAGCTTTTGTGCTGAGGTGGGTCTTATTTTTTTATCCATTCAGCCACCCTATTTCTTTTGATTGGTATATTTAAGCTTTTTAGATTTAAAGTGATTATTGATGGGTACGTATTTATTGACATTTTATTCTTTTAATTTTCTTCTTCATCACCTCCTCCTCCTCCTTCTTCTTGTGGGCCCTTTAACATATCTAATACTGGTTTGGGGGTAACAAACTTCTTTAGCTTTTTCTTGTCTGGGAAGTGCTTTATTTTTCATTCAATTTTAAATGGTAGCCTTGCTGGGAAAAGTAGCCGTGCTTTTGTTCACTTTGAATGTTTCATGCCAATCACTTACGGCCTAAAATGTTTCTGTTGAGAAATCAGCTGACATTTATTTTTATGGGATATCCCTTGTAGGTAACTAACTGCCTTTCTCTGTGGCTTTTAAGATTCTCTCTTTATCTTTAATTTTTGTCATTTTAATTATAATGTGTCTCAGTGTGGGCGTCTTTGGGTCCATCTTGCTTGGGACTCTCTGTGCTTCCTGGACTTGTGTCTTTTTCCTTTACCAGGTTAGGGAAGTTTTGGTCATTATTTTTTCACATTGGATCTCAATCCCTTGCTTTCTCTCTTCTCCTTCTGGTACCCCAATGATGCAGATGTTGTTATACTTTGTGTTGCCTCAAGGTCCCACATTGTCCTCATTTTTAAAATTCCTCTTCTTCTTCC
Organism: Trachops cirrhosus; assembly: GCA_028533065.1. Lineage (NCBI taxonomy): Eukaryota > Metazoa > Chordata > Mammalia > Chiroptera > Phyllostomidae > Trachops > Trachops cirrhosus. Next base: position 84,103,379 of record CM052544.1, on the reverse strand, counting down.
TCTTCTTCTTCCTCTTTTTCTTCTTCTTCTTCTTCTTCTTCTTCTTCTTCTTCTTCTTCTTCTTCTTCTTCTTCTCCTTCTTCTTCTTCTTCCTTTTCCTCTTCCTCTTCCTCTATTTCTCCTCCTCCTCCTTCTCCTTTTTTTTTCTGCTCTGATTGGGTTTTTCATTCTACCTTGTCTTCCAAATCACTGATTTCCCATGTGAAAGTAGGGCTTTGCACTCTTTGGCATATGAGGAGAAAAGTCACCTCTTCTGGAGCCATACAACTCAGTCTGTCCCAGATTCTTCCCAGAGCCCAATCTCAGGTGAACAGGGCTGCCTGGTGTCAGGAAGTTGGGACTAGTGGATTTTCTACAAGGGAGAGGTACTCATCAGGCATGAGGGAAGGTGGGAAAGTGCCTCCAAGCTCCAAGCCTCACAACTCAGTCTGTCCCAGATTCTGCCCAGCCCTTGCCAGGGCTAGCCACTGGGAATCAGGAGGGTGGGGCCACTAGCTGCCTGGAGAGTGGGGCTAGCAGACTCTTGTGAGAGGTAGACACCTGTCAAATTCATAGGAAAGAGAGGGAATGGTCCCCATTCCAAAGCCACAGAACTCAGTCACTGACACCCTCTGACTCTGCCCAGACCTGTACATCCCAGCCCAGGCAGCTGATTACTCAGCAGGGCACAAGTTCCACAGGGTGAGGCAACAGGGAGTTCAGAGTGTGGGGCTACGGCTTTCCCCAAAGCTGATGCCAAATGCAGGGGTGTATTCTACTCAAGAAAGATGGTATCTGCAGTGTATGCAAAGAAGTCAGCTCAGGTATCCTGATGACTATCCCTTCAGTTCTCTGTCCAGAGCTACAAACCCCAGTCTATCTTCATAGGACTCTACTCTGCTCCACCCTCCCTTCACTGAAGCCCTGGCTGTGTGACTGCAAATGAGATTTTGCCTTATACATGGGCACCTGCATCTTTAGCAGACCCCTGTCTCATCCTGGTAGACAGAAACCCCACTAATTTTCCGCAGATATTATGTGGGTGCCTCTTCTTAGCTCTGGTGCTCTGGGGTGGGGAACATTGTTTGGGGTTGACACCCCACCTTGTCAGGGGGAAACTTTGCATTTGAGATATCCCTCTGGAATCTTTGCCACTGCCCTGAGCAAGGCCAGCCCTTCCTACATCTCTGCCCTTCCTACTGGTCTCGATGTAACTACTTCTGTAAACTCTTGGTTATAAGACTTCTTTTCAGCTTCAGTTGGTTATTCAGGTTGAGCTCTGTAATTCAGTTTTAATTTCTGTTTTGTCCTGGGAGGAGGAGAGAGTAGCTTCCCGCTACTCTGTCTGTCATTTTGGATCCATCATCTATTTCCTCCATTTTTAAGGAGGGATAGTATTTCATTGTGTGTGTGTGTGTGTGTGTGTATAATATTTTCTTTATCATCCATCAATGAAAGGTACTTCTACATTTTGCCTATTGTGAATAGAGCTGTAATATATTTATTACTATATGGTTTTGCTTTATATTTTATAATATTCTTACAGAGAAATAATTTGCATATATCATAATAACAGCTATAATTCTTATAACAAAAAGAATTAGGAACTGGACCCCTAAAGGCATGGACAGCAGCAGACAGGTAGACTTCATGTACAAGTCAAGATTATAGTTGCATTCTCTAGTACTTGAAGGGACTTAGAAATACCTTTTTCCTAGAGATATTGAGTGGCAGTGTAACAATATAGTCTTTAGAGATCCACCCCCACAGTAGTTCCCTCCTGTCCATTCTGATTATTATGTGAGCATGGGCTGTCTAGACAACAGAGGGCTGTCGTAGCTCTTAGGATGATTATAAGAATGAAAAGCATAGCACATATAATGTGAGTAGACAGTGGCAGGCCCATAGGAGGCATCGAATAAATATCAACTATTATTATTTCATTATTTTTATTTCTTGTCAGCCATTATTGTATCCAAAAGAGATCACAGTTAGGGCCAAACTCCATTGGATTTGGAGGGAAAACAAGAGTTTTCATCTTCAGAAAGTTTGAAGAATCATATGAATTATTTGAAAAGTTCCATGAGATGCCCTCTGGTCTCTTTCCTGGAGCACACCTCACCAGAAATCACAGACTATGTCATTTAATTGTTACCCCTCTGATAATTTGGGTTAGGCTGACTTTTATCAAGGGGATGATAACATTTCTTATCCTTTTATCAGTGATGACACTGACAGCAGTAAATATGGATTATTAGGACGAGTGAGGGCAGCCCAAGACAAAATAGGCCTGTGCTGGGATCACCGAGGAGGTACTGGTTTCAAGAAGCACAGGTGTCAGGAAAACATGTGCCAAATTACAGAGTCCTTAGTGGAGTGAAGGGAGGGTTAAATGGAAGGGAGAGAGAATAGAAAAACACTTCCCATTGCCCAGAGTGAGTCTGGTACTTCAATTAGACTATTATTGACCAGATTAGTTTTCTTAAAAAACATTTTTTAAAGCCTTCTGAGGAAAATACCTGATCCTGTTACTACTTAGAAACAAATGTATTTATCAAGTCTTTAACTTCGCATCCCTTTTTAATTTATTGCCTAAAATTATGTTGGTTACTTAAAAGTGACTGCAACTAAAGATTTTACCAGAATTCTACATGAAGGTCAAGTTTCCAACAAAAATGCTACAGTAAAAAGAATTTGGGTCTTAAATTAAGGACAGACATTACTTTGTTTAAGTGTATTTTCATAGGGATTCAAACTTAAACCTAATTTTTAACATAAACATACATTTGAAAGGAATTTAGTACGGGACTTCTTGATTTATGTGTGTATATATACAAGTAACTTCATTTGCCTTGTCTATACTTCAGCATTTCTCTGTAACTTCCTTTATTGCCATTTCCTTCATTCTCATTTCCAAGTCTAGATTTTCTGCTTTGGCAAGTCCCATGTTCTTATTTCTATTGCTTCTTCTCTCACTTTTATGTCTATGGTCTCTGTCTTCACTGGCTTCTTTCCCTTAGTCATCAATTATTTTCAAGCTTGTCATCCTAATGTTCCAGGATGCCTTCTATTGGTCTTATGTCTCCTAGTTTTCTCCATGTGGTCACTCTTTAACATACTTGAAAAGTATACAACATGGGTCTACATTTCAGAACCACAGAACTCCAGGGTCCAAAACTAGTATGACAGTCTGTGCCCCAAGAAGCTCAGAGTCTAGTAGTGGAACACTCAGAGCTGGAAGTTTAAGCTATCTGGGAGTACTCATTATATTATTCCAGGAGTTGAGATAGTTTCCTCAGAGGAGTTGAGATTTGAATGCTCTGCTAAAAGATGAGTTAGTTTTTCCACTTGGATAGAAGTGACAGCAAGAAGGATATTCCATATAGAGGAACCAGTAAGTCCTAAGTTGGAAAGAGCATGAAGCAAAAGGTGTGTAGGAAAGCCACAAGTGATTCTGTGTCACTGGAGTGTTATGTACAAGGGACAGTGACTGGTAAGAAATAAAGTTGAGAGGCATGACCAAATGAACTCTTCTTTTCCAGGCATCTAATGGATCTTCAAGAGGTCTCCCATCTCAACAATCCCCTTTTCCCTCTTCCATTAGAAGATATATTGCCTAGGCAGGCTTTCTAGAGATCGGGCTTTTCACTAAATCCACCTTTCCCAATATGTTGTGCTTTGAATACTGTACTCTTTATGTGACATTCTGCTTGCTAACCAGGAAGAGTTAATGTGTGGATAGCTTCTATCTCAGAGACTGTCAGATGGCCACAAGCATTTTTCTTGCTGTCTCCAGTGAAGGTACTGCAGGACACATGGCCCATCTGAGAGACCCCATCCCCCGGCCTGTCTCGCAGGTTGGTGTGTTCTGTATGACTAAGTTCTGCCCAATGTGGTAGAAGTAGTAGTGATGTTGTCATTATCTCCAGTTCATGTCTCTAGAATGGGATGTGTGTGCACATGTCTGGCTCTTCCCACTGGTTAGGAGACAGCAAGACCTAGAACAACTGTTCTGGACCAGAGATAGAAGCCTGAACATGGTGAAGGCACCCAACCAGATCTTGAACAGTTATGTGAAAGAGAAATGAAGTTCAGTTTAAGCCAAATTTGGGTCTCTGTTGGAGCTGGGTAGCCTATTCTGTAGCTAACGTAATTGCAGAGTGGTATAACGGGCTGTAAAGCACTGAATCAAGATAATAATGGACTTAACAGGAATATTCAGCAAGAGTGTCTCAATTTACAACAATTATCCCAAAGTTGGGCATCCCAGATGCATGAATATATTGACAGGACATATCCATTGAGGCAACTGGGGTCCTGTAGCACTTCTCAAATTACATCTCAAAAACAGAGAACCCAATATGAGGGACATCTTACAGAATCACTGCCTGTATACTTAAAAAATATCGAGGGCAAGAACCACAAAGCAAAGCTGAGGAACTTTTTCAGATTAAAGGAGACTAAAGAGACATGGCAACTAAATGCAATGTGTGGCTTCAGACAGGGAAAAAGAGCTGCAATTGACATTATTGGAAAAATTGCTAAAATTTAAAAACATGGACAATTTGTTATATCAGTTCTACAAATTTTGACTTTGATAACTGTCATAGAGACAAAATCTTTGTTTTTAGAAGATACACACTGAAGGATTTGAGGTTAAAGCTTTGTAATGTCTGCAACTTACTCTAAAATTGTTCTGAAAAAATACAAAATATGCACGTACACACATACTCTACAAAAAAAGAGAAATAGAGAGAGAGAATAATAAAGCAAATGAAATGAAATGTAAACAATAGGTGAGTTGGTGGTAACAGCAGTATATATACTAGCAAACCTTCTGTAAGTTTAAAATTATGTCAAAATAAAAGAAAAAAAGGAGTGTAATGTTCTCTTCATCAGTCATCAGCAATATCATCAATAGCCGTATACTTGTATTTGAATATGACCTGTCAATGAAATTATTGCTGTTGGCAACATATTTGGTTGGGTGTGCTTGCAAGTGACCCTTCCTTTGGGGCCCATTTCCAATGTTCCAAATTTTCCCTGAAGCAAATTTGCCACAGTAGTTGTGAAGTAAACACATTTCAGAAGCTGGCAAAAGAGAACCACTGTCCATCTTTCATCTAAGAGCAGACATGGACTTTGGACATGCATATCAGGTCGATTTAGAGGCTAATTTTTGAGAATGGACTACAGTTCAGTTAGTGTGGTTTTGGTGATCTGTAAAGATATCAAATTTAGGGATGTGCTACAAAATAACTGCCTATACACTTCCACTTCAAAAATATAAAATATAAGAAACACAAAGCAAGACTAGAGGACTAGTTCAGATTAAGGGAGACAAAAGAGATGGGACAACTAAACGCAATGTGCTGTTGTCAACAAGAAAGAACGTTGAAGGGATATCATTACAAAAATTGGTAAAATTTGAACATGGGCTGAAAATGAGATATTAACTCTAAATTTCTTTCCTCTTTTTTAAGAGTCTGGATATTTTTATTTATTTTTTTAACATATTTTATTGATTATGCTATTACAGCTGTCCCATTCCCCCTTCACTCCCCTCCCCTTGCACACCCCTCCTAGCCACATTCCCCCCTTTAGTTCATGTCCATGTGTCATAAGTTCTTTAGCTTCTACATTTCCCATACTATTCTTGTCCTCCCCCTATCTATTTTCTCCCTACCATCTATGCTACTTATTCTCTGTACCTTTTCCCCCTCTCTCCTCCTCCACTCCCCTGTTGCTATCCCTCCATGTGATCTCCATTTCTGTGGTTCTGTTCCTGTTCTAGTTGTTTGCTTAATTTGCTTTTGTTTTAGGTGTGGTTGTTAATAACTGTGAGTTTGCTGTCTTTTTACTGTTCATATTTTTTATCTTTTTTTTTAGATAAGTCCCTTTAACCTTTCATAAAATAAGGGCTTGGTGATGATGATCTCCTTGAACTTGACCTTATCTGAGAAGCACTTCATCTGTCCTTCCATTCTAAATGAAAGCTTTGCTGGATAGAGCAATCTTGAATGTGGGTCCTTGCCTTTCATGACTTGGAATATGTCTTTCCAGCCCCTTCTTGCCTGCAAGGTCTCTTTTGAGAAATCAGCTGACAGTC
>CM052544.1:84070438-84097191 GCA_028533065.1 Trachops cirrhosus | reverse complement strand
TGATCACTAGTGCTTTGAACTGCGCATCTGATAGATTGGCTATTTCTTAGACACAGAGACAGGAGGGAAGGCTGGGCTCCAAACCAGGGTGCTGCCTCTTCCCACTGGGAAAACAAAGCCCAATAACAGTCCTGTGTTTTGGTCAGTAGTAACATCTCTTCATTTGAGGTCAGGAGGGTTAGGAAAGGACATTGAGATGGCAGCAAAAGTTTCCCTTTCTGCCATTTCACATGATCTTCATTAAAGGTTTGTTTGTGCATGATAAGCTTCTTATTCACTGCAAGCTGCTTGAGGGAAAAAGCCCCATTTTAACACATTTTGTATTATCTTTATTTATAATAATAGGGACTAATATGTGTTTGATGATAGATTGTATTAATTAATTTGTACTTTAGATGACATTAAAAAAAGCATTTTGAGATCTCCAGGTACTTCAGACATGATTATAAACACATTTTTATTGTACTGTATATCTGTGCAAGTGTTGGTTAATAGTTATTTCTAGATAAAGTAGCTTCTACAAGACTACAGCATATTAATAGTTCTACAGTATGTGTGTAGTTATGGAATAGCATTATTCAACAGCATAAAACTGACAGTAATTACCCAGAATGTAGTGTGGTGCTCATTGCTCTTGAACTGTCTTAATATAGGGTTTATACTTCAGGACTGAACAAAAAAGAAAATTATGCTGTTCAAAGAAAGATTTCTGGAGATTGTATTTGATGCTGTTTATTTTTTCTATGGAAAGATCTTCGAATCAAGTGTTAACTTTATAATTACATAGTTACCTATTCCAAAGGTCACAAATATACCAAGGGACACTTGGAAGATGTTCTGAAGGTATTTTGTTCATCTCTTAGCCTAAAATTGTATTCATCCATGATTACTTCATAAGTTTCTTGTGGATACGTGCTTTGGCATACATATTTATATCCCACAAGTATCTATTTATAGTGTTTGGCACATAATAGACACTCAACAAATATTTATTGAATGCATTCATTGTCCTACCTTAAAACATTGGCTGAGAAACAGGTTTCCACAAATATCTGAGCCTATTCATTCTGTCAACAGCTTTCCAGGTGAGCTGAGGGTCAATTTATTGTCAGTGGTGAAAATTGTGAAATTAGATTGGAGTACAGAGACCTGGAATTTCTGACAATATTTAGTCTTGGTCAAAACATCTTCTAATATATTAACATTGTCTGCTGTTTATCAGCCAACAGAAGGACATCATTGACACATTAATAAATTAGGCAACTCAGTGAATGCATCCTGTTCAGTGCTAAGAGCTAAGTGATGATTAGATTACTGTAGCATTACAAGGTGGTGAATAGTGGACAGAACTTCCATGGATTTATTCCTACTTGTAGTTGGCAGCTGATTCCCTCCTTAATCTATTAATTTATACAGACAAAAACTGCTATTTACTTAACAGTCTTTATGGTAACCAAGGAGAACACAACAGTGATGAGTTTATATTCTAGATGTATACCTATAGTAGGCAGAGTTTCACTACGTTGTAATTGACTAATGTGTAGTTTCTGGAGTAGTGTTTCTTAACTAGTGTTCTTGTTCTCTTTTCTGTGGTCCAATGTTCCTCCAAAAACCTTTCTTATTTTGTGTTTGTATTATGAAGATGCTTAAAACATAATATAAAGAAAAAAGTAAAGAGACTTTGGATCTTTTAGATAACATCATAATTGAGCATTGTCATGTAGTTTTAGAGTTTGTGAGTATATTTACTCTTGAGACAACACCAAGATTTTTATACTGATATCCCTGTCCTTTTTGGGATCCAAAGATACACATTCCTGGATCCTAGATATCTGTATAAAAAATATCACTCTAGAAGAGAACACTTGTAAAGAACTCCACAATCCTCTTAGGTCAGAGAACCACTAACCCACCTGTTACTCTGTTATGGAAAGACTTTGTTAAAAGAAACTTGAACTGTTAATACCACAGATGCTGTGAGATGCTGATACTGATATTAGCTGGATGAGAATGTTGTTGGTCTTGTCAAATGAAGTAAACACATCTGCCATAGAAATCCTCCAAGACTGTTACTGCTGACTCAGTCACGGGATTTTCTCTGTATCAAAAAGAACTTTGCCACAAGAGAATCCCTTGAGATTACTATGCATGATTCAGGGGAACAACAGAATCTGTTATCTGAGTACCTAAAGAAGCTTTCACTTTTAAATCCTATATTATTTGAAGTTTGAAAACTAAACTTAAAAAATGGTCAGTCCAGTTTCAAAATGATCTCAGCTGAATTTTTCCTCAAGCACATTTCTCCCAGAGATTTCCCTCATAGACCTTGAATCTGCATGCTTGTGATTTACTTACACCTGACTCATCAAATATGTTTTTAAAGTGTTCTTTGATGTCTAAGGAACCTAAATAACATTTGTAAAAAGTGTTTAAATTTGGAAATTGTGTTTTCAACACAAAAGAAATCACAAGTGAGCCAGTCTGAATTGCCATAAATGTTGCTCTGACCACCTGCTGTGAGGCTCCCCGCAATCGTCTCTGTGACTGACTCCCTCCTTGCATAAGGGCAAACTGGAGTAGAAACCAAAAACCTTCATTTTCTTCTTGTCTCCCCACTGCAGATACAATGGAGTGCTACATTTAAAAATGAAATGTTGTATTTTCAGTTAAATTCAAACAGCTGTTTTATTTCTTTAAAAAAATGATTATTCAGTAGTTTATCAATGATTATCATTAGTATGGATAATGACAGATTTGGATGCTTTAAAAAACTGAAAAGAATATAAGAATTTCTTAAATTTTGGAGTAACTAAGTCTAGACTGACTCTGGAACATCTCTCATCCTGTTTTGACCTGCAATAGATCTGCCCTCTACACCTGGAGAAACTATTGCATGGGCAATTCACTTAAGATGTATGAAACTGCCCTTGGCAAACAAGGCGAATGCCTCTTACTCACTAGCTTAGGGTTGCTCACTGAACAGCAGAGACGGACATGCTTTCCACATTTATGTGTTTGGATGAGGTTCTTCTCATAATCTTACCACAAGTGCAAGAGATAGCTGTGGGTTGGGGTGGAGTCAAGTTCAAGGAGCAGAATGATGTAGCCAGCTCACAGAGGAGCCAGAGCTATGACTAGGGTTTGAAACAGCTTAGCCAATGGGCAACAGCACATGTGGGGAGTGACAGGAAGGATGGGATACAGAGGCTGATGAGCTGCTTCAAGAAGGTAAATGGCAAAGGCAGAGAAAAATACACTGCATTATGTAATATAGTATCCACAAGCCACATAAAGCTTTTAAAATTAGAATTAGTTAAAGTTAGTTAAAACTGAAGATTTAGTTCCTCTATCACAGTAGCCACATATTAAGGTTCAATAGTCATATTTTGGACAGTGTAAACATAGATCATTTATATCATCACAGATATAAACCATCTGAATTATATCAAATACGTTGACCTTTACTCCAGGTTAAAAGCAAAGTCGTAGCTTTGCCTAGTGAGGTATGGTCAAAAGAACCATTTTTACTGAATGTGATAAACAAAGGAGAGACGTTACATTAAGAGTCACTGCCAATGGGATAGATACCACTTTTTTAAATACGGAAAGAATGTTAGTTTCTGATTTTTCCTAAGAGAAGGCATATCTTGAGAGTCTCAAGGTCTCTCAGTTTCCTAAATGCTTTCTCAGTATAATTATTAAAAATTACTTTGTGTCAAAGTTACGTTATTAAAAGAAAGTACTTGCAAGGGTTATTGGGATGCCAAGTGAAACACAATTCAGCTTTTAAATGTGGCCTCCCGTGTCCCATGTGATGCAGCTCTTCTGTTTCTCCACCTTCTGCTCATCAACTCCTCCTTCCATTCATGTCAGCTCAACAGGCTGAGGGCCCTTATGACTTCTGAATACAGCAAGCTAGCTTTTTGCCCCAGATATGTTGCAAATGTTGTTTCCTCAGGCTCCAATTCTCTTCCCTTAGATCTTCACACAACCGGCACATGGGGAATGATGAGAAGAGGTGAGGTCAAACGTGATCCTTTTGGATGGCTTTCTTGACACCCATTGAAAGCACTGCTTCCAGCTCCATGCTGTTGTAGCTCTATATGATGAATCTGTATTTGCTCCTTTACAGTATTTATCACTCCCTGAAATGATTTTAACTATTTGTTTATTTTCTGTAAGCAAGGACCTTGTCTGTCTTCACTGCTGTACACTCAGTGCCAAGAACAGAACCTGGTAATAAACACTTGTTTAAAGAATTAATAAATGAATACATGAAAAAGATATAGTCCTACTTTTATAGTGCTTATATTTTTGTGAAATAATAGCAGTTATCAAATGAGAATTCAATATATAGTAGATACTTCACATAAGTCAAATTACTAATGTAGAAATCTGGTGAAATACACTTATTTATCCCCATTTTGCAAATTAAAAAGGTATCTTAGATCAGTTAACTACCTTGCACAGATTAAGATAATTTAAATAACTTGCATAGCTAGTTATGGTGGAGGCAGAATTGAACACAGGCAATATTAGTACAGAACCACACCCTAATCAGAAGGCTGTCTCTCTTTTTCTCCTTTCTGTGTACATTTCAAAATTAATTTCCCCAATTGGGTTCCAATCCTCTTGAGTCCTTGATGCCCGAGGCTTACTTTGGATGAATAATAATGGTAATCTACAATATTTAAAATCCTTTACAGTTTATATAGCAAATTCAAATGTTTTATCTCTTTTTGGGTCCTGATAACTAACTTGTATATTAGGCAGGAAAGATTATTATCAGCAAAATCACCCAGTGGAGAAGACATTTAGCATAAAGGAAGAAATCACTATTTTTGCATGTGAGAAAAACAATGTCACCCTGATTTAAAATGTCACCCCAATTTTGAAAATAGCCTTTGGCTTCTCCGTGAAATCATTGGAATGAATGGTGGAAGACAAGAAGCAGTACTCTGCATGAATAAACCATGAAATATATTTGACAATAAATTTTTCAATTAATGTGGAAATATTTGCTTTGAATCTTGGCTCTTGAGGATTTAAATCTCAGCCAAATATTAAAAATATGTTTTATTTCATTGCCCAAGTGCATGACAGACACTTAGATACCTGAGAAACAGAAAACTGTCATTTTTGAAAATCCTGCATGAGGATTAGGCTGATGGACTGAGTGTGTTGGGAGAGCTGGGTTCAAGGTGACACTTCATCACAGCATTTGCCACTGTGCACTGTTGGGTCTGTAGAGAAATGGGGGCTTTTAATCTGATCAACTTGTAGAGGGCAGTTTTCCTGAGTCTCTTGATGATCTGTGGAATTCTGTTCACTTCACTGAATATGCCAAAAAAAAGAAAGTTGATCAAAGATCTTGGACCAAAAAATTTATTTAGAATTGTGCACCTTCAGAAAGATCTGTTTGATGTCTCAAATATATAATAATAACACATTTTAAATTATTTTCTAAAGATTTCAACATAGGCATTTTTGTCAGTATCTTAGTAGATCCCTAGTTTTAAGAGCTCTGCTTTGCTAAGGGTTGGAATTTGCTAGTGACCTATACCCAGGTTAGTTTATTAAAAATCAATTTGACACATTTGAGTACCTCTTATGTGTAGGCACCATATGCTAGACACTCATACACAGCCCTTGTGCTGAATACGAAGAGATGAGAAAGACAGAAAAAGGGAATATGGAGGGGGAGCAGTAGGTGAAGGAGTTGAGTTAGACAAGACAGAGTGGCAGCTTTGCCCACCATACAGGTAGCTCTATTGTGCCTCGGGGCTTTTCCTGTATGTATGACTGTTGCAAAAAACCATTGGTCTTCAATTTGAACCACTGCCCTTCCAGAGTAACTGGAGAATGCAGAACACTTAGTTTTTCTACATGAACATGTTGCTACTTCGTGTTAAAATTAAACAGGTGCAGTTTATAACAACCACACAGCATATGTAAACATGAGTTTTAGGGTCAGAAATTATATTTGGGGGATATTTTGTTAAAACTATGTATTGAAATGGACTGTGTCATTTTAAAAACTAAAAGCAATTCTGAAGTAAGTAACATGCCCACAGCATCACTTCATAGCAAGAGCAACTCCTGCATCCCACAGGGTTTACAGCCCTAGGTTGTTGAGAGTGAGACCAATCAGAGGACCAGTTGCTTCAAATAATCTGAACTCAGCTTTGCTTTCATTGTGGTCATACACTCATTTTTCCAATTAACAAATATTGTCTTGTGTGTACGTGCTGGGGATACTTTAGTGAATGAGAAAATTCCATAACCCAAATTTAGAGGGATGCAGACAAGTGATAGGCCCGTACAAGACACTATGATCATTGCTCCATCATGAAAGCGTTTATGGGAGAGTTGAGGAGGGACATCTGGCACCGATATGGGGAACTGTGGTGCAGACCTCTGACGACCTCTGTAATGGAATGTAGTAATAGTGTGTATGTCCACCTGTAAGCAAAGGAGATTGATTTAAAAAAAAAGTAAATTGTGAAAGAAGTGATGAAAATTATGTAAAACATGTATCCTAATACAAACAAATTGTTGGCTGGGAAAGGTTAAGACTGAGGCAGAAACTTTATTGAAGTTGCAAAATAAATCTTTAACCAACAAGCAAGAAACCCAGTGACATTGAAGAATGCCATTTGCTTCAAGGCCAGATTTACCCAGGGTCTCACCACCACTACAGCACAAATAATTTTGCTAAGATACAAGTAGGTAAAACTCAGGTGATTACAACCCCAAGAGGGAATCAGGAAAGGCTTTATAATGATGAGGACTTTCAAGTTAAACCTTCAACACTGTGTAGGCTTTTGTAAGCAAAGGTAAGACAAGGCCAAGCGAGATTTTTGGGGTGGAAAACAATGTGAGTGAGAGGAAAGAGGAAAAATCAGAGCTGGATTTAGGAAAAATCAGGAAGACTTGAGTATCTGTAGCAGAAAATTCTTGTTGGTAAATCGCTGATACTATGGATAGAAAGGAGGCTTCTGACATATTGTGACCCATCTTAAATTTAATAGAAATTGAAGCCATTGAAAACAAGCTATAAATATGTGAATCTAAATGTATAATTATAAGACACTTTAAAAAGTGCAAGTTTCATTTAATGACTTTGAAGAATAGGGAAATTTGTACAAAATATCATTTATTTTCTTTTTAGTAAATTCCAAAACTATTATTGTTACTTGGGTATTTATTTTTTTAGTATTTTTCCACACCTACATTATGTTGTAGATTATAAACATTCTTTGGATTTTTATGCTACTCTTTTTTGACTCAATAGGAATTTTCCAGTGTTTTTTAATTTCCAGGATTTTTTAATTTATCCTTTGCTATATCAGCATAATGGTCCATTAAATGAACATAACTATTTCCTTAACTATTACTCTGTTCTTGAATATTTAGTCTTTATAAAACTTTTGGTATTATAAATAATATTTTTATTAACTTTTATATACAATTTTCCCTTATATTTGATATTGTTTCCTTGGGGTGACTGTTAGGTATAAATATTTACTTATTCTATTCTAGCCATACTAAGACTTCAAGCCTTTGTATGAATTATTTATATAATGTGCATATTTTTTCTGAATCTGTGATATTTGCTGAAAATAATTTGCTTAAATAACTTGTTGCCCTTTTTATTTTTAACTATATTTGATATGCCAAAAAACATTACCTTCTGTTGCTTTAAAATATTTAGTATAAACTCAAACGGTTAATTGCACCGAATGCAATAAAGGCATAGATAAAAAATAATACAAATATTTTCCATGCGTTGACATTGGTATCAATTCAACTGATCAAAAATATACATCTTATTATTTTTTCTTAATAGAACTTCAATAATAAAAAATCCTAGGATTTCCTCCCTTTAAACCTCACTTAAATTTAATCATATTGCAGTCTAACTTCTAAGTAGGCATTTATTAATATGAACTTCCTTCTTAGAAGTGCTTTTGCTGTATACCATAAATTTTGGTATATTTCCATTTTTGTTTGTTTCAAGGTGTTTTTAAATTTTTCTTTTATTTCTTCTTTGACCAGTTGATCAAGTAGCATGTTTTTCAGTCTCCACATATTTGTAAATTTTCATTTGCTTTGTGTAATTAATTTTTAGCTTCACCCCATTGAGGCTGGAGAAAATGCTTGATATGATTTCAGTACTCTCAAATGTATTGACTTGTGTTATCACCTAATCCATGCTCTACTTTGGAAGATGTTCCATGTGCACTTCAGAGGAATGTGTGTTCTGTGGCTTTAGATGAAATGTTCTGCAAGTATCTGTTAAGCCCATGTAGTCTATCGTGCACTTACAGCTGATGTTTCTTCACTGACTTTCGGTCTGGATGACGTATCCATTGATGAAAGTGGGTCAAGTTCCCAACTATTATTGTATTGCTGTCTATTTCTCACTTTAGATTTGTTAATATTTGCTTCATGTATGTAGGTGCTCCTATGTTGGGTGAACAAATCTTTACAAATGTTAAATCCTCTCTTAGATTGATCCCTTTATCATTATGTAATGCTCTTTCTTGTCTCTTATTACAGCTTTTGTTTAAAATTTTATTTTTTAGCTTATCATGCATGTGATATCTTTTTCTACCTTTTCATTTTCAGTCTGTGTACCAATACATCTTAAGTGTGTCTCTTACAAGCAGCACATAAATGGGCCCTGTTTATTTAATCCATTCAAACATCTTATAGTTTTTATTACAGGATTTAGTCCATTTACATTTAAAGTGATTATTGATAGGTAAGTACTTATTGATACTTGTTAATTGTTTGCTGGCTGTTTTTATAATTTCTCTCTGTTCCTTTCTTTTTCTCTTTCTTGTGGTTTGAACTTTCTTTAGTGGTATGTTTATATTCCTTTTTCTTTATCTTTTGTGTATTTACTATAGATTTTGCTTTGTGCATATAATCAGCTTACATATAACTACTTATAACAGTCTATTTTAAGTTGATAACTTTAGTGTGATCTTGTTCTGAAGCTCAACATTTTTACTGCCCCCTTCAATGTTTTATGTTTTTGATGTCACATTTTACATCTTTTTATCATGTGTATCCCTTAACTAATTATTGTAATCATAGTTATTTTTACTACTTTTGCTTTTTAACCTTTATACTAGCTTTATAATTAATCTACTACCTTTATTATATATTTACTTTTCCAGTGAAATTTATTTTTTCATATGTGTTCCTATTACTGGTTAGCACTCTTTCTTTTCAGCTTACAGAGCCCCTTGAACATTTCTTGTAAGGGGTGAACTCCTTTAGGTTTTGCCTGTCTGGAAAACTATCTCCTTCAATTCTGAGTTATATCTTGGTTGTAAGTTTAAAAAATTATTTTGAATATATTATGCCATTCTATTCTGGAGGCCTCTAAAGTTTGTGGTGAAAAATCTGCTGATATCCTTATAGGGGTCCTTGTAAATAATATATTGTTTTTCTCTTGGTACTTTTAATATTCTCTTCGTATCTTTAACATTTGACATTTTAATTATAATGTGCCTTGATATGGGTATCTTTGAGTTCATGTTATTTGAAAATTTCTGGACTTCCTGGATATGGATGTTTGTTTCCTTCCCCAAGTTAGAAAAAATTTCAGCCATTATTTCTTTAAAGAAGACATCTGCCCCGATGTTTTGCTTTTTAAGAAAAGCCTACAAGAACAGTTTACATTTTATGGGAGTTGTTACTAGAGAGTTTGAAAATACATTTTTAGGGAGAAGTGAATCATAAAAATTTGGCACAGAGAAAGACAATAGAAAACAAAAATGTAGTCTTTAATTTTTAAAAAATGTGCCACTTTACTAGATCTCTCTCTTTTTCTCTCTTTCACCCACTCTCTTTTTTATTGTAATTACTATTTCTAGGTTAGGGAAGATTTCCTGTCCCCATTTTAGGGGTTGGCATTAAAATTTGGTATCTCTCATTTCCTTTTATTATTCTTTTGACTCAGAAGTAGAATGTTCATCAGCCATTAGTGACATTTTTTCGTCTTGTTTCATTGACGTTCTGCAACCATTCCTTGGTTCCAAGGGAAGCGCATTGTTTGCTCTTGGTTTTGGTGTTATTGGTGATTCTTACTTCCTATTCTGTGCTTTCTAAGATGCTAAAAGGAAGAGTTTTTTTAAATTTGGTGTTTTAAGAAAAATTTCCAAGTAGTCTGCATTTTAATCTGAAGTTTCCACGTTGCAGCAGAAAGGATGTTGTACGGTTCCAGACCTAGCCCTTTAAAGGTCTGAAAACGTCTGCTCCTGTTTCTCAGGAACCCAGAGGCCACGCTGTAAAGGAAGCTCAGACTATTCTGCGGGAGGGAGAGGCCACTTGAAGAGGTGACGAAGGGAGAGACTCGATGTGGAGGCAACCTCCATCTTCTTGGACCTTCTAGCCCAAGACTGATGCCAGCCTATATAACATGGAGCGGAAGAAACGCAGGCCACCCACAGAATCAAGCTCGATCATCATTCATTGTTTTAAGTTGCTACATTTTGGTGTAGTTTTTACATAGCTATTGATAACTGAAACACTCAGTTAGTTTGTGCGTTCTTCATTGAGAGACCATGAGAAGATAAGAATCTATGTGTAGAATTTTATGAGGACAGGCTTTCTCTCATACTCCTTAATGTTATCTTTATTCTACCTGTTGATAAACCAGATTTTTAATTTTATTCTGCTTCTAACTGGCTTATTCTCACATCTGTGCTTATTTTCAAATGTATAAATCCCCAATTTTGAGTCTAGAATGATTTTGTTTCATGCCTGCTTGAATTCCCCTGTGCGATCTTTAGGGGAAAATTTCTACTCAGAGAGCCCGAGATCTATAATGTTGCTTATGGATTCTAGCCATGTGATCTTTTTGGAGGTATATTCACAGCAGTGCATTCACAGCCTTTATTGGGAATAAAATTGTTAAGATCTAATGATAATCTCTTTAAAACATTTATTTGGTAAAATATATAGGTTTGGGGGCCCACTATAATGGCAGAATAATTGCTAAGTCACTGTGAAGGCGTTGCTTTATTTAATGTGGGCAATTTTGCACAAGTCAAGTGGAACTAATCAAAACACTGAAGGTAGGTTCTTGCTGCCAGCATCCCCAGCATTCACCAGTCTAGCTGTTTACAAAGCCAGAAATATGACTTTATATATTGTGAGTAAATTGTTTTTTTGTGATAAACTGTGGTTAAAATTAAACCGTAATTCCTTCTAAAGAGAACTATTAGATACTGATGTTTTCAGCTATTAGGTTCTTATCGCACCTGCCGCTGGTCCATCAAGGGTAACACAGGCATAGGCTTAAGTGACTTGATCATTTTTAACCCATTTTTCAATATGCTTTTCTCTCCTCCACAACAGAATGTCTCTGTGTATGTTGGAGCCTCTGTGTGAGGTGTGGTCTGGCTTCCCCGTTAACATCCCCTCATGTGTTTGCCCTTAGCTAGGACTAGCCTCACGCGGAGGCACGGAGACTGGCAGTGGTGTCCTAGTGATTTGTGCCTGTCACCTTGTTGTGCTTTCTCCAGGACTCTCAGGGCTTGCCCCCTTCACCTTTGACCCCCGAAAGACTCCCATTCAGATTCTCCCTCTCAGTCTGTTCTCTTTATTCCATTATATTGTTGGCTCTTCCAGCAAAATTCAGCTATTCTGTTTTCTCTCCTTTAGAACTCTGTTCCTTGGAAGTCCTCAACTAATCTGAAATGAGGTGATGTGTTAACCCAAATGAGTGTCCCTAAGGATGGGGTTTTTAGGCTACCAGAAACATATTTTTAGACACAAAGCTACTTTAACTACCTAAATTAAAACTAATTTATCACTGGTTTTGTAAAGTAGAACTACCACAGCTAACAGAGGGACTTATCTGGAGCACTGGGAATTTCATTAGCTCTGAGTCTCTGGGGCACAACAGAGATCCCAGAGGTAAGGGAGAAAGGTAAGCAATGGTGAGAAACCTCGGTCAGCATCACCTTGTGTTTTCTTCCATATCAGGTGAGGAATCACCTTCAGAACCAGGGATGTAGGTACAGGTATGGAATTAGAGAGCTGAGAGGCAGCTCAAATCAGAGCAGAGCCAAGTGGAGGGGAGACCAGGTAGACAGAGGAGGCTAGCAGGCTGGGCTCCTTGCATGTGGGTCATGCCAGGTTACAGGCTTCAGTAACTACACACTTCTATTAATCTTGTAGAGAGAGTATATATCATAGGATAGTTTTGTTAATAATGATTGACCCACATTCTCAAAAGAGATGGTTTGTGCTTTGTTTAAAAAGGTAAAGAAGTGAGATACATTGATAAAATTGTTCAATCATGAATGGCTAATAGTTAAAAACATTTGCTGCTAAAATAGGTTGAACTTGAGTTATTTGGAAAAGTTACTTTTTTAGGAGAGATTGCATGCCAAAAGGCACGTGCATGCACCTGTGCACCCACAACACACACGTCAGCCTCTGCTCAGACAGGGAAATCCAGTCGCCAGGTCTTGAGCATTCCATCAGGATCAGCCCCATTTATCTTTCTGTTTATCTTGGGGATTATATTACTTTGACTTGTAATTCACGCAGTTCCTAATGATTTTCTGTACTTCTTGCTGCCACCTGTTTGTGCTATGGGATTCCCTTTACCTTGCTCTTCCTATCTCAGGCTCATATTAAGGACAACTGGCTGGGTCCTCAGCTGCTGTCTTCTCCAATGTGTTAGTGGAAGAGGCCATTACTCTGTGTCACAATGTCTTGATGCAATGGGATGAACACCAGCAAGTCACCAGTGAGCTGGCCCAGGTGAGACAGAGTGGGAGGGACCAGCACAGAAGAAGGTGCAGTGGAGAAAGCCAGTGAGAGCCAGAACAAAGACACTGGATTGTCTCTGAATAGCTTAAACAAATGCTAGTATTTGAATTTTATGACTTTATTTTCCTTCATCAGAAATAATAAGTCTTCAGCATCATTCATATTGTGTAACTTAAAGGTTGAATTTAGAGGTTGGAGGATGGATAAGAAATATTTCCTTTTCAACCAGTGGTATGGATATGCACATCTAATAATATACTATGGGAAAATTGCTATGATAATATTAAATAAGAGCCTCATTATACATACATAATATATTTTTCTACAGATGATCATCTTGATTTGAAGTAAGCAAATCTGCCAAACTTAGGGACATATTTGTTCTTTGTATTGTATCTCTGAGACACTTAGAGAAGAAAAATTACTTAACTTAATAAAGGTTGAATTTTTTTTGAAAGTGTTGCCCATCATATGCCATGGGCATGGGGGAGGAGGCTGGACCCTCTGGACTGGGAGCTCTACACCCCAAATACACTGGCCAGTCCTCTCTGAGCATTTCCAGCTCAAGTTCAGTCTAGAATCCATCAATTTCTTTATTTCATGAAGAGGGAATTTTGTTTAAAATCTCTGAGACTATAGACTTCAAAATTTTTAAAAAAGGCATGATAAAAAAGGCAGCATCTTACTTAAACACTTTCTTAAACCCCAAGTTTTAAAACAAATGGAGACAACTGTACTAGAATAACAATGAAGGAGGAGGAGGAGGAGGAGGAGGAGGAGGAGGAGGAGGAGGAGAAGAAAAAGAAAAACAAAGGCTAGAAAAAACTGTCCTATCTGGGACCCTTAACAAATCTATTATTTTGCTTCCAGTTAAAGAACAGATGGAATTCTGGGTTTCTTAGGCTAACAGGCACCATTTATTATATTAAAACATTACAGCTATTAATATTAGCCTCCATGCAAAAAATGAGATAGTAATTTTCAATATGTGCCTGAAAGTCCTCCCTTGTCCTCGCCCCATGGCTGTGGGTTAGAGATGCTTCTTTTGTTTCCCAATTAAAAATTTTTATTTTCCCATTTAATTAAAAGTATATATGTATATGTATCTATATACATATACATACCTATATAAGTATACATATGTAGGTATGTATATGTATATATACACAATGAGATGTGAGTTTCTTATACACATGTATTATTGGTTGGAGCTATTGTATTTAGTATCACAGCCCCTTACCTCATAGGTAATGACTTTGCTCCAAAGGGGTAGTGAAAATATGCTTACTCATCAGTTGCATGAAGTTACATAATAAGCTTTTGCTTTGAGCTTATCTGTGGCAACCTTGATTAACAGAGATTCTCTTAAGAGAATCTTGGGTGAAAAAGGTGAGCTGGGATAAGAGGTACAAACTTCTAGTTATAAAATAAATCACAGGAATGTAATATACAGCACAGGGAATAGAGTCAATAACTTTTAATAACTTTGCATGGTAACACATGGTTACTACACATATTGTGGTGGTCATTTTGTAAGGTATATAAATATAGAATCACTATGTGGTTCACTTGAAACTAATATAATATTGTATGTTCTCTACAATAATAAAAAAAGAAGCCTGAAGGTAGGAATGCAATATCTGTTAGATAGCTGGGTTGATTTCAATCCTGTTTACTCAGCCCATTTGACTTACACTACTGCCTTTTGTTAAAATTTTTTGTCTTATCTTATTTTAACATTTTATCTTACATTTAGCAGTGTTCATACACTATAATTTGTTTTGTCTTTGTATTATTTTCTTCAAATTAATGGCTCTTAATCTTTATCATATTAACACATACATTTGTTTAATAGCCTAGACTTTTACTCATTTTCAGCTTTAATTTACTTATTATGAACTTTCCATCTGATTTAGGATTATGTTCAAGGACACAAGACAGGAAATCTCTAGTGACAATGACAGAAAGAAGTCTACTCCTTTGTGTAAAAGATGTGTGCAGGTAGCATTTGAGGGCTGGCAGGGTAACCCACTGCCATTGCGGACCAGGGTCCAGTCTTTCTTTCTTTTCTTTTATTTTAGTTTATTCAGTACAGTTTCTATCCTTTATTCCCATTCCAACCCCAGTCTTTCTGACACACATCTGAACATAAGCTTTCCAAGCTCCTGGTCAGCTAGTCCAGGCTGGATGCTGCAGCCCCAGCCTGGGAAAGGAATAAAATTAGAAGGTCAAAATGGCCCCTCCCTTTTGATTAACCAGATTAACTCTTTGAAGCAGCCTTCCGAAAGTCCCACAGAGCTCTTGTGCTTACCCTCACTGGTCAGAACACAGTGGCTGCAATATTGGCTGGTAAGTATAGTCTGTATTCTACGGGGGCAAGGGACCCAGTGAGAATCAGGGCTCTGTGACTGAGTAGAAAAGGGAGAGGGATGCTGGTCCAGTCAGCTAATATTATCTGCCACTTATTTTCTTGTTTTATACCACTTATTTTTAAATTAATCTTTATTTTAAACTTATAAGCCCTTTAAAATTTGTTTTACTATTTAATATTTTATTATCTTAAGAACCATTTTTTATTGTAGTCTACTTTTCATTTTACTATTTTAACCATTTTGTTGCTGTTAATAGTCCTTTATTTTTTCTCCAGTTTTATTAAGATATAATTGACATATAACATTATATAGGTTTAAGGTCTACAACATAGATTTGATATATGTATGTCTTGTAAAATGATTACCGCAATAAGTTCAGTTATTTATTTAGATTTAATTAGACATTATTGTTGCTTATGATTTTTTTGACTTGTTGTGAAGTTTCTGCTTTCCAGTTTAGTAAATGGCAGGAAGGACAGAAATAATGGCAACATCTAAGATAGGAACAATTTTAAACAAGGGAAGTAGGCTGATTTTCCCATTATCGGGGCCTAAGCTGTCATTTGCATTCCTTATAATATACTTCCTTTTCTTGTCAATGTGGAATGCTCTTGTGGTAAAGACTTTAACCTAAATAATCCAGTAGGCCCTCAAGATGAAAGCTTTCCCCAATACCTCCCAAGATAACCTACAATTCTATCTTCATGAATAATTCTTTTGAGTATTATTATATTATTATATTAGCAGAGGCAGATATGGACATTGTCCCTACTCTCTTGGAGTTACAGCTACTCTGGGAAACTTATATTAAACCCAAACCACACAGAGCTTTAACTTGTAAGTGGGTGAAAGAGAAGAGCCATTGAAGACAGAGAGTGTGGCTTTGTGTGTTTAAGGAGCATAGACAGACCCGTATTGCTGAGATGGGACTACCAGGGGCAGGAAGGGAAGGAGGAGAGAGGGGTCAAATGGAATCAGGAAGAAATGGCAGAAAATGAGGCTGAGGGGAATGGTGGAAGGATGCATGTGTGGGGAGAAGAACTGTGCTTTTTCTCATGCTCCTCATCTGAAGAGCAGAGGGATATCATTAGGGATAAACTCTGAGCTATTTTTGGTAGAGTTATGCATATTCTTTAGCCAGTCTAGCTTGTGACCAAAGGCATGGCTTTATGGGTGGTTGTGGTCTGAGGCAAGGACAAGACAAAGCTAAATGGCTTTAGGAGAATAGATCTTGCCATGCGGCTGTCATTAACGGCATATGTGTTCTACTCTGCTGGGCTGACTGCACATGGACCCCTAGAATGCCAGCCAACAAGTGTGCATAATCTTAACTTTTATACTGAGGTGAAAAGGGGACTCCAAGATCAGATGTGGCTAAGGTCATGAGTGCCTCCTGCACAAGCACTCTAGGTACCAACTGAAACCAAAATTTATAAAAGGAAATTTGGCTAATTGTGCCATTTTTTGAGTTCCTGTTAAAGCAGGAGAAACTTCATATTTAACTTTGTTTTCTCTATGTGCAAAAACTTTAAAATTGTAAATTATCTCTCACTTGCCTTGTGTATTAGAGATGATTCCCCACAGATAAGACCGAATTCTATTCTAAAGAATGGTGTGTGATTCATCCTGACGTTCTTGTTTAGCTCTGGTGTCTTTCTTCCTGCTTTTATCTGTTAAGAGTGTATATGTCATAATATCTGAATCCCCAGTTGGAAACCTGTCAACAGGAGTAACTCTCTTAAACTAACCAGAATTTCTTAGAATTGCAAACAGATTTAGAAATATGGGCTTTATCCTCCACATGTTCTTTTTGGGCTTATAATCATCAAATAACTCAGACTTTGCATCATGATCAGGCTGAATAAATACAACCCAAAATGAATCTGTGCAAAATTATGCATATGTATGAATATGTATATGTGTAGTTGGATTAAACTCTGAATACAACTCTAGGATTCTTAGCAAAAGAGAACATGTCAAAGTAGCAGGTCTTACTCTCTTCAATGTAATATATTTTTGATTATATATTTCATATTAACTTTCTATTCTATAATTAATATCAATTTAATAACTTTGTACAACTAAATCTCTTCAGTTATTTTCAAGCAAACACTTATCAATGTTCTGTTATGCACAGGAGCTAAGCTATTATTCTAGTGAAACATAATTATTTAAATATTATCTACTTTTTAGATTACATGGGCTTTTTATTCCTCCTCCTTGTCTCTCTGCTTGCTTTTTGAACATGCAGTTATTCATTATTCTTTATCATCTCTGCCAGATAATGGACAGGCAAAATAAAATAAGAATAAAATAGAAATCAGATCAATTAATTCTGCTACTTATATGAAAATTTGGTAGGAAAAGACATTGCTTTTTCTGAGAGGGTTTTCCCCTTAATGAATTTTTAATAATTTTGGATTCTGGGTCTCTAAATGTTTGAGCAACATGTAGATTTCTCCTAGTCTTCCTCTCCTTATCTAATCATCTGATTGATTGAGACTTGCCTAAATTCAAATTTACCTTTAGAATTTTTAACAGGATAATAGTCTTAAAATACTTTTAAATATCTACTGAGGACATCAGCTCTCTTCTCACTGTCACCTCCTATGTCATAGCTATCCTGTCACTGGCTAGGAGCTCCATAACACTCTTGTGTCCAGAGTGTGAGGCATGCTCTGGAGAGCCACTTAGGACCATTTCCCCACACTGCAGCCAGAGTGAGCTTCAAAAATGTCAGTCTATTCCCTCTATGTTTACCCTAGAGCCCACCCCCACCAGAAGCATCCCACGGCTTCCCATTGCTCTTGGAACAAAACTCCCATGTGGTCCTGGGTGGCTAGATATATGGCCCCACCTTTGCTGATTCATCCCCTGCAGCCTCCACCCCACCTTCTTTGGCCTTTTCTCTGCACATTTGCAACAGTTTTCACATGCTGTCTCCACAAACATTTACCAGGTGTATTTATTAGATCTAATACACTATGATTATAAGACACACCATTAGTTTCCCAAGAAAGCAAAAGAGCTAGCAATTAAAGGATGAGTCAATGTCATTAATAAATCTGAAGAATGCAAAATTAGGCCTCTTCAGCCTATTTTTGCATTCAAATTTCTTCCTTGTGTTTGAAGGGATTGTGTAATATTTGCTGTCCTCGCTACCATTCCCTGGTGTGCGATAAGTCAGCTTTTTGCATGTTGCTCAGTAACAGAACATATCCCAACTTCCGCCACTTGCAACCATCTTATGTTGTACAAGGCACTAAGCTGTTACTTTTCAAAGAAAACATTGTAGTCATTCCTCCAACAACACATATTTCTTCCACTAATATCAAACCCAGCCCCCCTCCTTTTTTCCTTATCTTTTTGAGTCACAATAACCTTTCATTTGATGTCAAAAGAAAAACATTTTAAAGCATGTTGACAACACCCATCAAAACAACAATGTACATTACTCACCTGGAGAAAGGACCATCTGAACAGCCCTGACCAAGTTCATGTACAAAGGGGCAGTGACAACAGTGTCACGACAGGGGCTTTTCTGTCTTTTTTCACTGAGCTCCCCCCTCCACACTATTGCTCCATGATTTTCACCTCACACATTCCATTTTTATTCCTGATAATTAAACTGATTTGTTAATTTCCATGCCACAACCTCACAGATCTAACAGATACATGATAGTTTGTTATTTAGCTGCCTAGAATTTGAGAGCTGTCTGCAGACAGGAGAAGTTCACTCTGAAATCTTCTGAGTGATCTATAAAACTCTTACATACAATGATTTTAATTAATGCTGTTCTCTACCAGGAAATATCTTTTTAATTTTTTTACCTGCTTCTCACTCAAGCAAATCATTCCCTATAATCTCATGTTCCCTGATTTGAACCAGAAAAGTTGACTTTTTACAGAATCTTTTCATTCGCTATTTGAAAATCTAAATAAGCAATGAGAATAAATGATCCTTCTTCTGCACTTGATAGAAAAATACAATTTTCCTTTATTTAAAGAGACTATGTTGCCTTTTCCCCCATAGGCTAGGATTGATGCTGCATCATCATCATCATCATCATCATCATCATCACCATCTTTTTATGTCTATGGCACTTTATACTTTTTGAAGGATTTTTACATAGAGTATCTTCATGTCCCCACTTCTCTGTTTCCTCCAGCCAGCCATGAGAATGCAATACATATATGCTGTTCAGTAAATGAGCGAGTGAGCAAATGAGTGATCATCATCATGTCACATCAGCAGTAATCCACAGTCTCAGCTGGCTTGTGTCATTTTCAGTAGTATCTGCCTAGGACTGGCTTATTCTCTAGAACTTCATCATACTTGACAATGGGTTTTTTTTTATCTGATGTTTAATTAAAATTTGAAGGTATTATGAGGGAAGAATATATTTCTTCCAGGATTTTGTTTAAAAAGCAAGGTTTAGATGGATGAACAGTAATAACAAATGAGTAGAAGTTGAAAAAAACTGTCCTTCAGTTCCTGCCAACTTTTAATTACAGTAGTCTTGCTTTATTTGTGGTTTTACTTATCTCAGTTTCAGTTACCTGGGGTCCACCATGGTCCAAAATAATACAGAGACAATATCAGAAATAAACAATTCATAAATTTTAAGTTGTGCGCCCTTATGGGCAGCGTGATGAAATCTTGTGGTGTCTTGCTCCCTGCTGCCCTGGGCATGAATCATGCCTTGCCCAGTGTCCCCACCCTGTAGAACATCCCTCAAGTTGGTCACGTAGGAACCCTCTCAGCAATTAGATGGACTGTGGAGGTATCACAGTACTTGTGTTCAAGTCACCCTTAGCTTACATAATAATGGCCCCCAAGGTTAAAAGCAGTGATGCTGGCAACTCAGATATGCCCAAGAGAACCTGTAGAGTGCTTCCTTTAAGTGAAAAAGTGAAATTTCTCAACTTCATAAGGAAAGAAAAAATTGTATGCTGAGGTTGCTAAGATCTAGGGTAAGAATGTATCTATCCATGACACTGTGAAGGAGGAAAAGGAAATCCGTGCTAGTTTTGCTGTTGCACCTAAAACTGCCAGTTAGGCCACAGCACGGTGTAAAGTGTAAGGGCTTAGTGAAGGTGGAAAAGGCATTAAATCTGTGGGGGGAAGACAAGAACAGAAAACACGCTTCAATCAATGGCATGTGTTGCACCAGAAAACACTGAGCCTACAGAGGACATCAGCAAGGGACATCCTGAAATGAAAGATGCCAAGCTGTTTACTGCAAGTAAAAGATGGTTACACAGATTCAGGAATAGACAGGAATAGATTCAGACAGAAAAATGTGAAAATCACTGAGTGGTGGAAGAGAAGGAACGGGGGAGAGAGAGAATAACTTTTATTATAGTATATTGTTATAATTTTTCTGTTTTATTACTAGTATTCTTAATCTCTTACTGTGTCTAATTTTTATGTTAAATGTTATCATAGGTATGTATGCATAGAAAGAAGCAGTATGTATGGGGTTTGGTACTACTCGTGGTTTCAGGCATCCACTGAGGTCTTGGAAAGTGTCTGCCATGGATAAGATCTGGGGAGGACTGCTGTGTACCTTTTGTCTTGGTGTGGAGAGAGTGAACAACATGTGCCAATTGTCTACTAAGTCTCAGGTGATATTAATAATATTATTGCACCTGATCTGGTCACATGTTATTTTTCTTTTGCTAAGGCTGTGAGTAGTATCTCTTAATATTCCTTATTCACTTATGGACAGCATTTCTTTGTTGCTGCTCACAACAGGGAATTCTCTCATGGGTGCTTATCAGTCTATGACAAAAATGATCTTAACGTGTGTTGCTTACTCATTTGTTTTCATCTTGGTTGGGTGTATTGCTTCCCACCTGAATTGGCTGTCGCTCCAGCATCCCTTTAGTGAATGGCTAAGGCTTCAGGCTCTAGGTCTTTCTCATTTCCTAAAGTTGCCCTCATTTGTTATTGGGCTCCTACTCAGTGAAATTCATCCAGAAAGTTGGAGAAGCTACTGTCTGGGCTGAGATGCTGGCACTTGCTATGAGTTGTACAAATCATCAGCTGCTCTGTGGGTCTCTCCTTCTCTTTTGGGTCCCAGAAGGCTCTTTCCAAAGGCAGAGAGAAACAGTGTTCCATTTACCTAACTGACCTTCACCCTAGTGGGGGCGAATAAGAACAGCAATGGAAAGTTTTCTCTGTTTATTTATTTATTTTTCACTCGAATTTGTTGCTTTCACAGCAGCCATATAGAGGGCTCTATTGTTGATACCCTGTTTCCATCAAGTACCCGAGTGACTGGCCAATGGTTTCACAGTGTGGACTTGGCTGTTCTTGCCTTTAAGTTTTATAGTTTTCTCTGACTTGCAACCCAATGAGTACCAAAGAATAAGTAAAATCACAAAGATTGTCATTATTTACATTAATTTCAGGCTATATAAGCCATTTAGTGTATGATAGTTGCTGACATTTCCCCAGCAAAGGTACCTGGTAGGCTTGTGGACTGGGAGGTACATTAGCTTTGGCTCTGACTTTGTTGTCATAACACACACACACAGTGATGACTGCAATGCCGAGGCAGCTCCTGGAGGCTGACACTACAGTTTCTCATAAAAAATATTGGTTCGGGTATTATTGGCCAGGAAGGACATCCTTATTGTGTTATAAAAAGCATCAAAGATTTTGGAATACTGACCTGCTAACATTGTCATTCATCTTTTATCCCTAGACATTTCTCCATATGGGAGAAAAGAACAGCTTGAGAATAAATTGGACATAAAGGTGAAATAAGCAAAGCTAAGTCCATCTCCTGATGCAGGGATTTTAAGTATTTCCATGTGGATAAAGCCCGTGAAGGTTGGGAGCCTGCACTTTACAATTCTATCCCCTTTGATCTCTTCCAGAGTGCCTAAAGTTGGGACAAGTCAATAAATACTAAATATTTTTAATTGAAAATAAAATCACCTACATTTCTCAGAGATCTGGCTCTAGGTACTTCCAGTTGGACTTTCTTCTGCTTCTGTTGGAATTTATTGCTGCCAATTTAGAAGAGAACTTTTTCTTAACAGTAGAATTCTATTTTATAGCCATGCAATTTGATTTTCCTAAAGGTATTTTTTGTTGGTATGGCTTTATTGCATGTACTTATGTACTATATTTCCATTCCCATCCTCATTTATTCCTGACATTTGTACATTTAACTTGCTAGGAAGTAATCCTATGCCTGTCCACTTCATTTTTCTGTGTTATAACTTAGAAAGCAATTCATAGGGTTTCACTTTCACCAGGGCAGGTCCTCTCAGCCTAAGGATCACTATACTCAAACATGGCTGCCTCCTCTTCGTAATCTTCTGGGGGAGAGAGTGGGGGGCATTCATCAAAGACTGGGTCTTCCACAGGCAATGTTGGTGGTTGTGGTGTGTCTGAAATATTTTCTTGGACTCTGGTCACAAATCCTATTCAGGGTAACTGAGAAGTTACCTGTAGAATGGAGGGAGAAGGAAGAACAAGAGATACTGGATTCTGGTTGTAAAAATGTTGTCCATTCATCTGATTCTGAAGGCTTGTTTGTGAAGTTATGGAAAGAGGGCATCTATAGGGCAATGTGCCTCCTACTGTTGGGCGAGTATGGCCAGAGGTAGGTCTATTCATGCAGTAGAACTGAAGAGGATGACCCAGAAGGATACTGGGAGGAGAGGGAGTAGGGATAGCAATGGGAACTTCTACACTCCTACTTCACTGTTTTCTGACAACTGCTCTGACTACTTGGGTGTCTTCCTCCACCACTTCCACTGCTGTAAGGGTAACTGAGTGAAAAAACAGAGGTTTGGCTGCCTGCTGCCTTGAAAGCCAACTGCTGAGGAAGGTGCTTATGCACAAGGAAAGTTCAGGTGCCACACAACCTGGGAGAATTGTATACTCCTGTCTCAAACACCATCTAGTTTTCCTGCTCAAGCCTGCAGTTATAGGGTTAGGGAGGGGAGGGCTTTTTCCTTAATCCAATTATCTCTAGATTTTGCCACACTGGGGGCCCTATCCATTCATCTTTCTAGCTTTTATACCCACTTGGCCCCTATCCATTTATATTTCTAACTTTTGGCAGTGCTCAGTGTAAGAACCTCCCCCTGCCACCAAGTGGGCCAGTCGGGGAGACTTCCTAGTACTCTGTCTATAGTAACATAAGTTGGATTTATCTGATTCACAGAAGCTGCCCTCACAGGGCTCTTTGAGGGAGCCATATTACTTGTTGGGTTAGGTACTAATCATTTGGTAGCTCTGGAGGATGAACTGGCTACAGTGTGCGATAGGGGGTGTGCCACCCAAGTGTCACTTTCCCTGACATGGGGGAATGGGAGGGTTTCTGAGTTGGAGGCGTTGTGTGCAGCAGCTCACCAATCTTCATATTCTGGGTGCTCACATTTACTCCATGTCCAAAATCATCTAGAATTGTGTAGTCAATAGGTTTACTAATATGATGAACCCATCATTCAAGGTCAGCTGGAGCAATAATTTTATCTGTCCTTGAAGTGTTTTTATTGGTTGTCAAAATACCAATTTCTCTTCTTGCAATTTTCTTTTTATGAGTATCAACAGTTTGTGAAATATGATGATAATTCCATCCTTTGTAGCTGAGATGCCTGGATAACTAGCATCTGTAGTACACTGTTGGTCAAGGCATTTATCAGATAGGTAACACTCGATAAGGACTGGGTGGTGTAGCCTTTACGTTCCTTCCAGGGCTTGCTGCTTATCTGCTAACTGGATCTAGTTGCTGTTACAGTAATTGGCCACCTATTCCAGATTCATGTAATTGTCCAAGAGGGCCCAGTACCCACCCCTTCACCCAGATTCCCTCCTCCAGCAGCACCTGCAACTCCTCTTCCTCCTCTTCTCCCTCCTCCTCCTCCCTGTCTTACTCCTCTTCCTTCTCTTCCTCCTCCTCATATAGACTGCAGAGGTAGTGGCACCCCAGCACAGAAAAACTGGAGACTGGGAGAAACTGATTATATTTTCTTTTAAACGGCCCACTGTGTGAAGTGAGTTAACACTCTTAGGTCCCTTGAAACTTAATTTTTAAAGCACTTAATTCAGATTGGTAATTCACATGTTCATTTCTTCCTCCTTAAGTCTAATCAACACTTGATTGCTATATAAAACATATTTTAGTTATTCAGGGAATATGTCTTTCCAGTAGATTGATATTTTTATTTTACTAAATGGTCTTAATTTTTTTAAAATAAAAAAGCTCCTTTGACATATTTCCAAACATCATCTCTTCATGTTTCATTAAAGCAGTGATTTTCAACTCCATTTTCTTTAGGGAAATGTTTGCCTCCTTAGTTCTGCAATGTTTATTTGGTTCTTGGTGCACTATTTCAATTCAAATTTGCTTCCACTTTAATAACTTTCTGTGAAAAAGTGTGTGGGTTTTACCATAGTTAACCCAGTGAGTCTCTGTGTCTAAGTTTCTCTTAACTTTTAGTTTTCTAAAGGTTCTAGGGCTTTATTTTCTTCATTTCTTTTTTAAGTATATTTTATTGACTGTGCTGTTATGCTTGTCCAGTTTTTTCCTCCCCTTTATCCCCTCTGCCCTACACCCCCTCTCTCCCACATTCCACTCCCCCCCTCACTGGTAGATCATGTCCATGGGTTGTACATATAAATTCTTTGGTGTCTCAATTTTCTATACTATTCTTAACCCCTTCACACTGTCTATTTTGTGCCTACCAGTTATGCTTCTTATTCCTCATTCTTTTTCCCTCATTCTCGGTCCCCCTCCCCACTGATAACCCTCCATGTGATCTCCATTTCTGTGGTTCTGTTCCTGTTCTAGTTGTTTGCTTCAGTTTTTGTTTTTGTAAATACTTGTGAGTTCGTTGTTGTTTTACTGTTCATAGTTTTGATCTTCTTTTTCTTAGATAAGTCCCTTTAACATTTCATATAATAAAGGCTTGGCGATGATGAACTCCTTTAACTTGACCTTATCCGGGAAACACTGTATATGGCCTTCCCTTCTAAATGATAGCTTTACTGGATAGAATAATCTTGGATGTAGGTCCTTGCCTTTTATGACTTTGAATACTTACTTCTTTTCTTGTCTGTAAGGTTTCTTTTGAGAAATCAGCTTATGGGAACTCATTTTTAGGTAACTGTCTCCTTTTCTCTTCCTGCTTTTAAGATTTTCTCTTTATCTTTAATCTCAGGTAATGTAATTATGATGTGCCTTGGTGTATGCTCCCTTTGGTCCAAATTCTTTGGAACTCTCTGGGCTTTCTGGACTTCCTGGAAGTCTATTTCCTTTGCCAGATTGGGGGATTTCTCCTTTATTATTTGCTCAAATAAGTTTTCCATTTCTTGGTCTTCCTCTTCTCCTTTTGACACTCCTGTGATTCAGATGTTAGAATGTTTAAAGTTGTCCCAGAGGTTCCTAAGCCTCTCAAATTTTTTTGAATTCTTGTTTCTTCATTGTGTTTTGGTTGAATGTTTATTTCTTCCTTCTGCTCCAAAGTATTGATTTGAGTCCCAGTTTCTTGTTGGATTTGAGTCCCCATCACTGTTGGTTCCCTGTGCATTTTCCTTTATTTCACTTTTCATAGCCTTCACTTTTTCCTCTATTTTGCCACTATACTCAACCATTTCTGCGAGCATCCTGATTATCAGTGTTTTAAACTCTGCATCTGATGGGTTGGCTATCTCTTCATCACTTAGTTGCATTTTTTTTTTGAGCTTTGATCTGTTCTTTCATTTGGGCTATGTTTTTATGCCTTGGCACACCTGTTACATAGTAAAGGACAGAGCCTTAGGTATTTACCAGGGCCCAGCAACCCAAGTTGCTTGTTGTGGTGCTGTATGTGGCAGAGGGGTCTGAGAGGGAACAATGCTGCTTGCTCAGCTTTCAGCTGGTTTTCAGTCACTTCCTCCACTACCCACAAGCAGATTGGGCCCTTCTGGTGCTGATTCCCTGGTGGGTGATTTTGTGTACATTCTAGGACCATGTGGGTCTCTCCAACAGACTTTGCTGTGGGTCTGGGAGTTTCTCCCACCAATGTAAGCCCCACAGGTTTTTTTAGTTAGAGGTTTTGAGGCTTTATTTCCCCATGCTGAAACCCTGGGTTGTGGGGTCTTTCTCACTCCCCAGATGTTCCTCCCAGTTTATCTGCATGCAAATATGGGACTTCCAAGTCTGCCAGCCACCACCTTGCCAGGAGTTCTCTCTACCTTGACTATCCCATCTCCACCCCTCCTACTGGTCTGGATGAATGTTTCTTCTTTAACTCTTTGGTTGTTGGACTCCCATACAGTTCAATTTTATGTCAGTTCTGGTTCTTTTTTTTTTTAATTTTTAATTTTTTTTTAAATTTGTTTATTTTAGTTTATTCAGTACAGTTTCTATCCTTTATTCCCATTCCAGCTCACCCACCCATTCCTCCCCTCCTCCCTCCCCTCTCCAACCCCCCTAGTTTTGTCCATGTGTCCTCTATATTTGTTCCTGTAAACCCTTCCCTTCTCCCTTGAAATTCCCTACCCTCTCCCCTCTGGTCACTGACTACCTGTCCTCTATTTCAGTGTCTTTTGTTATATTTTACTTGTTTCTT
>CM052544.1:84009244-84069938 GCA_028533065.1 Trachops cirrhosus | reverse complement strand
GAAGGGAAGGGTTTACAGGAACAAATATAGAGGACACATGGGCAAAACTACGGGGCTTGTAAATGGAAGGGAGGTGGGGAGGGATGGGTGGGTGGGCTGGAATGGGAATAAAAGATTGAAACTGTACTGAATAATCTAAAAAAAAAAAAAAAAGAAAGAACCCAGATCTGACCACTATGAAGCAGATAGGGGTAGGAAGCACAAAGCCTTTGAGTCGTGCCCCTCTCCACCTCCGTGGGTCTCTCAGATGTGAGCCTATGGTAATGACGTTCTGTCTCCAGGCTTGTGGAGAGAGTTTATAATGCACTTCCTTGTGAGGGGGATGGAAAGCCTTTTGCATTGAGATTCCTCTTGAGAAATCTAGAACATAAAGAAGGGAAACTGGTCATGATTTTGGACCCTGGGCCCAGATGGTCTGGGTTTGATTTCCAGTTCTGATACTTACTAGCTGTATAATCAAGTAGTTAGAAATCATAGAACTGATTTCATTCTCTTTAAATTGAGAGAAATAATAAAACTTGTATGTAATATTGTATTTAATGAGCTAAAATGCAGAAAGTATTTAGTGTGTCTGGCATGGAGTAATACATATAAAATATTAGTATAAAATAATAAAAGCAGCTAAGTGTTTAACTTTCTTTTTGATCAAGAAAGATCAAGAACTAGGAGGTGCTCATGGGACAATCCCCTGAGTGTAGCTGTGATGGGAGAGGTCCTGAAAGGGTAGGTGCAGAGAGGACCTGGTGGCTGGGATTTCTCTCCAGCCTCCTACATCCCATCAGCTGTAAGCTTGGAGGTCTTGGTAGAGGGCAGTGCCCAATGTGAGTGAGGGGAGGTAGAGACCTCCAGAAGAAATGTTTAGATAATTGTGAAAGGCAGCTGAGACTTCAAAACCAAGAGGGATCTTTTAAGTCTTGGTGACCATGGTTCTCCTTGGGAGGGAAAGGCGCTGGCACATCCCTGCTCTGATTGGTTCTACAGGAGAGACATTCTCTTTTGCTTCCAGTTCTGCAAGGTACAAGGAGAACAGTTTACTTACAGGGCCATTATCTTTTGGGAGACACTTAATTGAAGAAGTTAATTATGCAGAATGGATTTTGAGGCATGGGAACAGCAGGGTGTTTAGAACACCTAAGTGGTTGAGTGGCTTCTCTTTGTAGGGGAAAAAACGATGGGAAAGGGTTCCCAGGGGACACAGCACCTGCCCACCTATAAGCACTCTTGATATTGGGCACAACTCATGTCCTGTAAGTCGACACATTTTCTTGAACCACAGTTAATCTTTGAGCTATGAATATTATAAACTCTGGACCATTTCAATGATGATGGATAATACAGAGATTTACTAATACATATTTTAGAAATAGAAACATGAGTGGAGGCTGTCATCAGATGGTTCACTAAGGAAATGTACGTTGAAGAAGCCTGGTTTAGAGTATTTAAATATATTATAATTTTTTTTTGGTAATTACGA
Source organism: Trachops cirrhosus (assembly GCA_028533065.1). NCBI lineage: Eukaryota > Metazoa > Chordata > Mammalia > Chiroptera > Phyllostomidae > Trachops > Trachops cirrhosus. The sequence goes on along the minus strand of CM052544.1, from coordinate 84,068,464 downwards.
CCGGTTTTCTTTAAACCTAGACTGTTTACCAGACACAGTGTTTTATTAACCAGAAACCCCTTTCTTCAACTTGTTGGAAAATAAATTTAAGATATACCATTGAGGTTTATACATTAGGACTATCTTCTTGATCACAAAGTTTGAGAAGTCCTTGAAAAAATGATTAAGAGAGGAAATAGGACACTTTTTCTAGGACTCTACAGAATGAGGCAGCTTCTTTCTGTCCAGGATGACTGTGACATAGTCCCAGCTAGAGGGGCAAAGGGTTGTCGGGCTTTTTAATCTTTGCTTTGTGTTATTACTTCCAGCTTCAGGACTCCAGTTTCACGCAGAGCACCTGATGTGGCACTGTACACCCTTGGAGACATGCTTGTTCTGGAAACAGTGTGGAAATGGTGGTTCCCTAAAACCAAGCTCATCCATAAATAGACAACTTGGTCACCTCCTATTTTAAACTGAGAATGAGCGTAGAAATGAACTCTTCCTTAGTTCTTATCTTCCTTCCTAGTATTTCCTTCTTTTTCTGCACATAGGCCTGAGGAGTTCTTTAGAAATGTATCAAAGTTTTATTAAAAGACTGTAGAGCTTGCAATCACTCAGGTGACTGTCTCCAGGCATCTGTGGGAAAAAAATTGTGATTAAGACACCTGGTTTTGTCCATGTGTCCTTTATACATGTTCCTGAGAGACCATTGTACTTGAACAACAATAAAAAATGTGAAAAAAATAAAGAAAAAAAATAAACATCACCACAAAAGAAAGAAAAAAAGACACGTGGGCTTTCCACTCAGATGTGGGCTTGAGTCCCGGTGTGTACATACAGCCATGTTACCTTGGGCAAGTCAGTTATCCCCGGAAGCCTCAGTTCCCTCACTCAGAACATGGGGTTTATCTTGAAAAGTTAATGCCTGTGTATCTGGAAAATAAATGCTAAAGAATTACTAACAATGGTTATGATTGTGATCATAACCATTAATCAGAATCTGTTGCAATTGACCTTTTTTCATCTCATTTCTTGATCTGCAGTGTGTAGGACACTGGGCCGCTCGCTAATCCCTGAACACTCAGTGCTTAATTATGCTCTCTTCGTTTGCTCACTCTACCTTCCCTCATGGAACATCCACTTGTCTGCCTCTGACAAGCTAAGTCACCCTCCAGAGCCTAGTTCATATGACATGTGTCCTGGGAAGCCATCTCGTAGCCCCTCACAGTCCACTTCCTCCTTGTTTCTGTGACACTTAGGAATTTGCTTACATGTTCAAAATGCTGCTGTCCAAGTTTTTAGAACTCTGTAGGTGTTTGTCTCTGGGCTCCATGAGGGCCCACTTACCAGTCTGGTTTGTGGTAAGCTCCATGAGTATTCCTTGAAGGAATGAGTTGAATTTTGCTTTAGTTTCAGCAAGTAAAAAATTCAAGAAGGGACAGACTTATGACTTCATAAATGGCCCTTTTGCATGACCCTGAAGACAGAGAAGAAAAAGCAGCACCTGACAATGGAAGCCTTCCTGTCTGTACTATATTAAGTGGTAGCATGGGTTGGGAGAGGAGAAGGTATTTTCAGGAAAGTGTTACAAAAAAATCCTTCTGTTCTTTCTATCACAGTTACTTTCATGGACTTAGCAAAAATCCAACAAGTATCTGCCATTGGCTGGGGATGGTGGAGTGTGCTGTAAGTGTGCTGAGTCGTGAGGTAGTCAAGCTCCTGGGTCACACATAGTAACAGTCCTTTGTCCTGCCCCTAACACAGGCCTACTGTGTCCTTGTGTTATCTCGTCCCATTTATAGAGTATTTCTCTAGATTTTAGTAGACTAAACTGTGACATGCCTGAATCTTTCATTTGGTTTTTGGAGCCTGTGATAGTCTCTTGGGTAGTATTGACCCAAAGGTCAACAATTTTGAATTTGTGATATCACCAGGTATAGGAATCATTATGGCTTGATGGATTTTAATTTGTCCACATTGTTCCGCTCCAAAGTAGAAGCAGAATGATAAATAATTACTTCATCTTTGAAAACCATCAAAGCTTTAGAACTAATGTGAACATTGAAATAATTGTAGAATGCTTGCTTTTATTATCCACTAGCTATTTGTTTGCAGCTTGGCATCCTGGGTTTGCGTTCTTGGGAAATTCAGGGTGTTCTTTGGTGATTAGGCTCATTGTGCTCATGAGACATAGATTCACTCACATTTTTCAAAATGGACGTGTTTGTGAATTGGGTTGGATTTAGTTTCCTTTTTCTTTCCAGGTGAGCTTAACAGTCTGAAGAGGGGAACCCCCAGCAGAACAGGAGCATTAGATGCATTGTCCCTCTCCCTTTATTCATCTCTAACTAGTGCTTTTCATCTCAGAGAGTACATGAATATGTAAGTGCAAGCGCTGCTTATTGTGAACTCGGAACAAAGAGTAGTGCTGTAGATTTCAATGCGTTTGGACCATAATGTGCTGCTTTCTTGATAATGAGTTCTTGGCATTGAAATGAAAAGCAAACATATCATTATGAAGGAGCTCCATAAAAACTGTCTATCATATATCTTAAGCTTCATTAGTTTAGATTAATGACTTGATATACATGACAATAGGTGAAGCAATTCTTTGTTTATTTATTGACAATTAAATGTGGTGGTGACATGCATAAACAGGCTTCCCTCTGATTAGTTCCATGTTTTAAAGTAACTTTGTGTTATAAAACTTGTTAACTACAGTATCATTTTATTGAGCTCTGTTGGGTGAATGATGTGATCTACATTGAAAGGCATCAATATTGCAGCCATTCCCGACAGTCACTGGAGCATTGTGCTTGCAGATTGGAGTTGATATCTTATTGTACAAATTCAGGGACCCAGAAAATGTCCAGTTATTGAGCCTCTGCCCTGAGAGGACAATGTTCTATTCATGGAATCTGGGTGCAAGGTCACAGACTGAAACCTGAACGAAGGATAAAATTCAAATTTGTTTCAAGGTTTTGCTGAGGACCTCCCTGAGATTCAGTGCTTAGAAAGCACACAGCTTTTCCCAGAGTATCCTCCTGCAGAGTAATACTTCATAATTCAATACAAAGGAGTGCGTGAATGCAGTGTGTCCTAATTAGGAAGCTGCCGTAGGACCAAGTGAGTTTACTTGTAAAAAGATGCCGATGTGTCTGGGAGTGTGTTGATTCATATGACATAAGAAAGCTTCCCAGAATACCTTGTAACAGACCTACCATTTTAGAAGAAACTGGGAAGGCAAGGAAGAATAAAAAAGAGGAAAAAAGGGCAATGTGGCATAAAATTTATCTTCACGCTAGTCTCTTTGAAATATCTGTGGTTTGCCTTTCCATGAATCCAAAAGTTGGAGGCTGTCAGGGACAATCAGCCCTTCCCATCATGGACACCCTGTGGTTCTCCTTAATAGCTCCCTTTCATGTGCTGTCAGTCCTCAAAAATATATTTAGAAAAGACTGATTTAGAAGGAGGCATAAAATAAAATCCATGTTGCGGTAGTGTATTACAAATGATTTCTGGATTTCATTCTGTGCTATTACGCTCTCTGTAGAATTTTCATACAAAGGAAAAAATAAACCCTCAGCCAGCTTGAAAGAGAACTCATTTGACAAAAGAAACCACTACAAAGCCAGTCGCGGCCTCCAGTGAAGGCTCATGTCCCTGGATGTCAGAGTCCAGTAGAGCACCTTTGCTTTCCTTAGGAAACATTGGGTAACAACTGTACACCCCACGATCTTTCCTATGGAATGTCCTGAGCAAAGCTTGAATGCAAAGGAAAGAATGAGGGTAAACCAAGCATTACCTGCTTTTCCCTATGGCTCTTGAGTGGCTCATGTACAGACCTTGTCCTAAGATGACTTTGCAGTCATTTTGTTCATAAGTGGTGTTAACATTTCATTTATTTATTACATAAAATCAATCCCTATACTCTGGAGGAGTAACCAAACTCTGCTCCTTGAACTACCTTTTTCATTTTCATTAAATAAGCCCTTCCTCCCTTCTTCACCGAGCCCCAATCTGTATTACGATCTCATCAATGGTCATTTTACTATGGGAAGATTGTATCCAGCCCTACAGACAGGTTCTTCAGATGGCAGCGTGGTAGGAGGAATAAATCTTGCCCTCATTTTACATCCAGTTTTACAAAGTTTGTCCTTCTGGGGAATGCTAACCCCTCCCAGAGGAGTAAGGTAAGTACACCAGTGCGGTAACTTCTGTGGTAGCTCTGAATGGACATGAGCACTGGGAATTGAAAAATAACCCGCACCTGTGCCCTCTTCCTTCTTCTTCTCGTATTTAAAGACTGGACAAACCCGCTGAAACACTGACGTGGCGTGTTTTGGGTTTTCCAGACACGTCACTGCTAAGCGTTCCCATGCTTCAGCTCTCACGTTAGCCTGGGGATCCATTAGGAGGTTGTTCAAGTTCTCACGTAATGGTCACTGCCGTTGGTTTGCAATGGAGAGTGCTCAGGTGACCAGCCATTTGTTCCTTTTCACTCTCGGCCACATGCTTATTTTTAAAACGATACCATTCTAGTGTTGAAAAGTTTGTTTATACTTGGAAAGAGAAAAAACACATGTACAGAGTTTTCATAACTAAGGAAGATGTGCACTATCACTGTAAAATTTTGTGGGTTCATTGAACCTTTTTCTTCTTTGTGATTTTGGAAACATTTTGAAGGTCTGTTTTGATATCATATCACTATCTTTTATGAAGAAACAGCAATCTTCATAAATATATCTATGGTTTATATCGATGGTTTATGTTTATGAACCAAGTGTTTTATAATTGGGAGCACTTAGATTATAATATACATCTAAAATGACATAAGGAAACTGGTTTAAAGATAAGTTGACTAGGAGATGTTTTGTAATTTGACAACAGTGCTGAAAATAATATGGAGTTATATAAAAAATTACCCGATAAGTTTTCATATTAAACCAGTTACAGCAGGAGAGCTTTCACACACGGAGATCCTTACCAAGCCACAAAATTAAATGTAAAACCTAAGCAACTTCAAAATAATAAACAATTTTTCAAAACAAGCAAATGAACTTAGTAGAATTTCCTAATGCTGGATTAAGCGAAGCTTTAAATGTTTTCTTTTTTTTTTTTCCGATGAGGACCTTTGTTCCAGTTGCCTGTATTTCTCAAATTCTGCATCAGTAGGCTTGACTTACCTATTAGAAACAGATATTTACACAGTAGCCAGGAGCTCCTAAAGCACTAATTCTTCCCCCAAAATGCTCTGCTTATTTTACTTTGCTCTCCTTTGTTCACAAGACTCAGCTTTTCTTTCGAAATTGTACCTTCTTTTTCGGTTGCACTGCTCTGAGGATTAGAATACAAGTGATCATTTACAAATTGAAGGTTAGCACAGAAATGCATTGTGCTTGTGATTTGATGAGTAAAAACAAATCAGAAAATAAGAACAAATAGCAGTATTATCCCATGGGAAAGGGGCTTGTGTACTCATCTATTATTTCCCAGCTTGAAATGTGCCACTATCGTAGTTCCACTCGATTACAAGCTTTTTCCTCACTTCCCTTGGTTGATTCATCTCGAGGGCTTCTGACATTTGTAAAGTCCTTCCCATATGCTGCTAAGCAGCCAGGGAAACCTTGTTAATGAAGAAATAACAAGCTGAAGATTTGAATAAATATTGAAAGGAGGTATACAGTTAATTTTTTTTAATGCTGACAACTGAGTAAACTCACAAAATGCTTTGCTTGTTTTAGCTAAAAATGGGTTCTACTGGAGGTTTTTTTACTGCACCACAGGGCACTTTCATTTCCTGATTCTATTATAAACTAAGTGGCCACCTGAACCTGCCAATGAACTTGTTCTATTGTGTTTTTCTATTTTTAATCCTGAAAGAGTAAACACATTTCTCATCAGATGTGTTACAGAGTACCATACATTGGAGAGATTTATGAAAGTGCCATTGGGTTATTACAGAACCATTCATTTATAAGTAAGTGTCCATTTTGAAAGGAAACTATAAATGATAGCAGCATTTTCATCATTTCACAAATCTATATTATAAAAGTGTGCAGGTATTTTTTTTAATACTTGCTACACTGACATGGAAACAATTTGGATTTTATGCCTTTTTAGGCTGTGTTTTCAGTCCTAATATATGATTAAAGTTCTGGTCTCATAACCAAGGTGATGTTTTATGTGACTCATTGCAGCAGCTGTGAGAAGGAGCTTAATGGTTCCTTCAGGATTCAAAGATTAATTACAAGAGAGCTCTGTGAGCTTGGTTTAGCTGTTCAATGATTGGTTGCTAGTGGACCTGGACCCCCAGTGGGAGCTCCTGAGTTTTATTCTGTGGAATCCTGGTAGGTGCTGTCCCCTGTGATTTTCCAAGACATGTACCAATGCTCTTAGGGAATTTTTAGTACACCTGATTTAACATCTTGTGCTGAGAATATTTAAAGAATATCCAAAGAACATTCCCAATACCAACATCTTTGAAAAAGACTCTTGGTTAAACACAGTGTTAAGAGGGAGGGTGAGGAAGAACCCAGTGTCTTTGGGCATAAATGTTGCTTAGTAAATGTCTGCTCCCACGTACGATATTATGTGCACAATTGTAATACCTGAAAGTGGAAGGTAAACTTAGGATTCTCGGAGTCTAAGAACTTCAAGATGTCCGAATGCCCTCTAAAATATTCCGGAAGAGTTTTAAATTAAATAAGTAATCCAGGCACAAGGGGCAGACATCTGTTTCTCACAGAAGCTTACACAATCTTTGCTTTGCATAGCCACTTTTGCAAAGTCCTTCTTTCTACTGAGCTAAAACATGCCATTTCTCACTTTTACTGTGATCCCAGTTCCGTCTTTTGGGCGCAGACAAAACAGGTATCTGCTTATTTTGCATACTGCCCCTACCAATGCTAGCAGTGATGTTCATCTTTTATGAATTAAATATCCCTGAATCCCTCTAGATCAGTGCTTCCCTCTAATTTCACATAAGTGAAATTCATCGGAGATTAAAATGCAGGTAGTTTTTCCAGAGTATTAGATTCAGTGGGTGTGTAAAGTCCAGAAATCTATCCACCCAAGAAATATAGGCACTATTATTACTCATGTTTTACAAGTGAGGAAACTGCAGTAGAGAGAGTAAGCAGTTTGCCTAGGCCCCCATTACTAGTAGGTGGCAGACCTAGCGTTTGAACTTCAGAGCTTAACCAGTAGCTTTCACTGCCACCCATATAAAATGGGGGGGGGGGGCGGTATATGATAGCAATAAATAGTAAAAGATCAGGAATTTTAGAATAAGTACCTTGGATTCATTCTACCAGACACTTATGAATAGTACTAATATAGTAATAATTGTTCTTTTCTCTACTGAATATTAGTTCATCACAATATTTACCAAAATTTTTTTACAACAAATTCTACAGGATTTTAATAATTTTGCTGAAAGTATGAATGAAAATAAAAGAGAAGAGATTTAATCTTTAATGACTTTGTGGGATAGTAGGTTAAACACGTGAAGCAGGTTTCTTAACTGCAGTCCTTGTTAGAGCATGCAATTCATTTTTATACTCAAGAGCATAACATGACATGTGGGTTCTCAGACTTGACAAGTGCAGGTTTCTCTCTCTGCATCTCTCCTCTTCTTAAAGAGAAGTAGCTTAGAAAATTCCTTAGGAGCTGCCTTACTGAGGTATGAATGGACTATTTGAAAACATAATATCAACCAGAACTCTGGTCCCCTACCTCATCTTTTTCAGCCCCAGTAGGTCCCCTGAAAAGGTTAGTTTTGCAACAGCATTGAAGTAGGCATGACTTTACTTAAACAGTTTTACATCAGAGTGCATCTAAGCAGCTTAATAAGCCCAGACTGTAGACAACACTAGAAGTGCTTCAGGGCTGGAGAGCTGCAGAGAGTGGCAGCATTGTCCCAATGAAAATAAGACATCAGGGAAGGAAATTGAGATCTAAAGCTGTTGCTGGACTTCTAGCACAAGAATATTAACATGTGGTATGAGAGGGAATGGGAAGATAGAGATGAATCTGAGAGATATGAAAGGTCACTTATGGGACATAGTAAAGATGGACAATTGGGAGTGTGAGAAAGGAGACAACCTTAGGAGGAATTCTGGGTCTCAAGACTGTAAACTAAGGAAAAATATATTAATATTGATGGAAATAGGAGAGTTTGGCAAGTTGTGCCAGATTCTGGGGTGGGGTGAGGAGAAAAGGGAATGATGAATAAATGTTTATCGAGCACTTACCATGTGCTCAAAAGTTACTATGTTTTATCAAAATTGATAATGTCTTAAGGGGGGAAATAATTATATAAACAAATGAAAGAAGAATTTCTCATCTAGAAAGGAGTTGACAGAATCTCAAGTTCTACATGTTTCCCTCAGACCCCGTGGCTCCTTGATTCGCTGTGTGAACCCGCCTCTGCCCCCTGGCATTCCTTGGAACCCATCATGAATAGCTCGGATCAATTCCAACCCAGCGCGATGAGTTTTAGGTGATGGCAGGCTATTCAAATGTGAGCTGTTTTATCTTGAGTTGTAAATTCAAGAACTGTGTGCCTAAAATAGTTCATGTGATTCCAAATGGAGAGCCACTTACTGGCTCTTCATGTATTGAATGTAACATTCACTAAGTGGTCAAATACATACATTTATTAAGAGATCCTTCTGAAGCAATGTTTTTTAAAATGGACATTTTGCTATTGACACATGGGATATGTAATACTTAAAAAGACAAAGCCCCTTCACAAATGATATGGTTAATAAATTGAATATTTTTCCACCCTCACTAATGAATAACTTAATCCCAGACTGTGATATAGTGAAGAATATTTTGCCCTGGGAGGACGAACCATCATCATAGGAAAATTGCATTTTTTGAGTTTGGCCTACAGGATTCATATGAAGAAATACTATCTGTATAATTCAGGTATTCCACTTATCAGACTATGTATTTGTTATCTTAATACCCAAACAAAAAAAAAATACAAACTCTTACTGAAGAGTCTCAGTAAATGCCCCTCCCCCACTTTGTTTCTGATTCACTGAAAGGTCAGGAACAACAACAACACATATCAGTTACAATTTCAGAGTGTATGCCTTTTAGATGTGAGTGAATTTAATGACTGTCTTAAAGGACGCAAGTCCTTGCTGTTCAATTAATCTTGATGCTGGAAAGCAAGCTTGGAACTGTTGATGGATGGTGTCCTCAGGTTCAATCACTGGCAGATGTTAACTGAACTACAAAAACATCGTTTAGCTATGGCAACCTGTTAACCATGGGGATTATCAGATTAAAAATGGAAGTGTACTCATTACTGAATCAACATTATGTATCAAAAATGCTTTCTGGGTCATGCATAGTAAGTATGAATATTATCTTGGATTAAATAAATACTGGCTTAATGCAATATGTAGCATTGAGAAAGAGATTTGACTTTCATTCTTTATCCTGTAAATAATCTTTCCTAGTTAAAAAATGTTTTATCAGTATTTCTCTAGTCTTGTTAAGAGGCAATGTTGATGTGATTCAATGGAACTGAGTCAGTTTTTACAACAGAGATGTTTATAGAATGGAGAAGGACAGTGTATCAGCTTTGATGAAAATAACCCTTGAGAATAACCAGCTCCCTTATTCCAAATTTATGTTCATAAAGCAACCTTCATTTTTATAATTTGTTTTCCTGGAGGGATTTGTCTGCCAGGATCGGGTTTGTAAATAGACTCCATTGATAAGCCAGGTAGGTCTGTCTTTGTAAATTATCCAATTCACATCTGGTTGATGAAATTGTTTCTAAGCCGAGTTTTTTCTTTTAGCTTGATCAACAATAGGTGTTTTTTAAACAGCTGAGTTTTGGGCTCTGCCATCTTAAGGCCATAGACTGGAATTTTGCTCTTCTGCAGTGTAAAGTGCTGGCGGGAGCAGCCAAGTGGTCTGTTTTTCTCACATTTTAGAAGTTTATTAGTATCCTTTGTCTTATCTAAGATTTACTGAAAAAGAAGATAGCAATTTATGACATTTTGAATGTAAATCAGAACTGGAGTTTTTTGATTCTCTGTGCTTGCTGAGCTCTGGACCCTTTTATGGATCTACAGTAGACTGTCTTCTCGTAATTATGCTCCTGTGTCGTCCCTGTCACGCTGACCATGAGCTTGGCCACTTGTCTTGTTTTGACCGTTAGAATATTAGCAAGTGTAATATGAGCAGAGGCTTATAGACCCTGAAGTGAAGGGTTGTGTCTGCTCAGAAAGCTAATTTGGAAGCTGATTGACATGTTTTAGGGAAGTTTTTGCTAGATTTAAACGTGGTAAGTCAGTGAGGGAGAGGCTGGGGAGATGCAAGGTCATCTTGGAATTTTCAGCCCCAGCCATGGTCTCCGCTGAAAGTGACTGTATGAGAGACCTCAGCTCCATCCTGTGAAACAGAAGGTAAACCCAGAAGAATGGCCCAGCTGAGTATATTCAACTCACAGGATTGTGATAAATAACAAATCATTATCCCTTTACACCAGTAAGTTTTGTTGGGGGCTTTGTTGCACAGAGGTCCAAAAATGAAACAGGGTTCTGTTCCATAGCTATGACTTGCTTATCTTCAATTATCAGTATTGAATATTTAAAGGAAATTACATCTAATTTGGGGGGCTAGCTTAGTGAGTAGTACTTATCCAAAGTCACATAAACCCATTTTTTTTTCTTGTTGCATGCATGAATGGTATTACGCTGCCATCTGGTGGCAAAGAATAACTGTTCCGGGCATCTCATGGAATCTGGTGAGTTTCTGCAGTAGTATTTGGGCAAGTGTGAAAATATGAAAGGCACAGACTTCTGATGCATGTTTTGTGCATGTAAGCACAGAGAACTCCAAGGATTCAAAACTAACAAAGAAAAATATTTTGCAAGGTGACCATGATGAATGCATGCACAGAACAAGATTGCTGTGGCTAGTTGCCCTTGACCTTCTGATCCTCGTGAATGGCTGTGGACTCCAGGGAAATATGGTGCTATGGAAAGCCAGCTACCTTTCTTCTCATCCTTCCTACTACCTTTCTACTACGTTGTGGAAGAAAGGAAATGATACTCAGATATGAAAATTGACTTCATATCTCTTCCTGCATCATGTGAATGGGAAGTTGTGAAGTGTTCTTCAGCACTCTCAAGAGAGGTTTGCTAACCCCTTTTGATGTGGGCAGAGATGCTGTGAGTGGGGTGGAAAGTGGGTAGGTAGTGGAAAATGAGGGATTTGTCAGGTGCTGATTGCATTTGATATCACCATGCCTCTCTGCTGCTGTCAGCAGGAACCGTACTATTGGGAAGCCAAGCAAAGAGGCTGCTGCTGAATGACTCAGCAAGCATGGCCACCTGGCCCGGGCTTTCTCATGCAGCCAGGGGCTCTGCCTCTTGTAACTGAGTTTCTTTAGGTTTGGGTCTAGGGTTTTGTCATTGGAAGTATCTTGTCTTTTCCATGATCAATTGTAGTGGTAACGCAAATGCTTTTGGGACTAGTAAATGTTTGCTGTATAGAACCACAAATTTCTTTCTAGACTTAATTTTTATAAAAGAAAAATACTTATATCTTTGTTGTATATTTACCAAGATACATCAACACAACACCTGTTATAATAGGAAGTGGGTTTAATTTCTGCCCATGTTATGTCTAGAAGAGAGAAAAAAACTTTCTTCCAAGTAAAATGATTTTATCTGAACTTACCATGTTGAAAAAAAAAACGCAGTCCTTATTTTAGCTTTTGAAGTTGAAGCAAATTTCTCTTAATATAATATATGTTACAATAATAGCATCTAGTTAAGATTTCATTATGACATTTCAGTTCGATATAATACACAGTCCCTGCCATGTTTTTATAAAACATTACTCGGTATGAGATATTCACATTAACTACAATTGCTGAAATGAAGGATGTTTAAATCTAGCGACAGTTTCTATCATTATTAAACTTCATTATAAAATAAAGCATGTGGGTGGAATTGTGGCTTGATGCTTTTGTGATTTGCTCTCCTACCTTTTCAATGTACTTTCCAGTTACATCAGCTGAATCATTTCATCTTATAGATGCGAAGATGAAGGAAAAGAACAAAAACATGGCCATTAACGGAAGCAGTGCAAATGTGCATAGTTAATGGAAACCATTTTGACATTTTGCATTTGATTCCATGGTGTACCTACTCAAACAATTTCAATGGCATATTAGAACAAAATGCTACATTGTGCTCCTCACTAAGAATGCAAGTAATAGACTTCAAAAATTACCTTTTCAGTGAAAGTATTATCTGCTGGAAATGAAGAAATGTTTTACATTATGACACTCTAATAGCAGCAAGGGGGAGCGATGGACTGGCGTGATAGCTCAGTCAGGGGAGGTGTTTGACTTTTTACTCTCCAAAATGCATTTTTTCATTTTCAAAAGCACAAGAACAGTATTCCTCTTTAAGTTCCTGGGTTCTGATTTTTTACCTCTCCTGACTGAACTGTTCCTGATCCAAGTGAAGGCTGATGATGGTGAGGATGGAGCCCGGATCTTCAATTGCTGCAGGAGTGGAGTGTAAAGCATAATGGCCACTTTTGAATATGTTCATTTTGATTCTGGGAGAGAGACTTGCTTTATAAAAATAAGTAGATAGTTTTTCAAAATCTAAACATAGGAAAATTGCTACTTGGCCCCCATTGTGCATACTAATAGGCAGCTCATTTGTTGGGGAACAAATATATGTGCTATTGATTCTATTAAAGATGTGATTTATTAGGAGTATTTTGATATAAGAAAAGAGAATGCTTACACATCTGAGGAAGGAGCCCCAATTGTGGGAGGTGTGTACACATGCCACATTCCTATATTCTTCATTGAAGTACCTTAACATAGAAATCTCTTATTTGATTCCCATAACACCTCTGTGAAGCAAACACCATTTCCTTCATTTTTCTCAGGTGAAAACTAACTCAGAGAGAATAAGTGATTTGTACAAGTTCACACATCTAATATGAAACATAACCAGAATACTAACTTGCCTATGAATCTATTTGAGAAAAATGTGGAGGTGGGGAGAAAAAGGGGAAAGAAATCAATGCTACAAGGCCAAGTGTAAGAAGGCTTTTCTTTGGGCCTGGGTGGTTTTTAACTGTATGTTGATGCTGATTAGAGGTTGGAAGCAAGGCTGGTGGAAAAGATCACAATGATAAGACCTGAGGATGCTTTTGTTTACAGCAATATGAACAATACAAATTAGCTAGCTAATAAGTGACTTGATATCTGATGGTAGGTTCTAGAAGAAAGAAATACTAAGGTCTGGCTTCCTGTATCCCTGGCACCTATTCTGCAGCTAACGGCACTGATGTGATAACACACTGCCCACCATGGGCAAAAGCCAAGTGCTGACCACAGGGCATCTCTGCTTTGGCGCCTTGGTAATTTGATAGAAAAGGGCCAGACAGAATCTAGGTCAGAGCTACAGGGAAACCCAAAGACCTACTTCTGTAAAAGAGAAAAAGATGATACGCTCTGAGGTTAAAAGGCAAAGGAGAGAAAGCGCAATGCAACATCCACTCCATTGCCTTCTATTCTGTACTTTTTCTTGCAATGCAGCTTGAAACCAAAGTTTCTAGCTCTTGGTTCACTGCAAATACCACGTGGACATCAACAATTCAGAGTGCCTCTTGGTTCTGTTGCTCAAGATGCGGCCTTCTATGAAAATTCACCCTCCTCATTGCTTGTCTAGTAGTTCTGAATTTCTTGGAAGTCTATGAGTTATGTAGAAGAAAATAAGAGATCTGAATACTACAAAATCAATTTCTGTGTTATCTAAGAGAAGATAAATGATAAATGTCTACAAACACTCAAGGTGCCAACAATTGTATATAGGTGTAAAAATTAGTCAACTCATTGACTGTGCTGGTCTTAAATATAAAATAATGCAGTAATAGGATTAGTTTACTTGAAATTTCAAACGTTATCATCCCAGCCAATTCCTAAGAGCACAAAACAATTGCACTTGCACGTTTTGGGGTAAGGGATATATAGTGTGAAATTTTTCTTTAAAATTACCTTTTTACTTAGCATGGAAACTTGTCCTTTTAGAGTAGCCATCAGGGCCCCTCCTGGTGGAATAGACCATAATATAGTAAGCATTATTACACTTAGTATATACCCATCAGTGAGATTTCTTTCTTAAATATCTCCATTTTAGATCAAATATATCAGCAACTAGTATATTTTTCCTAAGGCATAGCATTATTTCCTGAGCTGCAACTCATCTCTGCAGAGTCTGTTTTTAAATTGGATATTCCTTCAGCCCTGAAGTAAAGTTCATATCTCCACAGAGGGCAGGCTCTCATTTCTCAATGAAGCAAATTGCCACATTGTCGCTGGTTGAGGAATTTCTAAAGACCCATGTCCACATAAGAGCATCTGCTATCAGCTGAAGAGCTGATGCTCTTGGGTGAGTTGGGGACCCTTCATTAGTTAATCAGATGAGTGATTTGTCACAGCAGGCATGGTGGGGTCTCAGCATTAAGCCAGGATGGGACAATAAGGAAAATTACGAATGATGAGGGGAGCCTCGAACTTGTACTTAGATATGCTGGGAGGGAGACAGAAGGTCTGTGTGCTCATGGTGGTCTTCAGAAGCTCAGTTCTGAAGAAGAGTGTCACTTGGATAGCAAGTGAAGGGCACGGACTAACTCCAGACCCTCATACTTAGAGAGGGTTGGAGTTAGGGGCTTTCAGGACACTGAGGGACTTGGTTATTAATTATTTGGGGTCAGAAAAATACCTTATAAGCTTCGGGACCATGGGTGGGGTTGGAGTGGTGGACTTTTTTAGACTAATAGATTATGGACAGTCAACACAATCGATCCTTTTATGAAATGTGAATTGTGGAAACAAAGAAGGCTGATGTGCTCATAAACCTACACGGTGAAGGAAGGGGATTGGTTTGGACAGATTTCTGACAGAATTTTGACTTGATGGATGCTGCTCACCAGGACAACTAGAAAGGTTGTAGAGAGCTATCCTCATAGGCAATTTAGGTGGTAGAGCAACAAAAAGCGTGCCTCGACTTCAGGTGCCCTAAATGTAGGGAATGAGCTTTGCTGGTTTTGTGGAGGCCGTAGGGACGGCGTGCTGCCCGCCTGCTGCCAGGTAGACAGGTGGAGAGGCAGAAGTAGTGCTCTGTTTAAGCATATGCTTCTCTGTGGAAGCTGACAATAATAATTGTCACTATAATTGTTATTCGATAAACATAGGCACATATATTTGTTGTTTACACAAGGACATTTATGCAAAGAATGTGTGCCTGCCTCGGTGCGCCTACAACTTACATTTGGACCTTTACCTATTAAGTAACTGAAGGGTTACCTAAAATGAGAAAAAAACACTTTTCTTGAGAGAAACCTGAGGAAAATGTGCCCTAGAAAAATCTGCCATTGAATTTCAGGGGAGATTTTTGTCTAAAACTGGTAGTTTTCATCAAACACTATTTTAAAATACAAACTATGTCACTTAAACTAATAACCCATGTCTTAAGTTCTAGGCTCATGCATTGGCAACTATATGCAATAAAGACACACTGCAGAAAGGAGGATCACCTGATGAGTGAGTAATTAGGGTAGACAATGATGCCAGGTGGTCCCTCGGTGCAGAGTAACGGGAACAGAGCGTCAAAGCACCGCAATCTATATACTAAAGAAAAATCAGCATGTATTCACCATCGTCCTTAGAATGTTGGGCTGATTATCCACTTCAAGTAAGTGAAGCAGTAGATGAATGTGTGTAGCCTTTATTTTTCTCTTTTAGAATGCAGAGTTAGGTATAAAGGTTAACTGGTATCTTATACTGCTCATCATTCTTTACCTCAGTCATAGATTTCCAAGGAAAGAGATACCCTTTCCAATGACTAATTCTTACCAAGTTTTTATCATCTTGAAACCATGCTAGTGTGATTTGTGATTTTTTAATTGCACACACATAGGCATAAATACATATGTGTAAGTATGAAACATAGACACTCTTATGTACACACTGACACACACCATTTATATCACTCAAGGCTTCAGGCGCATGAAACTTCAAGCAGACTCTTAGAACAGACTCTCCTGCTTTATGTCTCCACCTCTAAAGACAAAGCATGATCTATATGGACAGAAGGAGACTTGCACTTCATTCACAAAAATGGGCTCGAATAACCCCATCCTGAGGAACTTTCCCAGGTCCCATGGGGATTAGGGAATGCCTGTTCACCTTAGACCTTTGAGGAGAACATAGTCTTCAATGGCGAAACATTCTATTACTTCATCATTGTATTTCATCATCATGAAAGCTTGAAATCTGTAAGGTGTTTAAAATCTTTGTTGTTTCTAACTTTTGGGGGAAGAACCCTTCATGAAAGATCATTATAACATTATTTTCTCAACTTCCTGGTTACAAAACCTAAAGTTCTCAGCACCTATTTTCATGAGGATTTTAGGAGATTCAAAGGAAGGAATGTACCTAGGAGAAGTGAAAGTCAAGGAGGCAAACTTGGCCAAAGAGGCAATTTTATCTATGCCTTTTTTCAAATGGTCCTCTCTTCAGTCCATATCCCCAAGGTTTTTGCTTAAGTCCTAAGACTGGAGGATTTCATGAATAGCTTATAAAAATAATAGGGGTGTGTCAAGAAAATCTCTGAAATGTATTGAAACAAATGTCAACTTGATTTTTTTATCTTAAGCTGCAGACTGTGATGCTGCTGTACTGAGAAAATTTTTCCATCTGTATTCGTGAAGTGACTATTGAAGCATTCATGGCATAAGTAGAGCAGAGTGACACATAGTTCCACGACATGTAGTCAGCTATAAGAAGAGGGGAAGGCCACAGTCATCTCTGGGGCTGCGGAACCTGGGTGCTGAACCTCACTTCCTTTGCTGTGCATGCAGCAAGCATTAGAGCAGGGCTGTCAAACTCATTTTCACTGGGGGCCACATCAGCCTCACAGTTCCTTCAAAGGGCTGAATGTAACTTTAGGACTGTATAAATGTAACTACTCCTTAGCTAGGGGCAAGGAGCTTGGCACAGGTAGAAATAAGGTGCTGGGCCAGATAAAAGAAGCTGGAGGGCCGTGTGTTTGCCACCCATGCATTAGAGAATTGAATGGAACTCACATGGCCACAATAGGGCACTAATGAGAAGCATACCATGCGGTATCCAGAAGAACTAGATTTTCCAGCACATTTTTGAAACCATAGAAGAACCCAAAGATTTCCTTAATTAGGTGGATGAGTTTAAGGTAGGGTGGGATTGCCAGGTTCTGCAGGAGAAAGTTGTGAAGCTATGGTATGCTCTGAGTTTATGAGGCTCGAAGTAAAGTAGATTAAACATTTTCCTTACCACTAGGTGTAAATCCCTTGAGGGTCAAGACTTACCCACCTGTGTTAGTCTGCTCCAACCTGCCATAAGAGAATACTATAGGCTGGATGACTAAAGAACAAATTTGTTTTCTCATAGTTCTAGAGGCTGAAAGTCCAAGATCATGGCGCTAGCAGAGTTGGGTTTCTGGTGAGGCCTTTCTTCTTGACCTACTGTTGACCACCTTCTCACTGTGTCTTTACTCTGTGCACGTGCACTCCTACTGTTTCTCTTCTAGTAAGGACACTGGTCCTCGTGGATTAGGCCTCCACCCTTGCAACCTTGTTTAACCTTAATTGCCTCCTTAAAGGCCATATCTCCAAATACACTTACATTGGGGTTAGGTCTTACACACACACACACACGCACACACACGTGGTAGGTAATAATTCAGTCCATAGCATTCCATCCTCTGATCTCCCAAAATTCAGGTCTCACTCACATGAATAATGCACTCACCCTATCCTAACAAACCTTAAAGTCTTAATACATTTCAACATTAACTTTAACATTCAGAGTCCTCTAAATTAAGTATGAATGAGACTTGAGTCATAGTCATCCTGAGACAAAATTTCTCTTCAGCTCTGAACCTGTGGAACCAAACAAGTTATGTACTTCCAATATGTAATGGTAGGACTGGTGTAGAATAGACACTTCCATTCCAAAAGGTGGAAATTGGAAAGAAGAAAGAGATGAAGGGTCTCAAGCAAGCCCAAAATCTAGCAAGGCAAGTTTCATTAGATCTTAAGGCAGACCAACCAAGGTGGTGACCTTTTTTCCAGATGCACTGGGGTGGTGGCTTTGTCCCTTTGGCTATGGATGGCATCTGTTCCCATTAGGCTTTGAGTGGGAGTAGCCTTGTTCGCAGAAACTGAGGAGATGGCCCCATCCTCTGACACTGAGGAGGAGATGTTGTCCCTTTAGACCTATATACTCTGGGCTTATGGTGGCGGTAGCTGGCCCTGCTGATCAACAAATTATGCTTGGTAATTTAGTTCTTCTTTTGAAGGATAAGTCATATTTGTAGCTATATAACTCTATTGTTGCATCCTATGGAATCCCCCAAATCGAAAAGCCTTACCGTTACATTTAGTCCAAACTGACAGTGTCTCTGCTGGTATAATTCCATCTCTATTCCTGGTTTGTACTGTGATGGCTGGCTAAATCCATGGTAATCGCTTTTTGGAGTGATTGTCCAGCTATACCCTTGGTGTTTTTTTCTGGAACACACTTTCTCATATTTTGCAATCTAGATAGGCCAAAAAGTCACCAAATCTTCAAGTTTTGGTTCCCTTTTGTTTAACAATTTCTTTAATATCTCTTTTTCTTCTTGCATTTTGCTATAAGCAGTAAAGGGGAACCTGGTGTGCAGATAGGATTCCTGGTTTCCCTTCTCATGTGTCTTAATGAGGCCTTTTCTCCATGCCTGTGCATGCCAGCTGTGTCTTCCTCTTCTTGTAAGAACGTCAGTCCTATTGGATTAGGGACCTCATGTAACCTGAATTACCATTTTAAAGACCCTATAGCCAAATACAGTTACACTGGAGTTAGTGCTTCAACATATGGATTTGGGGGGATGTACTCAGTCCATAACATCATTTTTATTTTATTAAGTACAAGTTCACTGCAGAAGATGCATGTTTATTAAAAGACCCAGTTGTTATGGCTCACCATCATGACAAATGGACTGGGGATGAACGTTGAAATTATGAGGATTAAAATGGCCTAAACTAATGCAGTACCTACTATCCTAGAACTCCATCAGTTCACCAGAAAAGCCACCCCATTCAGCTAAGGCTTGATGGAACTTTCACAGAATGTATAAAGTCCCTAGGAGATGAAATAGTAGAAGTATTTTATTCTTTCAGTGAGCTGATTGAGAAAATTGTTAGGAAAGAAACAAATTAAGGGGTATATGACTGGTGACAAATGGCATAAGAAAGTGCAGATCCCAGAAGATCCCAGAAGAATTTAGTTGGACACATGGTTCTAATACTCAGCAAATCACACATTAGCCACAGGACAATGAAAACAAAGAATGCTCAAGTCTCATAAAAAGCTTGTTTGAAAAGTCAATTGGTACATCTGATTTTGATACAGTTTTTATATTCTAGAAATATTAATCCTCTTTGGTTATGTTTTAAGAAAATAATTCAAAAGTGGAAAAGCTGGTAGATGCCATTTCTTTATTTTTTAATATTGAAAATAACAAGCATGAATTATAAAATACAATAACACTAAATGAAGTTATTGATACTTCAGAAATATATACTGCTAGTTGTATCTATTTTCTTCTTGCCAACCACAGGTCAGAGAGCCCATTTCCCACACCTTCAGAGTGGGGGTCATGTTTTACTCACTTTTGCATTTCTTCTTCTCTGACAACTGGACCATGCCCACCATATTGTTGAATGAATGAATAAATACCCTAAGATATTTTCTGCAAACAATATCTCTCTTCATTCTTACTGTCCCTACTTTCTGCTCCTTGCCCAGACTTTTTGCAGTGGTGCCTCGTCCTACTCAGACAGCCATCATTGTTTCCTGAATAACTGAAACTAATTGAGTCTAATTTTCTTAAACTTTTAGAAAATAAAAACATGAAAATGCTGTAAAGTGCTTGAAATACATTAGGCATTAGAAGGAAGAGCAAAGAGATTTGACTTGCTTCTTGGGAAGCAATATTTCTGAGACCATGCTTACATACTTTCTGTGAAAGCTGTTAAATGCTACAGATAAAAGGGAGAGAAAATGAATCATTTCTATGCCTATAGAACAGGAGAGAAGTTAAAGATAAGTAAAAAAAAAAACAGTTTCTGAAGAAAAAATAAAGTCAATCAAGATATAAAACTGTACTCCCCCCCTGCCGCCTGCCCTCCTTCCACAGAACACACTTTTGGTTCCTTTATTCTGCTATAATGTGGCATGATGCTCTGGAATACTTTGAGATAGGAGGTAAGACTATGAACAATGAGCTGATTTTTTTTTCTTGCCTTTTCTAAAATTGGTCTGCAGCAGAGTGAAAAGGAAGATTTGATTGCTACATTGGAGTATCTCTCTAGAATTCAAACCAAGACTTAACTTCCTTATAACAAACTCACCTAAAGTAAACCACAGCTTACAGAAGACACTTTTGCTCCTCTTTTTAAAAAATAATATCATAATTATAATCTAATTCATTGAAACTTGAGGTGTACTAGGCTAGGAATTAATTGTGAACAGATAACAACTATTGGGGACCGGAATTTTCTGAAATTGCAGCCTCTACCCCCAGCTCATGTTGGATTGAATATTAGAGTAGGAATGACTACAGAATTTGCTTTGGAGACTTTGGTGTGGTTGCTATGACAACAAAACTTTAGGGCATTGTTGTCTACATGGAGTCACAAAATGACAGATGGCCCATTATGAAACTGTACATATTAGGAGATGAAAAGAAAATTCATCATTCTCCAGTCCATCCATTGTGCTCTTGTAAAAGAGTTGGAATATGATAACTGAGTAGGGTGAGAATAGGCAACCTGAAAGGAAAGGTTAAAATAAAACTTTATCCATCTTTAAACCATGTCTGCTGACTTGAAGACTGCTTATAGATTTTTGTCTTTCCCTACCCATATAGAGGATTATATCCCATTAAACATTTATTTCGCACCATTTAGTGCAAGTTTGAATTTTTTTTCATTACCATTACAACTAGGAGATCAAAATAAAACTAGCTAAAGACAAGAGGGTAAAACTCTAAGTACAAATAGGAAGCTTTGGTTCTCTTACCCTCCTTTGGGTGGTTTTGACAATGTGCTGAATGATGTAGATGACTGAATGACTAGAAAGGTTGGGTATTTTTCCTTGTAGATCTAACCAAGATATAACATATTGGAGTTATTTTTCAAATTGAGTATCAAACTTCAAGCCCATGATGTAAAGTGCTGAGTTAGGTCCTTAAAACCTTCACTGAAGATTCAGGAAATAAGTTTAGGAGGAACTATGGTGAAAGCCTTGGCGATTTTGCTGAGCTGATGAGCTCAGTGTGGGTAAACATCGTGATGTATCTGCCAAATTACACTATTACCAAAATCTTGCTATCCAGTCCAGAGAAACAGTAACTTTTGTGTTTCAGTGGTCATATCTCAGGACGTTTGCAGAAACATACCTCTCTATCTATACATCATCTATGTGTCCATCCTCATCTTTGTTGTCCATATATAAATAACTGAAAACCCCTGATAAGAAGATCTTAAGTCATTCCACAAGACATGTGTTAATGGCACTAGACCAGTTCTACCTGTTTTCCAATATATGAAGGATGATGGCACAGAAGGGAGTTCTCTGAGGCCCAAAGGGGAATCTTTCAGAAGAAACATCTCAGCTCAATATTCTGAAAACTCTCTGGAAGCCAAGCTTTCTCAAATTACATGCTGCCTTAGATGATAGTGAATTCCCTTTCATTAAAAGTTATCAAGCATCAGTGTTTGGCCTCATGGCAAGTATGTCATCAGGAGGACATAGATATCAGAATGGATCCTTGGCCACATGGCTGCAATGCCTCTTTCAGCTTTGATACCTACTATTTATTCCATAAATAGTCTCTGAGCTGGGCCTATGCTGCTCAGCAAACTCCTTAACCATGAAACACCTGCATTCTTTGGGCTTGGACGCTTCCATGGCAGGGTCCACCAATCATTCACAAAACCGGATAGTGCAGTTGAGAATGAGTGAATATAAGGACAAGGGCAGTATGACTAGAGTTCTTCTTTTTTGATGGCTGTTTGGTATATTTTTAACCTTGGCCTCTAAGGATGAAAAGTCAATACAATTAACCCTGATGACACTCCCTGTTTTCCAAGGATTCCTGTTTAATTAGTAGAAACATAAGGCTTGTCAAAATGAGGAAATAAGGCCATTTCACCTTTCTAAAGAGCTCCTGCAGTAAATCAAAACATACTACTTTTAATAACACTTTCTCATATTTTAGCAGCATAACATTTATTGAGAAATAGTTTTGCTGGTGAGAGTTTTTGTTGAATGCCATAAAATATTATTAAAAAATCTTTAATCTTGGGAGATATCTGTATGTAGTATTGCTAACACACAAATGTTTAAATACTATTCATTTCTCGCATGTTGGCATGTTGTAAAATTCTGTTTTCTTTTCATTCCTAGATGTTGTAAATAAACTGGATCTGTACAGTAGGTTTTTGTCAGACTCCCAGAAAGACAATTTTATTTTATAGCACATCCTAGAGTGACAGCCAGAAACTGTTCTGCACCACCTCAGTACAAACAAAATTAGCTTTTCACAATATTTTTGCAGATGTTAAAGGTCATTAATAGAATGAAACCAGATGACTAAAGCAATGCATTTGGAATGATTGGGTTTTATTTTTCTCCCTAGCTTAAAGACACAGAGTTCCATTTTCTCTCTTACTTGGCTGCATTTCAATTTTTTTCAGTTATTTAATGGTTTCCAAAATCATAAAAGTAAAAGTGGTAAGATATGTATTTCTTGACCTACGCCACCTTCCTTGTTTGACAGAATTGAAATTTTATGAGGATGAAAATAGTATTAACCGTTGAAAAAAAACTGTACTATTTAACAATTGCCCAAGCTTTCTGTTTTTACTGAGGTCAAATTTTTGTTATGAGTCATTTGAAATCCTCTTTCCAATTAAAGAGAGGATAATTAACTGGAAGAAATGCTACTAGTTTATTCTTTCAGGAGAGAGCTTTTTTTAAAGGTTTTTAAGCTATAGTAAATGGTTGATTGAAGAAGGCCGGAGCTTTGTTAAGACGGGATGGGCATACTGCCTGTCCACAGTGTTTTATTTGTAGTATCTGACCTGCAAGTGAAGAAGCTGTAGGTAATACTGACAAGTGGGTTTGTTTGTGTTCGCAGCATTCACAGATCATTTTGAAGTAACTATGCTTTCTACATAGACCCTGACTATGCTTTCTACAATGATCTGAAAGATAATTTTCATCATGTCAGTTAAAAAACAAGCAAACATGATTTCACTCCATTTTTTTAGTGAAAATCTGGTCCTGGTCCTGGTCCCCAGATTTACTTGTGTATACGTGGGGCGTGTTGAAGGAGTTAATGTGTCGTCTTCTTACCAGGGACAGAGCAGGCCACTCCCTCACCTCCCCACAGCAAACTGTATAGTGAAGTTAACTCTTCTGTAGCGAGAAGGTCCTGGGGAATGAGGGACGAGTGGGGATTTAAACACAGGTGGATGGGTTGTTTGGTGGCAGTGACACTGTCCCAGTGTACCAGAGGGAAGGCAAAAAGAGTGAGCAGGCAGATTGGTTGATGGGAATGTGAGAGCATCCGAGACCTGAGGGAAACTGCTGAGTCATAGTACTGGGCTTATTTTGTCTTTGTTATCTCCCAGGATGAATTTTTCTCTGATATTTAAAAATAATTAGTCATGATGCAGATCCAAGAGAATAACACCGTGTGTTTGTTTGACACTGGAGTAAAGGACCCTCCTCCACTGGGTCTAGCAGGGTGGTGGTTGCGTTACCATACAACCACATGGGATTTGGCTGCCTGCCACCCATAAATTCCAGAGGCAGAGGTTTGGTGAAAAAGGAAAGGAGTATATATTTTTTTAATTTAAAGACTATACAATTTTGGGAGAATAACAGGTTTCTACCTCAAAGCCCATTCCCTTTAAGACACCGAAAGGCAAATAACTCCTTCACCCTTTGCCAGATCAGTTCAAGACTGTGCCTGGAATCCCTTCTCCCGTTTAAAAATGCCGTCCTTTGGGAAACAGGTGAATTAGCTGGCTCCTGGGCACAGTTCAGCTCCACGCATCTTCTGGAGCCTGTGCATGCCGGCGTCCTACTTGTGGCATGCTGTCCTACTTGTGGCATGCTGCCCTTTCCTCTCACCACTGACCACTGGCCCAGCACCTGCATCCCATCCCTCTGGCTGTGGCTCACTGGTGCATCTGTGTACCTGAAATAGTAGGGCCATGTAGTGCAGCACCAGTTGCTAGCACTACCGCTGCTTCTTGGGTTAGGAGGGTCATAGGGCCTGTCATCTGACTACTCTGTCTCTAGGGCATGCTGGTCCCAGAGTGCTCAAGCCTGGAACCCAGACAGGGCTACTGAGGGGGAGGAAAGAATGCAAATCCGTGGCCCTCCATTTAAGTATTCTGCCCCCAAACCCTACGTGCTGTAAAAGCAAGTAGAAGCATCTTTTCCTCTGTCCAAACACTTCACTAGCCTGGTGCATACTCTGTGCAAGCTTCCTCCCGCTGTGTCATGCTGTACTAGTTGTTTACCATCACCTGGGGGTAAGGATATCTGTCACACTCTGGTGGTAGCTTCAGTCTACTGCCTTGGGTTTTCCTGCAACCACTCACTCCCTCACTTCAGGAAGTGCAGTGTTTCTTCTGTTGTGTCACTAGCTGCTGCCTGGTGGCTGGGGCCACGTACCTGGGCCACATTAGCTTGTGTACTGCTGTCTCCAGCAGTGTCCTCCTACGACCCCTCGCCTCTTCTCCCAGGAAGGCAGGCTCCTGTACTCTCTTGGGGATCCCATCTTCCTTCTGCCCAGCCATTTGGCCAGATCCCCTCTGCAACAGTTGATGTGAACTTCAGAAGGAAAATACAGAGCTGGGCTGAGTGATCTGTCTGCCCCTTCCCATCTGAGGTTTGGCTGGCAAACTGTAACCGTTGGAAATTCTGTTGTTGAATTTGGTGAACATTTAAAAACATTTTGATTATAATTTTTTTTCTGATGGCATTACTTAAAATGACATTAAATGTAAAACTAAATTTCCCTTTAACTAGTATCTCTCTATCTTTTCTTTGGAAGCCATGATTATGAGTTTGATACTGTGGATGAAAAAGGGCCACGTACTAAACCTGACAAGCTCAGGGGAGGCCTACCTGGCAGCCTCACAAACTCAGAGACCAAAGTAACCACATAGGATTGTCTGAAATTAAAATTTTCTGACTAAAAGCAGGTTATGGGGGGCAGTCATGCCCCAGGCTTGAATCTTCCCTGACAAGAGTCAATCTTACCTTCACTGAGTTGTCTACTATTTTTTGTGCCTATGATAACATACCTTTGGAATGTCAGAATAATTTCCTTTTGTCTCACCCCTCAAATGTCAACCACTGCACCAGAACAAAGACCACAAATCTCCTCATTGTTACTGTTATCATGTTGATCATTAACTGTGAACTATCCTACCCACCTATGTAAAAGAAGTTATTTGTCCATTCATTTTACTTTATATCCAGCCCCAGAGATTTCCCACACTGCTTGCTTCCACCTCCATAATCTGTCACCAGTGAATTTCCTATAACCATCTTACTCCTCCTCCTTTGAGTGTAATGTAAAAAATAAAGTGCAAAATTGCCATTCTCTGGGGTATTTTCTCAATCCATTGAAGTTTTGTTTCCTGGCAATTATTTTTAGTTTGGCTCAAATAAACTCATAAAAAGTTTTTCTGGTTTAGATGTTTTTTATATTGACAATATAAATATAGTATATATTTTTTATGTACCTAAAAATACCTAAAAAATACCTAATACCTAAAAAAGAAACTAGTTATTGATTTTTGTGTATTTCAAAAATCTGCATACATTTTGTAAATATTTTTCAATAGACAAATTCATCAACAATATTTTAATTTTTATATAATAGAAATAATTTCATTGTAATTATTTGAATGTTTTCATCTTTAAGTTGTTCTTGAGATTTTAAATGTGATTGGTGTGAAATAAAAATCTATCTTTGTAATGTTTCATAAGAAAATCAGTTGTACCATTTACTGAAGAAATAAATCCCCACTTATTTAATGCTATCACATTCCAAGTTCACATATACATTTGATCTTTATAGTTCATTCCCTTAACTAGTACTTTGTGTGTTAATAAAATAGTTATATACTATATTTTAATTCCTAATATTTTCTTGCTATATTTAAAAATTATTAATATATTATTTTTGTGTCTTTTTTTCTTACAAATTTTAGATTTAGTATTTCAAGTTTTATAAAATCTTATTGGCATTTTGATTGGACATGAATTGAATTGATAGACTAAAATGGGAAAATTCAACATTCTTAAAATCATGGCCATGTCTACCCAAATATTTCTGTATTTAGTCAATTCTTTTATGTCCATAAATAAAATTTTACAATTTTGCCCATGTAGGTTTTGCCTGTGTGTGTATTACAAATGCTACTACTATTATACAAGTTGAGCTGGCTCTAATTATAGGTAATTTGCATGTATTATTTCATTTAATCTTCTCACTAACCCTTGGATAAAAGTCCAAGTTATTATCCAAATTTTCAAATAAGAAAATCAAAATCTAGACACATTGAGTAATTTGACCAATGACATGAGGATGGTAGTTGAAAGAGCTGAATTGAAACCAAATCGATCTGACACCATCAACTTTAATCATTATGTAAGGCAATCTCTGGCTTCCTTAGCACTCTATAGATTTTATTGCTATTTTAAATTAGATATTTTGTTATATTTTTATTTAAATATTGTTGGCATATAAAATGTCATTAATTTTTGTGCATTAACTTGTGTTTAGCAATCTTACTGGACTCCTAAACTAGTCTGAAGAGTTCCCTGTTGATTCTTTTGGGGTTTTGTGCAAAAATATTGTATGTAAATAATGGCAGTTTGACCTTTTTTTTTTCAATTTTTCTACCTCTTTATTTTGTCTCATCAAAATGGTTTATACCTGTGGAATAATGTTGAATATTACAAATATTAGGGGTATCCTGGTCTTATTCCTGACTTTGATGTTTTGACTTCTATACTTTTACTATTAAGTGTGATGCTAGATGTAAGGTTAATCCTAGGCTTTTGAAGTTCCCTTCTAAAGCCTGTTTCCTAAAAGTTTTTTTTTTAATCATGAATGGATATTAAGTTTTATTGAATGACATTTTTGGGTGTTTTTTTCACTTTTAATCTGGTAAAGTGGCAATTAACAGAAATTACCAGATGTTAAACTGCTTTTGAATTCCTGGGATACATGCTACTTTGTTGCAATATCTTACATTTTGATACATTGTTAGATGGGATTCACAAAATTCTTTTTACTTCTTCTTTTCCATCCTTTTATTCTCTGAAATATTTTGTGGTTAATAATTTTGGGTTACTCTTAGGTATAGTACATTTTAAAATCACCCTGGCATGGTAACCCTATTGGAGGGAGATTTTTCTTTAATGTTTATCCAGTTATTTGGGGGTGTTATTAATATTTATTTATATTTACCACATTTTTGAATTTTAGGTACCTGGGATATATTGACAACAAATACCCTGTAGCCTGTAAGGGCTCTAGATATTAGTAATCATATACATATATAAAATCAAAACTATGGTAAATGAATATTAGGAGATTTGACTTTGTCCAGGAGATCAGCAAAATATCACTTAAGGAAGTAATGATTGAGCTTCTATCTAGCAAAGACGGTGTGGTTACAATGATGAAGGAAGGAATTGAAGTAGTACCTCTGGAAGATGCTAAAGCATGCGCAAAAATCTCTGATAGAGAAGAGTATGGTGTGCTGAGAAACTGCTAGAAGGCCAGTGTGGCTGTGGTGTGGACTAGGGCAGGAAGCATGTATGAACCTTTGAGGGGAAGACTTAGATCTTGCTCTGGACAGGTGAAACTTGGCTCACTTGTGGGTCACTTAAATTGAAACATCTTGTAGGTAATTGGCTGTACAGATCTGAAGCTCATGAGAGATGTGTAGACAAGAGTTACTGTTTTGCAGTCCAGTACTGTAGTATTGGCAGTAGAAGCCAGGAGCACAGTTGAGAAGGCCCAGAGAATATTTAGAATTACACAAGGGACAAGGACTGGATCTTGGAGATCACTGAAAGATTTCTAGGGAAGCTGGGTCCAAAAAAGGTGACTGAGGGGCCAGGTGGACAGAGGTCAGAAGCAGGAGAAAGTGGTGCTGTATTGCAGTGGAGTCCATAGGGAGCATTCTCACCGAGATCTGTGAAGAGTTCTATGGAAGGAAGATCAGTGCTCTGTATGTCGCCCTGTGTTCCTGGGCCTTGATTTCCATGCATTTGCCCTTGAAAATGTACATTCAAAACCATTTCTCCCTATTGTTATTCAGCTGCAATAACCCAGTATGCATGGTTGTAATAAGACATGGCCGTACTTTTTCAGTTGTGGAGGTATAGATGGAATTTCTGTAAATATCTTGTTCCATCTTCAAATGATAAATTGTGTAACGATGTGAAATTCACTTTAAACGTTACAAGTGAAAGAAGTATGTGATTTAAAATGTCATGCTTTGGAAGTATTGTATGAGCAAAATTTCTGTAGTCAATCATCCAAAACAAACTATTATTTTGGAACTATTTGAAAATAGATAAGCTGAAAATATCTTATTTTAAGAATAAGAGAAAAGTGATGCTATATCAAAAATTACTTTTTCATATCAACATATTGAATTTGGGGTTAAATTTAGTGTTGTTTACTTTAAAGAATCATAACAAGCTAGGACTTCAAAATATCTCAGGAAGGTAATAAATATTGGTGAGAAAACATCTTACTTCAATGTTTCCAAAACAACTTTAATTTCTCTCAAACTTAATGCACTGTTAGGTTAAAACCATACAAAAATAATTTTAATATTCCAAAGGTTTGGATTGTTGCTTAATATTTATAAAAGTAGGTTTTAG
Organism: Trachops cirrhosus; assembly: GCA_028533065.1. Classification (NCBI taxonomy): domain Eukaryota; kingdom Metazoa; phylum Chordata; class Mammalia; order Chiroptera; family Phyllostomidae; genus Trachops; species Trachops cirrhosus. The sequence goes on along the minus strand of CM052544.1, from coordinate 84,039,396 downwards.
TTAACTCAAACTTTTTATTATGCACCATGCACACATAGAAATATACACAAAATTCTCACACAATCTGTACACAAAATTCTATACAATCTGTGTTGGTAGAAAATATTAGGGGCCTGAGATTCCTATATAATGCTGGGTTAATTTGAAATATACAAATATTGGAAGGCTTAAAAAATTAAAATGTGATATCTGGAAGGCATATTTAAGGTTATGCTTGTTACCTGGAAATATGCTCAAGATAGTAAAAATTTAGGAAGTAGCAATAATAACAATATTAATAATGAGAACTACTCCTTTTGAGTGGTTAGTATGGGCCAGATAATGTCCTACCTGTGTTAATAGATGATCTTACTCAGTTTGATAAGGCAAGTATAAATTTCATGACTTCTTTTTTGATATTTGAAATTCAGAGTAAATAATTGCTGTAATTAATTCAAGAAAGCAGGAAGATGTTTCTTTGTTTTCAAACAGCATTGCCTTCTCTCTCAACTTGTCCTCTCCAACCTCATTTTGATTATCACTGCTTTATCTAATGGGAACCACTGTTTTCTTTTTTAATTTTTATTTTTCAATTGTGGTTGATATTCAATATTATGTTAGTGGCAAGTGTTAGTGGTTAGCCATTTACATAACTCACAAATGGGAACCACTATGTTTGTAAAGTGTTCCTAGGACATTCATTTGGGAAGCTTGTTCTTTTAATTAAAAATTTATTGTGAATGCAGGTCTAATGGCAGATGTCATCATGGAAGAACACAGTCTGATAGAGCAGAGAGGTATAGATTGATGCCGGGGATGTGGGGAGGATGCAAAGGCAGGAACAAAGGCTTTGAGATGGGAGAGCCCAGAGTGGGTTTGGGGCAGGAGTTTTCCTATTCAGCTGGGGTTCAGAGAGCATCTTTGCGAGATAGAAATTAATATTTGGGAACCATTTACTCATGCAATTTTATCCATCTTCCACTGGAGAAAATGCCAATGTCTCCCTTTTGCTCTTCCTCTTCTCGCCTCCTCATCCTCTCTTCTTATGGCATAATGACAACAAATTCAAGAATCCATTAATTTGGCTTAACCTCAGTCGTAAGATACTCTGGCTCACTAAACATCAAATTTCAAAATTTGTTTGATTTCATGAAATCATTTCAAAAGAACGAAACTCCTTTATAACTTTTATTTTTCTTGAAATGCAGGAAAGCATCATAGAAAGAAAGGATGACTGTTTCCGATCACACGAATTTAATTATTGACTGTGCCACTTGACAGTTATTTATGTGGGCAACTATCTTACAGTCTTTGAATTTCAGTTTTCTTATTTATTCAGTAAGTAGTAGAGTGTCGTAGGGTAGTGGTGAGAATTAAGTGAAATAACGTGTAAGTCTCTTTGGCAAATGATGTCTAAATATTTGTTGAATTAGTGAATAAAATGAGTTGGCCGGAAACAAGATTAAAAGCTGTGCAAGATAAGATGGAGATCAAGAAGAGAGACAGCAGTAAGGTAGATCAGAACCAAGCATGATTAGAACCGCTCTTAGGGCCTCACTGAGGAGAAGTCCCAGCAACCACAAATGCTGAATGTCTTGAAATTGCAAAAGCCCCAGCTGTACTATCAACCTTAATTTAGTCACAGATCAAGTGCCATCATGTATTTGCTTCTTCCCAGCTGCTTTTTTAGGGACTGGGAAAAGTGATGGCTGCTGTACACAGATCTCCTGCCGACAAACTGTGAAACATGGGGAGGGGTGCTTTGGGAGTTATTTTATCTAAGCTTAAGCTAATGAGGATGTTTAGTATAGCCCTTAGCAATTTGTCAACACCTTGGCATTCTAGAACCATTTCCCAGGGCACTGAGTAAACATTTACATGTTAGAGACAAACAAACTTCTCATTAAGAATAATGTTATATGTTCTCTGTGTGCTTTATCCTGCTATTTAGAAATAAGGGAGCTTTTCTTTCCAGCTGTTGATTTAGTAGACAGTAATGGGATATTTTTACCAGAGTTTTAAAGGCTTTCCTGCCAGAGATTTCAGGGGTCTTTTAGATATCTCTGGTGGTAAAGTCTTTTGCAAATCTACTAACCCAAGCCCTTAAATATACATGTTATTCACACAGAAAAGATTTCCAAGATGACAAAATATGAAAGAAAACAGAGAGGAAGTGAAATAATTTTAGGACATTCTGTTCTCATCACTGTCTATTCTGGGTTAATAATGTGAACACAAGATCATAAACTTCATAGATTGTTGGTACTTCATAACAAATCATTTGTTTAAAAAATTATTGATAGAAACATTATTTCTTGATTTTGGCACACATACCATGGTTATTTAAAATATTATTATTAGGGGGAGCTGGGTAAAGGGTATACAGGAACTCTCTGTATTATTTTTTATAACTTTTTTGTGAATCTAAAATTGTTTCAGAAACTTTAAAAAGTTGAAGAAAACATTAAAAATACCCACAGATATAGCAGTTAAAGTGAGATATCTAGTTTTAAATTTGTTTTTTAAAATCGCTTTGTGTAATCTTATAAAGTACAAAATAAGAAAAAGTATTTATTGAACACCTACAATGTGCTGTCCTAGGCACTTATGATACATCAATAAATAAAACAGACAAGTATCCCTACCCTTGTAGCACTTATATTAGCATCCACATTGCCTTTGGACAATAAAGAGTAGAAGAAAGAAGTTAGAACATGGTAAGTGATATGGAAAAACAAAACAAAACAAAATGAAAAGGAGTGCCTGGTGGGCCCTGGCTGGTGTGGATCAATGGTTGGAGGTTGCAAATTCAGTTCCTCATCAGGGCACCTGCCTAGGTTGCAGGGTTCGGTTCTAGTCTGGAAGTGGACTATCACAGGTCATTGCATATCAGGAAGGCAAAAAATTGATGCTTCTCTATCACATCGATGTTTCTCTCTCTCCTTTCCTCTCTCTCTCTAAAAAAAAAAATAGCAAAAAATGTCCTCAGGTGAGGTTAAAAAAAAAGATTGTGTGGTGGGGAAGATTAGAATGTGGGGTGCAGTTTTACACAATTTTACCTTACTGAGACGATGACATTTAAGCCAAGGCCTGTAATAGGTGCTATGTTGGTATATTTGGGGGAAATATTTCTGGAAGAGGAAGAGCCAGCTTGAAGCTAGGAAAGAGCAAGATGACTGGAGTAGAGGGAGAAGAAGTGTGAGTGGCAGAACGTGAAGTTTTCAGTCCATGGTGATGAGCTGTTCACTCCATTCCAGCTCATGGTGAATACATTAGGCTCTTGTAGAAGGAAGGAGGAAGAAAATTTACCAGACACTTACCGTGTCCCTCATAATAAACTCATGCAGTGAGAATAACTACTTCCAGTTTATTATCATTATTATTTTTATTGTGTTTCAGTGACAGTTGTCCCAATCCCCCCATTGCTCTCCCCAGCCCCCCACAGTCCCCCAAGGCTATATTTATTGATGAGAGAGAGGGAGAGAGAGAGAGACATCTATCAGTGTGAGAGAAACATTGATAGGGGGCCTCCCATATACACCTCAACTGGACCTAGCATACAGCCTAGGCATGTGCCCTGAGTGAAACTGAACCTTCAAACTTTCAGTCTGCAGGAGGATGCTCCAAGCAACTATGGTTTGAAAAATTAGTTTCTATTTATTTTCAAATATCTATGGAATCTGAGATGTAATGGGTAAATATGAGATTTTAGTTCCCAATTACTAACTCGTTCTAAGCAGGAGAATATTTTTATTGACAAATATGCTAAAAGTTCCAGCCTATAGTCTATATTTTTAGTGTACATTACAACACAAGATAGAATCAAGACTAATTGCTATATCTTAGTTTAAGGATCTTTATTTTAGGATCCTTGTTTAAGGATCTTTTAAAGAATAATGAGTTTTGTTTTGTCATCTAAAAGAGGGGTGTTCAATCTGTGGCCTGGTGAATTCGGCCCAATGCACAATTGTAAGTTCATTTAAAACATTATGAGATTTTTTGTGATTATGTGTCACAATGTATTTAATGTGTGGCCCAAGACAACTTTTCTTCTTCCAGTGAGGCCCAGAGACACCAAAAGTTTGGACACTCCCAAGAGGGAATTCATTGCTTAAGCCTCAGTAGAACCCAGGAGTGATGTGGAAATGAGAAGAATCTTTTAGGTCAGATTTTATAGAGGAACACTTAATTCTAAGGGAGATTTAGTCTATGTGAAGAGAATCAACAAGACCTAACTTAATTTAAATGGAATATTTTAGTTGCAGAATGGAAAAAAATAGTTAAATTTGGCAACAACTATATGGGACAAAGTAAAGTCTGACAATTTTTTACAAAGAATATAACAGTATTAACATTGAAATTGACAAATAAAATGAATTATTTAATCATTAAAAATTGGGAGAATATGAAACAGCCATATTGTCCTTTGCATAAGACTTTGCATAAGGCCAGAAAGAAAATCTCTCAGGAAATATTAGACATGACTCAAACTAAATTAATAATGTGTAAATCTCAGAAGAGCCAAAGATTTGTTTAGACAAGTTTAAAAAGTTATTTTAAAAATCAAGTATTGGCATATGGTTTAAAATTTTAATATATGCAGGGTTTTTTTCTTGTAAAGTTGTAACTACATTTACAAGCAAGTATTGTTGGAAATACCCAGAATAAATATTATTAGATCAGCACTTTTTATGATAGTTTCAGATTTGTGGTTTGATAAGGTGGAAGATTCTGTGCTTCTTTCTTCCTGGTATCAATATCAGTAGCAGCAAGCAGGGAGATCTTTGTAGAAAATGCTGGCACATAGCATGGAATCCTGCCTGTCAGCTAGAAAAAATTATGAAGGGGTGGTGGTGCCTCCCCCAATTTTCAGTGGAGTTGTCACTTCGCTTTGCTTATTTGGGTGCGGTCTTTTTGTTTGACCTCGTAAGTTAGTTCAGCCATGATTCTGGTCTGATATCTTGCAGTCATTTTGTTGTCTGCCTGTGATCAGCTCTGTCATCTCCTCTCTCAGTACGTGATTAGCAATGATACAAAAACCTACTTCGATCTTCTACTAGAGCACTATTCTCTGGAGTGATGGAATGAGCTCATTATAAGGATAATCCTTTTTACAAGGACAAAATTTTAGAAGACATGTACATGAGTCTGCGAACTTTCTTTTCTCTTCTTTAGTTATCATGAAAGTATGTGAGAATAATTTAGCTAGAAACAATGTAAGAAAACTAAGATTTGGAAGTAAAAATGCATTATTTTTAGATAGGTGGTTACTTCACCATCTCATTTCATCTTTTTCAGTGCCTGTAAGACAGAAAAGGAACTGAGGTCTGTCCACATAAACATCGTGTCCTTGAGCTTCTCCAGTACTAAGAATTATCTTTCTATCCTCCTATTTGGACAATTTGCTTCTGATGAAGCAGCATTAGAAGACAGTTGATTCAAGGGTTAGACTATTTTAGCATTTCTCGGCAGGATTTACCAAACTTGATGAGTCAGCTGGTCTTCTGCTTGGCTGTTGCTAGTGTAGCATTATTTAGAAATATTTTTAGCTATTTGTCATCTGTTTCTGATAACTTGAGCTAAGGTGGCTTGCAGAAAATCACACGGGAGCATGGACTCTGCTCAGGACTGCGATTCGGAATATATGCAGACAAATGCAGCTCAACTGCAAATTCTCAGCACAGTCAATTGCTTTCTTTCCACAGTTCACTTCAGAGTGTATATTATTAAGGAAATTGTATGTACTATATTGAACATTGTGTTTTGGTGAAAGCAGTGTCATAATTGGGACTTAGATTTATAGTATGAGGCTCAAATTCTACTTTCTGAGTTACCTTTCTTATTAGTTAAGGATTTCTGAAATTCTACATATAATTACAATATTTTCTGAATCCAGCTCAGCCTTTCATAATGTGGTTATTGTTTTATACAAATTGTACATTAGCAAAATGCTCTGTGCTCATGTATTTAAGAATAATTACCATGTTCACTAATGAGAATCACTTTCTTCTGTTTTTCCTCTGAAAGTTACAATTAAAGATTTTGAATTCAAAGCCTTTATTTAGAAAAAGCTAAGGTTTATTTTCTTAAATGTGTTCATAATTGGAGAGCACCTTCTGCTGTGTAAGAACAATTCCTTAGAGAAATATTGTTATTACATCTACTTCCATTTTTTATACATAGTAACAGATGTTTGTAGTCTAGGTTAGAGAACTTTCTCAGCAACTGTCTATCATTTTGCTTTCTTTGTATAACATAAATCCCATAGTCACAAATCTGCAGAGTAAATTCATCTCTAGATTTATAGTGTGATACAGGTAAAGATTGGAAGATAATCATTCATTCTCCATTTTAAAGCTGGACACACTTTCTACATGATAACAAATTCCCAATTTCTTCAGGTAAAGAGCACTGTCAGCCATATGGCATTCAACATACCTTTCTGAAAGAACCTGGGCTTCGTTGCCTGGCAGACCTGGGTTTAAATTCTTGTTCTGCCCTTTGTCAAAAGGTATTTTATTTCTCCAAGTTTCTACTTTCTCCTACATAGAACAGTGAGAGTAACATACTACTGTGAGCAGCAAGTGGTTTAATATACATAAAGTGCCTCATACCATGTTGGTAAATAATAAACATTCACAAATGATAACTGGTTTGAAAGAAGGTATGGCAGGAGTTGAATCCCAACTTGGCTATCTACTAGCTAAGTTTGTTAATTTTTCTGAGTCTTAGTTTGCTGATCCATTAGTTTTATAATACTACCTACTTGTTTGAATCGCTGCCTATATAGTGCTTAGAATATGATAAATATACTCATATATGGTCATTCTTACTGTAATGACTATTGTCACTTGCCTTTCCCGACACTCTTGTCCCTGCCTCCTGACTGAGGGACACCTCTGAAACATACTTTGTCACCCATTAATTTCATGTTTCTGCCTCAGGTGCGGTCTGGCTCCTAGGCAGATCACCAAGGGCAGAGCTCCCCTCCTTCCTCTCACATGTTCAGGGAGTCTCCCTGTTTCCTGAAGTGTGGAGGCCCATTGCATTCTGCAAGATTTTGGCATCTCTCTGCAATTTTACATTGTGTTGCTTAAACAGATATTGCTTTGTTGACACACATTGGCCATATGGGACTGATTTGGGATGGTACTGTTGACAGTTCTGTTTACAGTGCTGTTTGTGTCTTTTCTCCCTCTAGTTCTAAAACAATTTAAGCCTGGGGGATTCTATCCACAATACAAAAGGCCTCTTCCCTTCCTTTCTTCTCTCCCTCCTTCCTTCTTTCCTGTGTGTCTCTCTCTTTTCTTTGCTCTTCAAACACAACATCCTCCTTATTCATATGTGTAGGCAAGTTCGTGAAGTATTTATCAGATTTGATGGTGATGAGTATGTTTCAGAATCTCTGCCTTAAGGGAAATACATTAATAAGTTTCCACCACTATTACTGAAAAAAAAACCCTACTAAATGAGAAAAATAGACAAATAAGATGAGTCAAAAGGGAAAAAAATTTTCAAGGTTTACGTAAGGAATTATTATAAGTATGAAGATAGAGGAATGGTATGAGTGTTTTCATGAGCTCTGAGGGTAAGTCAGACTAAAAAACCTATTAAAATTATAATGAAAAAAACAGCACGGTTACATATTTAGACAGATTGCAAATGCTTTCTGTAAATAACTCTTCTGGTGGAGAAGTGAAAAATCTTGATCAAATTTTAGAAAGGAAGGGAGAGAGAAAGTTTTTAGATGATTTACAACCTACAAATACCTTCTGGCAACATGCTAAATTTGGTGGACCATGTTCTCTGAGTAAGGCATTTGCAGTGAATGGACCAGATTCTTAGGAAACAAACACAAATGAAAGCATTATCAAATATGTTTATATTGAAAAACTTCCATATCATGAAAAATACTTATTCTAACCACAGAGGTGGGAAGTGAAGCAAGATAAATTTATAAGATAATTCCTTTTATATGAACTGTTTTAATAGGCAAAACTAACATAGAGTTAAAATAAGGTATGTGATTGACTGGTGCAGGAGGTAGGGGGAGACTAACTAGAAAGGGGCAGAAGAGAATTTTCTGGAGTGATAGAAACCTATATATTGGTTGGGTTGATGGCTGAATAAACATGTACATTTGTCAAAACTCACTGAACTGTACCTTTAAAATAAAATATTAGGATTTCATATGTTAATTATACCTCAGTGAGGTTGACTGAAAAATTGAATTAGTACTGTATCATAGAAGAGAACATAAATATTAATTAGAAAACCTATTAAAAGTTAGTTATCACACATATAAAATATGAATAGATTCCTCTGAAAAATTAAAACACATGATCTCATGAAATATAGTCTTTACTCAGTTGTTGATTAACACTGGCTTGCTTTACACTAAGAATTGCAAGCTTATTTCTTATAGTTATCATTCATTTAATTGACTATTGGATCAGAGTCAAAATTTTCAGAGTCCATATTCCTAAGGATTTCTCTACAGGCTTTGGCCACATAATGCACAATATTTGGTGAAGAAAAAATAAAGATCCACACATTCATGTAGATGAGAACAAACATCACAAGACTCTTGGTCTCATATTTAATTTCCTCAGTAAAATATATTTCTTGGTACAAAATTATAAATATGCGAATGTCACAATATTTTCTGATATTCTTCTGCAGCCTGATTTTCCCCCTTAAACAGAGGAGTTTCTGTTCAGAGGCAGGTTAAAGCAAACAAAACTCTGTGATCCTGGGCATACATACATAGTGGGGGGGCTGTCTCCATTTGAACAGTTGCTGCCATTGAACTATGCGACTCCCCAAGGAACCCACTATTAAGTTAGATAGGAGACACAGATAGGACACCAAGTAGTTTAGAAAGTATTTACTACCTTTAACAGACAATTTTATTTCCCATTCAAAACAATTTACAAATATGAAACTAGTTGTGCTGCTCATCTTCTGTATGCCCTGAAGTTTTTTGTGAGTTAGAATTTTATTGGGCACCTTATTAGAGAGTGCAATGCTAATTTATCATCCTGCATAAGTGATAGTGAAATGGGAGTTTCCTCTGCAAGCATTTTTTATCATGATGAATCATCTGGTTATCAAAAGGGTGCAGTGTATTCCTTGGTGATCATGGGATTCTACATAGGACATTTATTAAAATTTATCCAGGTTAGAGAAAAAACTTTACACATTAATCTAAGCCAACCATGATATTCAATATGATTTGGGGATCTGACCTGGCTTCATTTGTTCTGCTTCAGGTACTGCCAACTTAATGATCCATTGATGTAATTGTAGAACAATAATAAAAATTACTAACAATTTTAAGATTCAGTGTGTTTCAAAACGTTTCTCGTGGAGATCTAATATATCACAGAGTGATCAGAGGGGAAAGAAAAAAGGATTTTATCTGAAAAAAGTTCGTGAAACTTTTTACAGTGTTGTAGTTACATTGTGCCTAGTTAGCAAATGAAAGGCTGTCTTAATTATTTAGGACTGGTAAGAAAATACCATTGACTGTGTGGCTTATAAACAACACAAATTTATTTCTCACAATTCTGGACAGTGGAAGGTTCAGTGTCTGGTGAGGACCTGTTTCCTATTTTAGAGAGGGCAGTCTTTATACTGTGTCCCCACGTGGCAGACAGGGTAAGGGGATCTGTGGGATGTCTTTTATAATGGTGCTAATTTCATTCATGAGGGCTCTGTCTTCATAACCTAATTGCCTCCCAAAGGAGCTGCTTCCTAATCCCATCACTTTGGGGATTAAGCATGTGAATCTTGGGTGGGGGGGGGGGCACAAATACTCAGTCTATAATATTCAACTGATAATCCCCAAAAGTCATGTCCTTCCCACATGCAAAATACATTTGTTCCACCCCAATAGCTTCCAAAGTCTTAATTCATTTTTAGCACCATCTTTAAAGTCCAGTCTCACCTACGTGTCATCTAAATCAGATATGTGTGAGACTCAAAGTGTGATTCATCCTGAAGTAAAGTCCTCTCTAGCTGTGAACACAGGAAACCAAATATGTTATGTGTTTCCAAAATACTATTATAGAAGAGGTATAAGACAGCATTCCCATTCCAGAGGAAGACCTAGAAAAAAAAGGAAAGAACGGGTGGTCTCCAGTAAGTCTGAAACCTAATGGGGCAAATTCTGTTAAACCTGAATGCTCAAGAATAATCACTTGGGCCCAATCTTCTGTCTTCCCGGCCCACTGGGGTGACAGTGTCACCCTCACAGCTCAGCAGGATAACCCTTCAGTGGCTGTCTGTTGGGTTAGTTTTCAACTTTTGAATTTAGGGAGGAAACAAACATTTGGTCTATAGAGGAGTCTCAGGGAAATAGTTCAATAAAGTTCCATATTGAATTTCAGTTAACCTAGCATTTCTTATTTATTTATCCTACCTTCATCTGATGTTGTAAGAAATACTAGTCTTGAGAAAAACACTGTTTGAGACATGTTTTTAAAAATTATGTATCTCTTTTATTTCTCAAATCTACCAAGTGATGTACTCATAGAGTCCAAATTACTTTCCAAAGTAAAACTAGTAAGTAACAGAAAAAAGATCAAATTCAGTTGCTGTACTCTAATGCCATAGGTCCTTTTGTCCACCCATCCTTCCACCTTCCTTTCAACAAAATCTGTGCTTGCCTCTGTTCTAAGCTTGTTGGTTACAAAGCTAAACCAAGCAAATGTAGTTCCTGTCTTCAAAGAACTTATATCCTTGTGAGAGGGAAAGGTGTCTGATAAATAAGATATTTTCATGCACTGATGTCTACAATGAAGGAACTCAACTGGTGGATATGACAGGGAGAGGCAGGCATGGGGCTGAATTGGGTATTTTAGATGCAGCAATAATGGTGGTCCTCTCAATGGATTTAAAACCTGCTCTGCCACCTAAATATGGAGAAGCCCTTCCTACTGAGCCCTATTTTTAATTTAACTGGAGGATCCCAAGAAAGTACAGTATGTGGTTAAGAGTATGAGTTTGCTTTGGTATAAATCTTAGTTCTTACAATTAAGTAAGCTTGGCCAAGGAACTTAACAATTCTATGCCTCAGTTTTCTGATCTGTAAAACAGTATATTAATACCACCTACCAAAGTAGGCATGCTAGTAATTGGATGTTAATAAATGTTAAGAACTTAATATACCACCTGATATACAGTAAGCATTCAATAAGTGCCAGTTATGCCATTATTGTAATTTTCTTAAGATTTCTGGTATTTTCATCCTATTGGAGATCTGGGGTGAGCCTGGCCAGTGAGTAGCAATTGGGACTTCATGTGCTTATAAGACCTATAGACTATGGGAAAATCAGGCATGGTATAATTCTCCCTTTGTAATTGTGAAAGTTATAATCCTGAGAAATCACATGACATGAAAATTTATAAGCCCCTAAGACTTTTTGGAAGGTTAGACTTGTCCAACATGGGCATCAGTGTTCTATGCAGACTGCGGAACGTGATGTTCAAGTGGCATCAGCTGGCCAGCTCTTGGCTGGGCTGAGCAGACTGGGTACAGTGCTGCTGACCCTTGTGTTGCTCACTGTGGCTGTGATCAGTACCATTGGGATCAAAAAATCCAGCTCAGCAGCCTGGCACCTCCTCAAGCCTTTCCCAGGACTGAGAAGATCCATGTTTGAGGTATACCTATTACCCCTATGTGACACTTGCTAGAAAGCTCTGTTCAGTGGTTCTCTGGACCTAATTTGTATCCTGGGATGTTGTGGGGAAGCCTCCTCATGTGGGAATCAAAAGATTTGGTAGAAGAGACCTTGAAGCCCAGGGAGGTCATGACACTGATGCTTGAGTCCAGCAAGTACCCTGTCTCCTCAATGACAGTCTTTCAAGGTCACATACTAACACTGGGATGATTCTTTAAGAAAAAAGTCATAATCAACTCAGCTCAAAAGTGCTTCAAGTGCGGTGTGCCTTCTCCCTACCCTCTCACCACTTAACTTCTGTTTTCTTGTTGTCTGTCCCCATTTGATCACATGTTTTTAATATTATGTATTTTACCCTTAAAAATAGTAAAAGCCCACAATCCAACTTGATGGGCCAGGGAAAGGCATCCAAACATTTATCAATGCAAGTCCTATTCCCCCATAGTTTGCTTAGTCTTAATAATAAGGGTCCAGGCTCAGCAATTAGATCTGTTATGTTTATCCAGAGGGAAATTTGACACAGACAGAAGGAAACATAATGTGACAGGGGAGGCAGACATTGGAATGATGCCTCCACAAACCAAGGAATCTTGGCAGCTAGCAGAAGTTGGGAGAGGCAAGGAATGGATTCTTCCCTAGAGGGAGGCTGGTATTGGCAACACCAAAAATAAAAAAGTCTGTTATTTTTCCTGAAACGGAAATGCAAAATATGTGAAACTCAACACATCTATAGAATTTTCAAAATACTGTTTTAATGAGTGAAATGGTTAACTGAGTTGGTCATCTTAATGAAAATAAATCACTGCTCTGGAGAGTATAGTATTTATAGAAGACTCACTAGTGAATTTTCCATATATGTCCTCATTTATTTCTTCCTCCAAATATGAATCAGCTTTGGATTTATATATTTAAGCTATATGATAAATTCAATATTCAAATCTTTATTTATTTATTTATTTATTAAATATAAAAGAAAGCTGATCATGTCTCACACACTGCATAGATGTTGGATGATGAAAGGTTATTAAGTTATATTTCTCTCATTTTGAAGTATACTGTGCTTGTGAGACCAATACATAAACTGATAAATTAAGACAAGTTATGAAAAGTACAAACATAAAGGGATGCGCAGAGGACTATTAAGGATATAGATTATGAGTGACTAAGTTTGCCTGGGAAGATTGAGCAGTTAATTGAATTAACAGATTCAAAGATTTCTGAGACAGAGGAGAAATGATCAGAAATTTAAAGAGATCATGCTGTGCAGGAGGAATAGTCAAAGCTGTACCGGAGGTGGGGGTGATACATTTAGTGTACCTGGAGCTGGGGTGCATGAATGGAAGGCAGGAAATGAGCTCAGGGGTACAGAACAAGGCAAAACTGGCAGGGGTCTGTTGTATCAGAGAAGAAAATTCTCTTCCTGCTAGTTGGCAATGGAAAGTGACAGAGTCCTCTTTCATTCTTCTTTAGGATGTAATTCGGGAGGAATTGTGGTAGTGAGCCCAGAGAGAAGACTTTCAAGATTCCCATCGAGAAATGATGATGAGCTCAACTAAGGACTGACAAGAAGGGGAGTGCATATATTTGAAAGACATTTAGGAAGCAGAATGTATAAAGTTTAGTAATTTAAGAAAGAAAAATATTGAAGGTGATGTCAAAGTTTCTAGTGTGAAAGTTTATTTATTAAGAAAATTTATTAATTATTAAAACAGGTACAGTGGGTTTCCTAGAAATGACAATAAAATGTGACATGGCCTGTTAGGGGATAATACAAAGTGTCAGGGACACTTCATTTAATACTATTGACTAACAAAGTACCCCAAATGTAGTGGTGTGAAACAACAGTTTTATTAGAGTCAGGAATTCAAAAATTGGTCTCTTCTCTGTGATATCAATGGCCACAGCTGGGAAGATGTAAAGATGACCCACTGGCTGTGGGCAGGAATTATGTCTCACTCACTTATATTGCTGGCTTTTGGACTAGGAGGACTCAAAGGCTACATGTGGGTGTTCCTTCTATGTGGCTTGAATTGCTTACTGCAGTAAAACTCAGAAGAGTTTGACTTCTTACTTGGAGAATCAGGTCTCCAAGTGGAAGTCTTTCAATAAGCGTGGTGGCATTTCTTTTCTGACATGACCTCAAAAGTCATTTCGTCTCACTCTGTTACAGAATGGACCCATTGTGGGGAAAAAGATACTATTACTGAATGGGCCCCTCCTCTTCCGGGGTTCCCCTGTACTAGGTCCACCTTGTCTGTCGCCAGGTAATTATGGCTCTTAATGCCAGAGTTTGGTGAAAAGGAAAGGAATTATTTATTCAAAAGTTATACAGACTTAGAGTAATGACTTAATGTCTTCGTTAAAATCCAAAGTCCCTTAAAACACCCACAAACACATACAGTCCTTCCCTCCCCCTTTGCCCACAGGGGTACCGTATCTCAGGAAAAGAACTAGAAGTCTGTGGCTCCGGTAACCCCAGTCCTTCCCAGTAATCTGTGCTCTGCTGGCAGGACTCCCTCAGTTCCCAGCACCATTGGCTGTGTCACCGGGATCTCCAGTTCTTAATCCAAACCCACATGGCACCCTCTCATGGCCCACCAGCAAGAGTCCTTTCACCCCTTTCCTTCCTGCAATGTCACTCCTGCATTCCTCCAAACTGCTAAGAGAGAGCTCTGCATTGCTGCTACATCTTGCTTTCCAGCTTCCTAAGTTGCTTGGCAAAGGGAGCCCCAAAACTTCATGGTTCTGCCCAAAAAAGCATGGTTCCACATCTTGCCAAAATGTCATAGTTCCCCACCATGGTTGTCGCGCTTGGGTTTAAATCCTGGCATGAATCTTCCTCTGCATTCCCATTTTTGACTCCTTCCACAATCAGCTACACTTGCCATCACTCTGTATTTTTCCAGCCTTTCTTGGCTGCCATAGTATGTTCAGGCAGGCATGGCCCCATGCTGTGGAGACAATCATTTCCAAACTATCACGTAGGTGCTATAACCAGGGGGAACTGCCTCCCAGTTATGTCCTGGGTCATAGTCTATCCCATCTCCCTGGCCCAAAGCATGGCCACAGCTACTTTACATATCTATGACCAGTCAAAAGTTATAGATATGTTAAATGATCATTCTTGTGGTTATTTGCAAAATTGTTGATATGCAAAATAACTTTCAAAGGCCCTGCTCCATATGTCCTATCCCCCAGTTCAGACTTGTAGGGTTGAGGACATCTCTACACATTTTTAATGTATCCTGGACACACCATTACAAATCCCTCTTGGGGGGCCCTGGCTGCACTCCGTTACAACTTTGCCATATTGTATTGGTTACAACCAAGTCATAAGTCCCCTTAAATTCTAAAATAGGGGACATATATTCCATTTCTTACTAAAAGAATTGTCAAAATCGCATTGCAGAAAGGCATATTTTGTGGAAGATATTGTTGGAACATCTTCAGGAAATAAAATCTGTCATAGATGCCCAACAAATTTTAGGATAAGGCTTTGTGGAGGAAGTCATTTTTAAGGGTTCAGGCAGCGAAAATAGCACAAACAAATATATTCATGGAGGAAAGAGAACATTCTGTATCTGGCAGAGCTAGCAGAATTGGCAGAGCTGGCAGAGCACTTGGATTTGAACTGCAAAGGTTGAGAAAACTCAGCCTGTGCAAGTAACTGGGAGTTTGACCACTCAGAGTTTGTCCAAAAGGTGGAGGGAATTCTTGAAGGATTTTAAGCTGTAGTGGTGATGGGGCATTTTAACATTTGTGATTTAGATAGATCATTCTTGCTTTTGGGCCTGGAGTGGTAAACCAGAATGTACTAAAGAGAGGAGGCTGACAGAACAAGATAGACTGTCCTGATATACAGAGTGTCTTAAAGAATGAGGCAGGGTTCTCAGAATCAAGGTGTTTATGGTAATTTAGCTAACACAGAGTGGCTTAAACTTGGAAAATGGCAGAAAGGTTGGAAAGAAATAGGTTTGAGAAGTAGTCAGAACTTACAATATATTGGACCTAATGACTGCTTATATGTTTGCGATAATGAGAAAAAGAATGAGGATTTAATTACTTGAGATAGAGAATATGGGAGGTGGAGCAAGTTGGAATGGGAAGAAATAATGAATTCCTTTTCATTATTGCATTTTAAATCATTCATTAAGTATCTAGTTATGTGTGGTTGATATTCTATGAATATTACATACTGAGACATGGTGGTATTTATGTTTTGTTTGTTTGTTTGTTTTGAGAGTCCTCCGCCATTGTCTACATAGGTGTAGGGTGGGTACTCACTAGTGAGTAAATTCCTTCTTGAAATTAAATACACATTTTCACATGAAATTAATAAAATACATTCTTAGTCATTTCCACATGATTTGTCAGTCTACGTATATAGCTAGGGAGTGACTGTAGAAATACCTTATGGAATCTGAAAGGCATATTTGGTCCCCCGAGAATGTTAGAGTTGGGTGTTAGCTCCCTAGAGAATATTGCACTGGAAAATCTATGCAATGGAGGGACAGCTAATGGTCACAATGGAAGCTTTGGCCTATGGTTTTATTTATTTATTTTTTATTTTTTTATTTTAATTGTTCCAGTACAGTTTTCTGTCTTTTATTCCCATCCCAGCCCACCCTCACCCCAGTCCTGTGGTTTTAGAAATCATTCATTTAGCACCTGGAAGTGTCTAGAGGCTTTAAATTGTAATTCCTACAAATTCAAACAAACTACAACCCCATTTTTTGCACTTGCACTTCTAAAAGGAAAAACTGTTCTTGGTTATGAAAATATAATTTTTTCCTCAATTGGCTTTCCTTTCTTTGTGAGCAGGCTTGCTTTTATTTTTATGAAAGGACAAATGCAGCCAGGCTATAAAATAAGAGCTGCACATTGATTTTAGCAGAGTAAAGAGAACCTTGATTCTTCATTGTCTTTAGCGTAGGCAATGCACCCTCTTTCAAACAAAATAAGAATTCTACATGATGTACTAAATAAGAATCTTGTATAAATTTTCTCTAAATAGAAAGCCTGCATATAAGAATAATTTCTATAATTTTATGTGTATATGTTGTGATGTACATGTATACAAGAAAAAGCTAAAGGAATCTGTTACCACCAAGAAGGTATTATAAGAAATGTTAAAGGGCCTACTTTAAAAAGAAAAATAAGGGAAATGAGGAAGAGAAGGAAGAACAGGAGGAGGAAGAGGAGGAAAAGAAGAAGAATGGTAACAATAACAACAAAAACAATGATGATGATGAAAACAACAGAAAAATATAATTAAAAGAATAACTTATCAACAAATATGTACCTATCAATACTAACTTTAAATGTAAATGGCTTAAATGCTCCAGTCAAAAGACATGGGGTACCTCAATGAATAAGAAAAAAGACCCATATATATGTTCTCTACAAAAGACCCACCTCAGAATAAAAGATATGCACAAACTAAAAGTAAAGGGATAGAAAAAGATATTTCATGCAAATGGAAATAGTAAAACACCTTGGGTAGCAATACTTACATATGACAAAATAGACTTTAAAACAGAAGCTATTTGTTTTAAAGAGACAAAGAAGGACACTACATAATGATGAAGGAAAAATCAAACAGGAGGATAGAAGCCTTGAAAACATTTATGAACCCATCGTAGGAATACCTAACTATGTAAATCTTGATGGACATAAAGGGAGAGATCCACAGTAATACTGTCATTGTAGGGGATTTTAACACCCTACTGACATCAATGGATAGATCTTCCAGAGAGAAAATCAACAAGGATGGTGGCCTTAAATTTCATCCCAAAACAGCAGAATGTACTTTCTTCTCAAGTGCACATGGAATATGTATAAGAAAGACCACATGTTAGGATACAAAACAAGTCTCGATAAATTTAAGAAGACTGAAATTATATCAAACATTTTCTCTGACTATGATGATAAAAAACTAGAAATAAATCACAGGAAAAAAACTGGAAAACACAGAAAGGTATGGAGGTTAAATAACATGTTACTAAAATGAATGAGTTAACAATGGGATAAAGGAAGGAATCAAAAGATACCTTGAAACAAATGAAAAGGAGAACAAAACAACACCAAATCTCTGGGACCCACCAAAAAGAGTCCTAGGAGGGAAATTTGTAACATTACATGCCTATCTAAAGAAACAAGAAAAATCTCAAATAAACAATATAACTTTACACTTAAAGGAAATTGAAAAAGAATAACAAACATAGGCCAAAGTCAGTAGAAGAAAGGAAATTATAAAGATTAGAGCAGAAATAAATGAAACAGAGTCTAAAAAAACAAAGATCAATGAAACCAAGAGCTGATTCCTTGAAAAGATAAAAAGGATTGACAAATCATAACCCAGGCTCATCAAGGAGAGGACCCAAAATAAATAAAAAATCAAAAAGAAGTAAAAACTGACACCAAGGAAATACAAAGGATTGAAAGAAAATATTATGAACAACTATATGCTAAGAAATTAGGCAATGTGAAAGAAATGGATCAATTCCTAGAAAGATACAATCTTCCAAAAACTAAATCAGAAAGCATCAGAGAATCTGAATAGACAGCTTTCAACTAGTGAAATTGAAGCACTAATCAAAAAACTCCCAACAGACTAAAGTTCTGGACCAGATGGCTTCAGAGGCAAATTTTACCAAACATTTAAAGAAGAACTAACACCTATCATCTTAAACTGTTCCAAAAAATTCAAGAAGAGGAAGGCTCCCAAGTTCATTTTATGAGGCCAATGTTATTCTAATTCCAAAAACATATAAAGACACTTCAAAGAAATAAAATTATAGGCCAATATCCCTGATGAACATCTGCTAAAATCCTCAACAAAATATTAGCAAACAGGATCCAAGAATATATTAAAATCATACACCATAATCAAGTGGAATTTATTCTGGAATACATGGTGGGTACAATATCTGCAAGTTGATAAATGTGATATAATACATAACAAAAATGAGGAATAAAAATCACATAATTATTTTAATAGATTCAGAAAAAGCATTTAGTACAATACAGCATTCATTTATGATAAAAACTCTCAGCAGAGTGGGAATAGAGGGAACATTCCTCAACATAATAAAGGCCTCATATGCAAACCCACAGCCAATATCATACTCAGTGGACAAAAAGAACAAATATTCTCCTTAAGACTGGCAACAGGACAGGATGTCTGCTTTCACCCTTCTTATTCAACATAGTAATGGAAGTCTTAGCCACAGCAATCAGACAAGAAGAAATAAAGGGCATAAAATTGGAAAGAAAGAAGTAAAAATATCACTGTTTACAGATGATATGACACTATATATAGAGAATCCCAAAATTCAAACAAAAAAAAAGCTACTGGAACTGATAAATGAATTCAGTAAAATAGCAGGATACAAAATAGATATCCAGAAATTAGTTACATTTCTATACACCAGTAGTGAATTATTAGAAAGGGAAACTAAGAAAACAATCCCATTCACAATTGCTTCATAAAGAAAAATATACCTAGGAATAAATTTAACCAAGAGTGTAAAAGACCTGTATTTAGAAAACAAGACATTGAAAAAAATTGAAAATGATACAAATAAGTGAAAGTATATTTAATGTTCATGAATACAAAGAATTAACATTGTTAAAATGTCCATGCTACCCAAAGCAATCTAAAAATTCAATGCAGTTCTTATCAACACACCAATGCTGTTTTTCACAGAACTAGAACAAATATTCCAGAAGCTTATATGGAACCACAAAAGACCTTGAACAGCCACAGCAGACTTGGAGGAATCACGCTACCTGACATCAAACTATACTACAAGTTCAAATAATCAAAGCAGGGAGATACTGGTATAAAAACAGACCTACCAGAGGAGAGAGGGGAGGGAATTTCAGGAGAGAAGGGAAGGGTTTACAGGAACAAATATAGAGGACACATGGACAAAACTACGGGGCTTGGAAATGGAAGGGAGGAGAGGAGGGATGGGTGGGTGGGATGGAATGGGAATAAAAGATAGAAAAAAAAATAAAATAAAATAAAAACAGACCTATAGATCAATGGAACAGAATAGAAAGCCTAGAAATAAACCTATGTCTTTTAGTCAATTAATAATGGACAAAAGAGGCAAAAACATCAATGGGATAAAGATAGTCTATTCAATAAATAGTGTTGGGAAAATTGGACAGATATGTGCCAAAGAAATGAAACTAGATCACCTTCTTACACCATACACAAGAATAAACTCAAAATGGATTAGAGACTTAAATATTCGACTCAAAACCATAAAAATCCTAGAAAAAAACATAGGCAGTAAAATCTCAGACCTTGCTCATAGCAATATTTTATCTGATATATATTCCCAGGCAAGGAAAACAAAAGAAAAAATAAACAAATGGGAATACGCCAAACTAAAAGTTTTTTGCACAGCAAAGGAAACCATCAACAAAATAAAAAGACAATCCACAGATGGGAGAACATATTCACTGGTATATCTGATAAGGGGTTAATACCCAAAATTTATAAGGAACTTATAAAACTCAACACCAAAAAAACAAACAATCCAAATAAAAAAGTTGGCAAAGGACCACCACAATGAGATACCATCTCACACCTGTCAGAATCAACAGATCTACAAAGAAGCACATGTTGTCGAGGTTGTGGAGAAAAGGGAACCCTTCTGCACTGTTGGTCAGAATGCAGACTGGTGCAGCCACTGTGGAAAACAGTATCTAGTTTCCTTAAAAAAGTAAAAATGGAATTGCCAATGACCCAGCAATTTTACTTCTGGCAAATTTATCCAAAGAAACCCAACACACTAATTTGAAAGAATATATGCACCCTATGTTCATTGCAGTGTTATTTACAATAACCAAGATATGGAAGCAGGTCATCAGTAGATGAGTGGATAAACCAACTGTGGGACATTTACACAATGGAATGCTATTTGGCCATAAAAAGAAGAAAATGTACCTTTTGCAACAGTGTAGATGGATCTAGAGAGCATTGTGCTAAGTGAAATAAATCAGTCAAAGACAAGTACCTATGATTTCACTTATATGTGGAATCTAATAAAAATGAACTAACAAGGAAAATATTTACAGACTCACAGATAGAGAGCAGACAGTCGTCAGAGGGTGAACTGGGGACCTGGGTGGAGGGGTTAGAGGAAGTGAGCAAGGCAAAAAAAGAGAAAGAAGTCATGAGTGTGGACATCAGTGTGGTGGTTGCGGGAGTGGGAGGGCAAATAGCGTGAGGTTGAGGAGGCTTTAGGGGGTATAAGTTGTGTGGGAAAAAGATTTGACTTGGGGCGGTGAACACACAGTACAGTGTACAGATGGTGCCTTGTGGAATTGTAAATCCGAAACCTGTATAATTTTTTTAACCAGTGTCATCTTTTATTCAATAAGAAGGAAAAGAAAAGAAAAAGTGTTACACTGTTTGAAAGACACTGTTACGAGAATGATAAAGCAAGCTATAGACTGTGAAAAGATATTGGCAAACATATCTGCTAAAGACTTGTACTCAGAATATATAAGAACTTTCAAAACTCAAAAATTTTAAAAAATAAATCTTTTTTGAGTTACTGAAACTTTGGGTTACAGGAAGTATCTGAGCCACTTTTTTAAAAAAGTATATTTATTTTATTTTTAGAGAGAGAGGAAGGGAAGGGAGAAAGAGGAGAGAAACATCAATGTGTGGTTGCCTCTTGCGTCCCACATTTGGGACCTGGCCCGCAGCCCAGGCATGTGCCCTGACCAGGAATCGAACCAACGACCCTTTGGTTCACAGGCCACTGAGCCACACTGGCCAGGCCTGAGCCACTTTTTGAAGTGCAGACCCCTAGCCCTCTTCTCCTGAAATCCTTGTTCACTGCATTTCAGTATGGGCCCAGGCATCTGAGTTTTAAATATGCACAGAGAAGGGTGCAGGTGGTTCACAAACCATGCTTTGATAAACCTGCCTTATGAGAAAACTTTTACTGTTTATGCCTTGTGCAAATTCTTTTTCTTACTGTCATTGTTAATATCCTACCACACCAGCAGAAATCTCAGAGAACTCATGTTCCAGGACTTTGGTGCCTGACAGTATGTAGTGTTCTTAAAACCAATCTGACTTTATTTTTGTTCCCCAATCACCTGATTAACATGGCCTATGTACATTCATATATAACATATAAATATGTATACATTTGGTTATGATTATTTCCCTTTGTTAAAAATATCATTGTTTATATTTGCAAAGATTTGTCAGGAATGCTCAAGGGAAGATTTGTGTATTGATGCTAAATGTAAACACTAATATTGCATGTGGCTCAAACTGATGTGCACCTTTTTCCAGAACTGCAGATTTGAAAATTCCCGAGTCTGTGGTAAGCCCCACTTCTACATCAGTCACAGTTAATTGGAATTGCACATACAATCAGGCTGTCTGTTTTCTCTCTTAATAGTCTTTCCTTCTAGATCCTCTTGCAAATTGCTGCAAAATTTTTTATTCCCAAACAGGCAAACATAGCACACTCTGCTTAAAGATACGTGATGCCTCCACATGTCCATAAATTTCATTCGCTGGTGAGGCCAAAGGTGCACTTCTCCCCACCTTCTATCTATCACCATGTGCTTATTCTTCTGCCAGAGGAAAATTTTTTTTTTTGCTGGGCTCTTTTATTTCACAGTTTTCAGGCATTTTCTTTTGTTTAAAAGACACTGTCTTTACTCATAGATACAGAGAGCAGAATGATGGTTGCCAGAGGGGAGGGAGGGTGGGGGACTGGGTGGGAAGGTGAAGGGATTAAGAGGTACAAATTGGTAGTTACAGAATTGTCATGGGGATGTAAAGTACAGTGTAGGGACTATAGTCAATAATATTGTAATAACTACATATGGTGCCAGGTGGGTACTGGAAATATTAAGGGAACACTTTGTGGAATATATGATTGTCTAAACACTAAGCTGTACATTTGAACCTAATACAAAATAATGTTGAATGTAAACTCTGAAAAAAATACACTGTCTTATCACTTTTTTAAAAGCTTAAAGAATATATATGCATATATGCACAGCCCAAGGACACAGACAACAGTGTGGTGAAGGCAGCAGGGACTTGGTGGAGGGGTTAAGGGGGTAGAATGGGGGACATCTGTAATAGTGTCAATAATTAAACAATTTAAAAAATAAACAAAAGCTTTATTGAGGTATATATGTAATTCATATAACATAATTGACCTGTTTAAAGTGTTTTTAGTAAACTCATAGGGTTTACAAACACCACCTTGATCTATTTGGAGAGCATTTTTATTTTCCTATAAAGAAGTTTGTACATACTAGCAGCCATAAGCCCTAGGTAATGACTAATCTACTTTCTGTCTCTATAGATCAGCCTATTTTGGATACTTCATACAAATGCAATCATACAATATCTGTTACTTTGTGACTGGCTTCTTCCATTTAGCATAAAGTATCATGATTCATACATGCCGTATCCTATACTTCATTCTTTTCTTGTGACTTAATAATATTCCACTATATGGATATACTATACTTTCATTTCTCTATTTCTTATTGAATTCATATTTAGGTTGTTTTCTGGGCTATTTTGAATAATACTATAATGTATCTTTTGTCTTTTTTTATCTGGTTATAACCTAGACATCATTTTAAGACCCAACCAAATGACAGCTCTTCTAAGAAATCTTCCTTAATTTTTCACAAAGTCACTCACCTGACTCCTATTTATACCCCATTTGACTCACTTAGCACTCTGCCTGGGTTTTTAACATGTCTGTTCTGTCTCAACTGTGAGTGTCCCAAAGACAAGGGAAGCATCTCACCCCATCTGTCTTCATGACTAAGTCCATGGTCAACAACCAGATAAGTGTTATCTGTTGAAAGACAGGAAGAAACAAAGTAAAGCAGGATGGAAAAAAAGGTAAAAGTAGTTTCAAAAACGTTTTATTTTTTTTAACTGAATCACAGTGCTATATTTTCTGGGATTCCTGATATCAATAGCCAAATAAATTGTTGGAGGAGAGAAGAAGCATTTTTCTCTTTTTTTGAAATATGAATAAACCAATTATACTGTTAGTAGAAAATTAAGAGATTCAAATAATTTTATCATATTTTCAAGTTTCATTATAATGGAATTAAAGTTGTAAAAGCATTGACTACAGTGAATCAAAAAATTAAACATAAGTGAGCTATAAATAGACAACTTTATATTTCAGTGATTAATCTTAAGAGCACTACTTAATTTGTCTTTACAAAAGATGCCTTTTCAGTTAAGTAACTCTTTATATTATAACATTTAGTATATTGTTGGGAAATTACTTACAGTGTATGAACCATGTAGAACACACATAAGGCTTTTACTTATAGAATACACACAAGATTTGGCAAGAACATTTAGCAGGGAAAGTTTTTGCTTTAATGGTGAGGTGAGAAAAATCTACATGAAAGTGGAAACCCATAGAGGGTGGGGCAAAAGTAGGTTTACAGTTGTTCATATGGAAATAATACAATAATTAGTAATAATGCAAGAATAAGCTCTGTGTTTTGTGTACTCACAGTTGTAAACCTACTTTCCCCCCACTCTGCATGCATGTCTTTCAAAGTGAATAACTATTTACTTCCATAGCTTGGAATACAGGAAGGGTAAAGCTGAGTTGTTTACAGGTTCAGTGGAGTCCTTGGTCAGCAGGGTTAGGGTGCTGAGAAGCAGCCCCAACTTGCTTTTGGCTGCATTCATACCCAGCTATTAAGGCTGCCAAGGGTGACCCCCATAGAAGTGAAATGGAAATGACTCTTAATTTTCAGAAATGATCTGGGTCTTTTGCTGTTTGAGCCTCCAAGGGTAACAAATAGGGATAACTTCAAAGCAACATCTAAATTCAAATCAAAACTAAATTTTAGTTATTCTTTACTTTCCCCTACCCTGACCAGTACTTCCCTTTCTGTTGTTGCTTTTGCTGAAGTGCATGAGTTACAGGCTTGGTGAAAAATGCAATGGGGTGCTCTTGGCAATAATCATTACTCATGAGTCGAAAGCTAATAGGTGGCTCCAGTAACAATAATAATAATAGGATGTATTAATCATCAGAACCTCTCATGAGGCCAAGCATTCTGCTAACTGCTTTATGTCTGCAATCTTACTTAATAATTATTGCATTGCCCCAAAGAGATAGGTATTTCTATCTGTGTATTTTAAGGGAGCAAACAGATACTTTGGAAAGTGAAGCTATTTTCTTTCATTAATTTTTTCATTTCATCAATTCTTTCAAGGATTATTAAGTAGAGTCCTTGTTTCATAAGTGACACATATTTGAGCTTTCAGTTTGTTCATCTTCAAAGCCACCATCTCTTGCTAAAATTCTGGATTCATCCCCTTGTACCCTCTTAGAAACTTTGCTCCATCATTTGTTTTGTCCCCCTGTGACATCAAAGCTTTTTCTACCTGCACTTTCCACAATACTAAAATCTATTTACCATACAAAACTGCTTTTTAAGATGACATTTGTCCTCTAGCTACTCCATCTCTCTTTTCACTTGAAGGCTAACTTCTTAAAATGATGCACACTCATTTCCACCTCACCCCATACTCACCCCTCAACCCAAAGCAGCTCATTCTTTTCCCACCACTCAGTGGAAACTGCTCAGATCAAAGTCATTTACTTTCAAATTGCCAAATAGTGCACATTTCCTTCTATGCCTGTGTTACATAATGGTGCTGTGGTATCTGATCTTGTGGACCATTCTTTCTCTTTGAGTGTGCCACTGAACTGACTCACTCACATGTGCCTCCTCTTCTCCAGTATCTCATTCTCAGATTCCTTCAATGACTTAGCATCTTGATCCAACCCAGAATTACTAGCTTTTCCCAGTGTCTAATTCTTCTTTTGATTTTGTTATCTGTATATTCATCAGTAGTAAACTTAATCAGTAAACTTAACTGGTAAACAATTAATATCCACTGCCCAGATTTCTTTTCTTATCTTAAAAATCAGAAGCACAGCCACTAGCTGGCCTTTCCCAGTTTGGTTGTTCTATACACATCTGAAAATTAATGTGCCAAAAACTGGACTCCATGGTTTCCCTTCCATACTGATTCTTTTCCATATTTTATCTCTGATACTGTCACATCCAGTCATCTAAACAAGAAGCCATGAGTCAATTTAAACCCCCTCTTCTTCAGTCCTCTCCTCACCATCACTTGGTCACTAGATCCTTTTGTGTATACCTCCTATAGTCTATTTGGAACACATTCTCCCCTCTTCTACTTGTTGCTGTTTTATCTTACTTCTTTATTTCTTCTTGCTATTGTTGTAAAAACCTCCTGAATGCTCTCCCTGCCTTCAGACTTTTATTCTGCAATTCATCTTTCACAAGACTTATACAGGGATATTAAATTAAAATAAAAGTGTTCCCATGATTACATTCTGTTAATGAATGGCCATAGCCTTCAGGAAAATCTACATTGCTGAGCTTGACAAATAACGCATTTCATAATCAGGTCCATGCTTTTCTAGTTTTATCTATCCTTTACCCCATATGCAAACTTCTCCCAGACAACTTGAGGTGCAGATTGCTCACCATTAAAGACACTTGAGACATGATTGTTTTGGCATAGGCATCTTTCTTCTTTTCTCCCTTGTGACTATGGTTCTCCCTTTTCTCTATTTTCTGCAAATTACCATAAATTTGTGACAGATTGACTTGATCTCTCTGCTAATCTAAACTAGATTATTTTTCTCTTTTTTGTTCCCGTGGTCCATGAATTATTCCTTATTTATCCCTAACATAATATTTACAACACTTTACTCAAATTATTGGTAAAATTATGTTTCTCAGAAACTTATTGTTAATTTGTTGAGGAGCCTTTTTCTTTATCTCTGGCACACAGTAGGGATTCAATCAATATAGAGTGTCATAAAATGAATGAGTGAATGGATCTTAGTCTGTTCTTTAAATGTTGTAGTGAAATCATTTTAGATTTCTTCTAAATGTTATAGCAGAAGTGCCTTTTTTACCCCCAAGAAATATAATGGAAGAATTAGAGTATTTCATATGCCATATTTTTTCATAGACAGAATTGATTTCTCTTTAATTTTTCCTATTAATAATATTACCTTAGCCACTCTACTTCTGATCCAAGTAGACCCTAGTGACAGAGAGCATAAGTAAAG
Organism: Trachops cirrhosus; assembly: GCA_028533065.1. Taxonomy (NCBI): domain Eukaryota; kingdom Metazoa; phylum Chordata; class Mammalia; order Chiroptera; family Phyllostomidae; genus Trachops; species Trachops cirrhosus. The sequence continues at coordinate 84,012,566 of CM052544.1, read as the reverse complement.
ATTTTGAGAAAATCAGCTGCAGAAGAATTCTTATTATTTGGTAAATTAAAGATTTCCTAAAACAAGTCCAGAATATGAGATACCCTCAGCCTGCCTGAGGTCTGTGATTTCTGAGGCTGTAGAATGCTTGCTTGTTTCCTGTCATTTATTTCTAAATATGTAGTGTTAGGGAGAACATATTTTACAAAATAGCTTGTGTTTTTGTGTGTGTGAATGCTAGTGATCATAAAGGGAAATAGTCTAGATTTAGAGTTTTAGGTAAAATATTATGTCCTATAGTTCAGAGAAATGATGTTTACGAATGTGCTAACCATGCATTAGGTTGGTATACTCAGTGAGAACATCACAGGTGAGGCTAACACACCACATTTGAGTTGGAAGCTTTCCTTTCTATATAAAGTGAGAGAGATGGAAATTTCTCTGTACTAGCTATTTAATTTCTGTATTCCCATGTATTTAATTGTGTGGTATTCTATCATACTCTCCCTCACCCTCCAATTTTCAATTTAGTATTCTCTACCTCCTCCCATTGATCGAGTATGCAGCATTACTTTCTGGATAAAATAAAAAAGATCTCTTAACCATACTTATCAAATGAACTTTTTTTTTTTATTTCTATGAATGGTCCTACCTTGTTCAGTCTAATCTTTCTAAAAATCAATATCAATTTTATTTTTCTAATTTTTGCTTCAAAAAATATTCACTGGCTCATAAACTCCCATTGACTGCTTTTTCATCTTTGAATGTATTCACAAAACATGTAAAAAAGCTTTGTGGCTTATTCTTATATCCAGAACATACAAATTTATTCATTTATGTGACAAGTACTTATTGTATACCTACTATGTATCAGCCACTTAGTATATATCCACAAACAAAACAGACACAATTTGCTGTCCTTACCTTTTAGTGAGGGAGGCAGATAATATATAACAACATAATGAAAATATGGATTATTTAGCATGATAAAATAATAAGTGTATTTATTCATAAATAAAATAGGATTAAAGAAAGAATGAGCATGAGGTGGAAAGAAGCAGGTTGCAATTTGAAATAGGAGGATTAGAGAAAGAGTCATTGAAAAGATTAAATACCAACAAAGATTGGAGTAGGTGAGAAAATAATTTCCTATGCCTGGAAACTTGCATTCCTGGCCAAGAGAACAGAAAGTTCAATGGCCCTGGAATGTTGATGTGTGTGGCATGTGGACAACAGCAAGGGGCCATTGTAGTTGAAGGAGGAGTATCAGGCTGACTGAGACAGAGTAGGAAGAGGAGGGGAATCATTAGTACCTAAGGACTTTGGCTTTTATTCTGAGTGTGACAAAAAAACATTAAAAAGGTTTGAGGAGATATGTGCAATAGTCTGAAAAATATCACTCTGGATGCCGAGTAGTTTGAGGAAGATAAAGTAGAAGCAGGGAGACCTTTAAGAGTCCATTGAAGTAATCCAGGTGGGAGATGATGGCACTTTGGAACAGGATGACACATGTGGAAAGGAGAGGAATTTGTCAAGCTCTAGATGACTTTTGAAAGTGAGCCTAATAGGAGTTCCTAATGCATTAAATGTGAATGACTTAAGATTTTTGTTCTGAGTAATTGGAAGAATGGAATTGCCTCTGACATAGGGAAAAATTCAGTGGAGCAGGACAGGGGAGCAAATCTAAAGTTCAGCTTCAGAAATGTTAAATTTAAGATGTCAAAAACCAATTGAAAATGTCAACTAGATATCTGGATTGATGAATCTGGAGTTCAAAAGATAGATTTGGCTTGGATATTTTAGAGTTGCTGTCAACATATCCAGGGTATTTGAAGCATGAGACTGAATGAGGTCATAGAGAGGATATGGAAACATAGACTAGAGAGCTAAGACTCAGTGTGAACATTGAGTGATCTAGAAAAAGAGAAAGGCACAGAGAAGGAAACTAAGAGAAGCCCATTTGTGATGTGGTGGGAAAACTGGGTAGGAAGCCAATGGAAGAATGAATGTCAAGGAGAGAGGGCTCAGTTTTATCCAATCCTGCAGATGAATCAAACATGATGAGGATAAAGGTCATTGGGAAGTCAATGGGGAGGTCGTTAGTGACCTTGACAAGAGAATAGTTTTCTGGAGTGGTGAGGAAAAAGGCCGGTTGAGAGGGTATTTAAGGGAACATGTAAGGAGAGGCAACACATAGTGACACATCCCCCAAACTGTACTGCAAGGAGCAGTTGGAAAAATAGGGCATTAGCTTATGGGGAAAATAGCATCAATTTAAGTATACATTTTTTCAATAATAGAACTAATTTCTGTTTGCTGTTGATGAAAATGATGTGTGAGAGAGGAAAATACTAATTATGTGGGAGAGACAGGAAGGAATTTTAGAGTGACGGTTTTGAGGAGGGACGCAGAAAGGAAATTTGGAGCACAGGTTGAGCGGCTGGCATTATCTATAGTATTGTGAAAAATTTGGTGTTTAGAGGTGCAGACCCCACATATTGGAAAAAAATCCACGAATAGCTTTTGACAGTACAATTGGTATTTTGCAAATGCAGATTCAACCAACCCCAGATAGAAAGAGTATTTTCCTCCTGTGGCTGCGAATCCACAATTGAGAATGCGAAAATGCTGTTTCCATCCACAGCTGTTTGAACCCTCCAAGTGGAAACCATGGTTAAAGAAGTTAAGAAGGGATGGTGGACTGTATTTATTGGGGGAAAAAAATCCACTTATAAATGGATGCACACCGTTCCGACCCCTTCTGTTCAAAGGTCACCTGTTATATGAGTGAAGTCACTGGTAGGTGGATTGTGGTGGCCGTAAATCTGAAAATTTCCTTCTGATGGTTTTATATTTTAAAAACTTTGTTGTTAAGAATAGCCCATAGAAAACCATACCAAATATCAATATACAGGTCTGTGAGTTATTACCATGAGAAGATCATGTGACTATCATCTTGGTCAGACAATAGAAAACTGTAAGGCACCCCAGAAACCCTCACCTGTTCTTTTATGATTCATAATGCTCTTCCCCTCCCCCAAAGTCACTCCATCCTGAATTTTAATGTTACAGTTTAGTTTTGAACTTTAAAATCTAGTATATGGGGTTTTACATTTGTGTCAACATTGTGTTTGCGGAATTCAAGCACTTTGTTGCACATAGCTGTAGTGCATTTATTTTTATTTTTATTTTTTTGAAATTCCCCTGAAATTCCCTCCCCTCTCCCCTCTGGTCACTGTCAGCCTGTCCTCTATTTCAGTGTCTTTGGTTATATTTTGCTTGTTTCTTTGTTTTGTTGATTAGGTTCCTGTTAAAGGTGAGATCATATGGCATTTGTCTTTCA
>CM052544.1:83983534-84008744 GCA_028533065.1 Trachops cirrhosus | reverse complement strand
TACTTCCTTCCAGCCCCTTCTTGCCTGTAAGGTGTCTTTTGAGAAATCAGCTGACAGTCCGATGGGAATTCCTTTGTAAGTGACTGTCTCCTTATCTCTTGCTGCTTCTAGGATTCTCTCCTTCACTTTTACCTTGGCTAATGTAATGTAATTCTGATGTTCCTTGGTGTGTTCCTCCTTGGGTCCAACTTCTTTGGGACTCTCTGAGCTTCCTGGACTTCCTGAAAGTCTATTTCTTTTGCCAGATTGGGGAAGTTCTCCTTTATTATTTGTTCAGATACTTTTCCACTTGTTCTTTCTCTTCTCCTTCTGGTACCCCTATAATTCAGATGTTGGAATGTTTAAAGATGTCCCGGAGGTTCCTAAGCCTCTCCTCATTTTTTTGAATGCTTATTTCTCCATTCTTTTCTGTTTGGTTGTTTCTTTCTTCCTTCTGGTCCATGCCATTGATGTGAGACCCATCTTTCTGTCCATCACTATTGGTTCCCTGTGCATTTTTCTTCATTAAACTTATTGTAGCCTTCATTTTATCTAGTTTGTGACCAAAATCAACCAATTCTGTGAGCATCCTGATCTCCATTGCTTTGAACTGTGCCTTTTGATAGGTTGGCTATCTCCTGGTCGCTTAGAAGGATGGGTTCTGGGGCTTTGAATTCTTCTTCTGTTTGAACCATCTCTTTGCTATTTTTTTTTGTCTTGTCGAGCACCTGTAGTGAGGGGTGGGGCCTTAGGTGTTCACCAGGGTGGGGCACCCCAGTTGCTGGGTTGTGACACTGTATGTGGGGGCAGGCCCAAGAAGGAACAATGGCACTTGCTCGGCTCTCCATAGGACCTCAGACCCTTCCGCCACTTTCAGTGAGCTAACTCGGCCCCTCTGGTACCAATTCCCGTGTGGGTGGGCCTGTGCACCCCGAGGGACCTTCCTTTTCAATCAGTGCCCCTAGGCTCTATTTCCCAGCGCTGGGATCCTGGGTTGCACACAGTGCCTTGCTTCACAATGGCCGCCTCACTGCGTCTGCCGGTCGACACCCCTTGGCCGGGGTCTGCCAGCCGCTTCTTACATGACCAGGGTCTGCCCGCTGTGGTCCTGCACACCCTGGTTGCCTTATGCATCTGGTCCCAAGGCTCTCTGCTCTCTGCTCCGTGACCAGTGCCTGGCTGCCCAACTCCGACCCTCCTACTGGTCTGGGTGAACGTGTCTAATTTAACTCCTTGGGTGTCTGACTTCCATACAGTTCAATTTTCTGTCAGTTCTGGTTGTTATTCTGTTTCTAAATTGTTGTTGTCCCTACCTTGGTTGTGCGAGGAGGCACAGTGTGTCTACCTATGCCTCCATCCTGGCCGGAAGTCCCAAACTCTTTTTATGAGGCCAGCATCATCCTAATCCCAAAGCCAGATAAAGACACAACAAAGAAAGAAAACTTCAGGCCAATATCGCTGATGAACATAGATGCTAAAGTCCCCAACAAAATATTGGCAAACCGCATCCAACAAAATATTAGAAAGATCATACACCATGATGTAATACATTTATTTTTATTTTTGTAGAATATTGGATTGTAAGATTATGTAATTTGATTTCCCATTCTATAGTTGATGGACATTTGGATTGTTTCTAGTTTACAGCTTTTAGCCTGCTATAACCTTTATTGTATGGGCCTGGGTGGTTTTGTTGAATATATATCTAGGGGTGAAATTGAAAGTGGGGGATGAGTCACATCCTGGAAAGAGGGAGTTGGACGGTGAGAGTTCATCATGCTACTCACAATGGTGCATAACTTAAAATTTATGAATTGTTTACTTCTGGACTTTTCCATTTAATAATTTTTGGATTTTGAGTAAATGAAACCTCAGTGATTAAGTGGGGAGACTACTGCAGTCCAATTAATCAATTTTTGCCGTTATTGTTAGTGCTTTCTGCATATTACAGGAAAACTTTTTCTATGCTTGATTGAAACTATACTATCTTCTTGAAGTTGTAGTGATGATTTTTCACATTTAGATTTGTAATTGACCTGGAATTGAGTGTGGTGTGAAATAAGATCAAAATTAAATTTTTTTCCATAGGAAATTTAATTTTCTTAGCACCACTTACTAAAATAACCATTTCTTTGCCACATCTCCAAAGTGTTAAATTAGTTTTAAAATGAGTATCTTTACACAATTAAGTAGGTTTCTTCATCCATGTTAATAGTCTATGCTTTTCCATTTTATTCAGTACCATAGTGTCTGATTAATATTGAATTTTAATCTGTTTTAAAGTCCTCCTACTATGTTGTTTGTTCTTTAGAGGTTTAGGTATACATTTAAGTATAAATAGGAAAATAGTTTTTAAACTTTGAAAACATATGGGAACTTAATGAGGATTACATTGAATTTATCGTTCAATTTTGGGAAAAACTAACATCTTTACAAAAATATTATCCAAACTATAAACCTGGCATATCTCTTCATTAATTTGGTTTTCTTTAATATCTCTTAAAATGCTCCTAATTTTGTGTATTAATAGTCTTGCACCTTTCTCATTAGATTTATTCATAGACATATACTGTTTAATGTTATTTTATTACCAATGCCATTTTTTATTATTTTCATTTTCTAATGGTTTATTTTTGGCATATAGAAACATTTATACATTTAATTCATATATTAGTAACTCATAATGTAATTTATATGTAAATTCTTTTAGACTTTTTTTGCACATGCATCATATATTGTGATGAATAATGGCTGTTGTTTTTATTTCCAATGATTATTTCTTTTGTTTTAAAGTCACAAAATAAATTTATTATGACAAAGACTTACAATAAGAAGTGTGAAAACAAAGTTTCAAAATCAAATGGCTCAACGTAACTCCAGCGTCAAAGTCTTAAAATTTTATCTTCATTTGAATATCATGTGGATTTTCTAATTTGCTCTGTATTAGGTTTAACAGGGGAAATGAGGGGAAGGGTCATCAAGGAACATGTATGAAGGACCCATGGACAAAGCCAAAGGGGGGAAGGATTGAGGGTGGGAGGTAGGGGTGGGTGGGGTGGGGGAAAGTGGTGGCAAAATAAAGACAAATGTACCTGAATAACAATTTAAAAAATAATTAATATATATCTAAATATAGATATACTGTTCTTTCTTATTTAGCACATTTAACTGGAATCTGAGCATAAAGTAAAAATGTTCATTAAATTTTTGGAAAAAGAATTCTTAGAAATTATAATCATATAGTCTTTTAATAAAAATTATTAAAATTAGTTAGCCAATATTCTCTAGAATCAATTAGAAATGTGCATTTAATTATTTGGTTAAAGAAAATCCGTCTAAAAAGAAAAACTAGGAGAAAACACTTGAGACTTCCACATTGGCATAAGGGATATATATTGAATGACACAATAAACCTAATACAGAGCAAATTAAAAAATGATGATTTCTTTTAATCTATTTTTTGCCTTATTGCACTTGGTAGAATTTTCAGCAAAATATTGAATATCAGTAGTGATAATGACATCTATTTTTATGTCATTTATCAGAAGAAAACTTTTCAACATTTCACTGCTGTGGGTTTTTCTTTAACAGATTAAAAAATATCCTTCTACTCTTAGTCTGCTGAGAGTTTTAATCTTGAATAGATGTTTAATTTTGTTAAAAACATTGTGTTCATTTTTGGAACCACCAAATGATTTTTTTCTATTTTGTTCACATAATGAATTATTTTCATTTATTTTTAAAGGTTAAATTGATCTTGCATTTTTCTAATAATCACTACTTAGTTGTGATATTATTTTCCATATTGCTGTATTATATTTTCCATTTTTAGAAGCAATTTTGCTCTCCACCCCCTGGAGACAACTCTGCTTGAACAATAAAAAAATAAATAAAAAATAAAAGGAATTTTGCATCTAATGTTGACAAGTAATTTTCTTTCTGGTAATGTCCTTGTCATTTGGTATCAAGGTAACACTCATCTCTTATAATGAGTTTTGAAGTGTTTCTTTTTTTATCTTCTGTAAAATAGTTCCTCTGACATTGTCATTATTTCTTTCTTACATGTTTGATAGAATATAGGTGCAGTCATCTGGTGTTGAAGTTCTCTTTGTGGGAAGGTTTGTGGTTGTGGATTCAATTTCATTAATATTTGTGGGATTATTCAGATTTTCACTTTATTCTTGTTTCTGTTTAGGTAACTATGAATTAATGCAATTCATTAACATTTTTCAAATTAGGTCATAAAATTCATATTATCATTTTATAATCTTTTAAATAAGACCCATAATGTCACTTTTATAATCTCCATATTATAATTGGTGCTTTATTTTTTGATTAAGTTTACCAGGGAATGATAAATTTTGTTAATCTCAGAGAATAAGTTTTGGGCCTATTGATTTTCTCTATTTGGTTTTCTACATTATTTTTTTGGATTTCTTTTCTACTTTCATTAAGTTTACTTTGCTATTTTCTTCTTACTTAATTCAACTGATTTTAATTTGATTTTCTAATGTATTAATTTAATCTCTGTAAGCATAGCTTTCCTGCATACTACAAATTTTGATACAGTGTATTTTTATTATCATTTCATTTAAAAATTTTTAAATTTTCACTCTAATTTCCTCTTTGATCAAAGGGACACTCTTAGAAGTATAATTCTTAATTTTCAAACTTAGGAGGGTTTTTCTTTTTGCTATTCATGTGTAATATATATTCCTAGAGTTAGAGCATATACTCTATATAACTTCGATTCTATATAATTTATCAAAACTTATTTCATGGGCCAGTTTATAGGAGATTTTTATAAATGGTTTTCTTTGTGTCTAAAAATAATATTTAGAGTTAAGCTAGATATCTAACTGTTAGGGTAAGAAGTTATAAATACAATAAGAGGAAGGAGAATAAACCCAATGCTATGGAATTAGAAAAATCAGTATGACCTCATGTTTATGTACATGAGGCAGTTTACATAAATATATGTCTAACTCTCTCCACTAAAGGACCTACATGCTGTGGCAACCCAGTGGCAGTATACACGTCCAGAACCCAGATCTTGTTTTTCTAAATGCCATTTTCAATAAAAGGAAGAAGGGCTTCTGGGCGAAGTTGTCAATTTCTGACGCTGACACAGAGAAAATATGTTTCAAGGTTCTCATAGCACCAGAAATAAGGAAGTGCTCAAGAACAAAACCAATGAAACAAAAATGATAGGGCATGTCAGAAGGGCATAGAGTTCCCAGTAGCCAATGATAGAACAGCTGGGGTAACAAAATAAGTAATCATGATATAGGATTATAATCCCCCCCAAATAAAATAAGTATTCATGAATCTCTACTCATTTAAATAGATGGAGATTAATTCTCCTCCCCTTGAATGTGGTAAGGACTTCATGACTTGCTTGTAAAGAATAGTTTGAAGTGTGAAAAACATTAACTTTACAGTGAAGAATCTGGCAGATGCCATGTTAACTAAGCGATGAAGATTCCCCTTATTAGTCAGTAGTTGAGTTAATAGTATTGTATTGCAGTTGTATAAAATGTTAACAATAGGGGAATCTGGGTAAATTTATGTATATGGGAGTTATATGAGAACTTTATTCTATATTTGAAACTTTTATCTAAATTAAAATTTATTAAATATTGAAGTTTTAACAATAAAATATTCTGCAGTCTTTGGTTGAAGTATATACCTTTTAGGTCAGGTCATTAGGTTTTTGAAATCTTCTTGTTTGATACATGTTTTGAAATGTAGCAAACTGGTGTAGTAATAAGTCTATTAGATGAATATTATGTACCTATGACACAACCTCAAATTACAAAGATACCTTTGCTAACCTTTCTATATATTTATATCATACATATTTTCTTTCTTAGCAGCATAGAATTGGGTCTGAATTTTTTAAAATAGGGACATTTAGTAAATACTGTATTACTGCTAGACTGAGGTTTAAATTCACCATCTTACTATTTCCTTTCTCTTAACTCCAACTAGAGTATGTTTCCCTTCTCACACAATTTAGCCTCCTTTGAGTTATTATTTCAGTCCTTGATTAGTCTGATCTTATGCTTCTCTTTTAGTAGTTATCCTAGAAATTACATCGTGTAGGCTTGCCATATAAGGGAACTTGGTACTTTGACACTCTTCCTAAGCAATGCAAGAACCTTATAACACTTCAACTTTATTTACTGCCCTTGTAGCTTATATGGATATTTTTGTTTTTATGTGTAGACTCACACACACACATTTTTCTAACAAATACACAAACACAGAGACATAGACATATGCACATATACATATATATACACACAAATATATATTTGTTAAATACCACTACACTTTTATTATATTTTAGAAACAATGTGCATTCAAATTTTTATACATAGTGATCATTTTTATTGCTTATCTTTTCTTCATGGATTTCTGAGCTTCCATCTGGTTTCATTTCCCTCTGCCTGAAAAATATTTTTAAATTATTTCCTCTAGTGCCAGTCTGCTGGAGCTAAATTTTCCCAGTTTTCCTTTGTCAGAAACTATCTTTCTTGTACCATCACTTTTGAATAATGTGTTCTTTGGGTATAGCATTCTGTGTCCAGACACTGAAGATATTAACCCTGTGTCTTCTGATTTCTGTTGTTTCTGTTGAAAAATCTTCTGTAGTCTAATTCTTAGTCCTTTCAGATTTACCTATTTTGCCCCTTATGTGGTGGTAAGATTTTTTTGGTTTTGGTTTTCAACATTTTAGAATTATGTACCTACTTTTTCAAAATTAATACTGCTTGTGGCTCACAGTGCTTTTTGAATCTGTGTTTTATAAAGTTTATAATTTTGTAAAAGTTTTAATCACTACCTTTTAAAATATTACTTTTGTCTATTTTGCTTTCCTTTTTTGGACTTCAGTGACATGTATTGTAGATTAGCTTCTTTCTCTTTTGTCAACACTCTTATTGGTCCTGCACTCCACATCAGCTTTTTTCTTTTCTATGCATATATTTCTTACTTGTTTTGATTGAAGTATTTTCTTCTGCTTGCCTTCTGGTTCATAATGCACTTTTTAATTTTTAAATACATTTTTATTTTTTAATTACAGTTGATGTACAATATTGCATTAGTTTCTGGTACAACCTATTGATTAGGCCTTTATATAAGTTACGAAGTGATCACGCCAATAAATCTCATACCCATCCAACACCATACACAGTTATTACAATTTTATTGATTATGTTACCTATGCTGCAGTTTATATCCCTGTGACTATTGTGTAACTACCAATTCATACTTCTTAATCTCTTCTCCTTTTTCACACATTACCTCCAACACCCCTCCCATCTGGCAATTGCCGAAATGTTCTCTGTATCTATAAGTCTGTTTCTGTTCCACTTGTTCATTTATTTCATTTTTATTTTTAGATTCTACATATAAGTGAAATCATATAGCATTTGTCTTTCTTTGTATGACTTATTTACTCAGCATAATACCCTCTAAATCCATCCATGTTGTTGCAGATGGCAAGATTTTATTCTTTTTTTTTGTGGCTGAGTCATATTCCATTGTACAAGGGGGGACCCCCCCAAAGGAATTTGTTTATAAAATATTGTATATTTATTCTTACATATTTAAACTTCAGTCACCTTCAAAATACTCTCCATTTGATGCATAACACCTATCAAGATATTTTTCCACTGCTCAAAACAGCTTTGAACTCATTGATTTTGATGACTCTTAGTGCTTCGACCCTTTTTTTGTTTCACCTCTTACATATTGGCAAAATGTTTCCTTTTGAGGACTTTTTTCATTCGAGGAAACACAAAGAAGTCACTTGTGGCAAGATGGGTTGAATAAGGAGGGTTGGGCACAGGGGTCATGCCCTTTTTGGTCAAATACTCCTGAACACTCAGTGTGGTGCGGGCAGGTGTGCTTGTAAATCACCCATCATGAAAGGAGCAAACGCGTGAAAGAGTCTTAAAAAAATTCCTGAAGTTGAACACAGCCTCTAACAATAATGCCAGCTGGTACACTGATGCAGATGAGTTCCTAGAACGCTCCCCTTGTGGGGAAAGCCTGTACTATAAAGGGCCCACCCTCCAGAAACTAATTCCATTTTTTGGGTCTCCTCTCATATAAATGAACCACATCTTTATATGTTAACCTATTGACAGACACGTGGGTTTGCTTCTATATCTTGCCTGTTATAAATAATGCTACAATGAACATATAAATGTGTATGTATTTTTGACTTAGTGTGTTGGGTTTCCTTGGATAAACACCCAGAAATAGATTTGCTGGGTCCTTCTTTGTCTCTTGTTCTAGCCTTGGTTGCTACCTCAGTTTTTTGTTTCCAATTTCATGAGATACCTCTATTCATCCCTTTACTTTCAGTTGGTGTGTGCCTTTCGATTTGAAGTGGATCTCTTCTGGACAGTATAACAGCATATGTAAGATATGTGTCAGTTTTTATTTTATTTTTTAAAGATTTTATTTACTTATTTTTTAGAGAGAGGGGAAGGGAAGGAGAAAGAGAAGGAGAGAAACATTAATGTGTGGTTGCCTCTGAAGCACCCCCTACTGGGGACCTGGCCTGCAACCTAGGCATATGCCCTGACTGGGAATCAAACCAGTGACCTTTTGGCTCACAGGCCTGCACTCAATCCACTGAGCCACACTAGCCAGGGTGATATGTCTTGGTTTTAAAAAATTTCTTCATCTACCAAATGTCTTTTGATTGGAGTACTGAATTCATTTGCATTTAAAGTAATTGTTGTTAGATATGTATTTATTGCCATTTTATTATTTATATTTTAAATTATTTTTCTTCTTCTTAAAGAAGATGCTTTAACATTTTTTGTAATATTGGTTTGGTGGTGATAAGCTCCTTTAACTTTTTCTTGTCTGAGAAGCTTTTTATCTGTCCTTTGATTTTAAATGATAGCCTTGCCAAATAGAGTATTCTTGGTTATAGGTCCTTGCTTTTCATCACTTTGAATATTTCTTGCCAATCTCTTCTGGCCTGCAAAGGTTCTGTTGAGAAATCAGCTGATAGTCTTATGGGAGCTCCCTTGCAGGTAACTACTTTTCTCTTGCTGCTTATTTAAGAGTCTCTTTTTATCTTCAACCTTTGGCATTTTTATTATGATGTGTCTTGGTCTGGGCCCCTTTGGGTTCATCTTCTTTGGGACTCTCTGTGCTTCCTGGACTTGTATGTCTGTTTCTTTTACCAGATTAAGGAAGTTTTCCATCATTATGCTTTCACATAAGTTTTTAATTCCTTGCTGTCCTTTGAGCATGCCCATGATGTGAATGTTGGTATGCTCAAAGTTGTCCCAGAGTCTCTTTATACTGTCCTCATTATTATTATTATTATTTTTTTGCTGTTCTGCTTGGGTGTTTTTTTCTGCCTTTCTTATCTTCCAAATCACTGATTTGGTCCTCTGTTTCATTTACTCTACTCTTGTAGATTTCTTGTAATGTGTTCTTTGTTTCAGTTAGTATTCTTTATTTCAGACTGGTTCTTTTTTTATGTTTCCTATGTCTTTGTTGCAGTTCTAAGTTCATCTACTCTTCCTCCAAGTTAATTGAGCATCCTTATTACTAGTTTTGAACTCTGCATCTGGCACACTGTTTGTCTTCATTTCATTAATTTCTTTTTCTGGATTTTTGTTCTGTTCTTTTATGTGAGTTATGTGAGGTATGTGGGCTGTGTACACCCTTGTATTATGGTTGAGTCTTGATTGCTGTTGGCACATCAATGGAAGGGACTACTCCTAGGTCAATTGGCTATGAGGATTGGCCTGACCATGGTGGAGGTGGCAGGTGTTGACCCCATGGAGTAGGACTAACTTCAGTGCTATGTGCTTGGTGCTCACTGAGTCTTCCCTTGGAGTGTTGCTCATGGAGGTGTTGGGTGGTGCTTTGATGTGGTCTGAAGTTATCCATAAGGTGTGCTGGCTCTACAACCTCCTGGGAAGTGCAAGCTAAGGCTAGCTGCTGCCTTGGCCTTGCTGGGGATCAACCAGTATGAGCTACAATGTAATTTGTATATGGCTCCTACTTGTGCAGAGCTTGGATATGCCCAGGAGAGGCCAATCTGTGAAACCAGGCTGGCTGCCACTAGTGCCAAACTTGGGGCCATTTAGCAAGATATATGGGACATGCCGAGGCCAGATATAGCCTGTTTGAGAGATTTTTAGAAATGTTTGAAGCATTAACCAAAACATGCCATTTTGGTTAAGCCACTGGCAATGGCTTGCATGAACCCACAGATCAGATGGGGCAGGTCTCAGGGAACTACCAGGGTGGGACTAATAGTGTGAACCAGGTTGACGGAGACTAATATGGTACCCACCTGCCAGCTCTGTGCAAGAGGGCTCAGCAAAGGAACAATGGCCTCTGCCAGCATTTATGTCTGGGAGAAAGCTGTCCCTCAAACCATTGCCCCAATGCCAGACAATTTAGTTCCTCCTATGTCTCTGGCAGTTTTTCAGTACTGCCCCAACTCTGGAGATCAGAGGGAGTCTGAGTAAGTCCGTGCATGGGCTGTTTGAGAGGAAATGCCTAGAACTCCAGGAGCCTCCCATCTTACTTAGACACAATCTCTGTCACATCCAGAAGTTACGGGGACTTCTCTTCCCCGTACTAGAACCCTGGGCTAGGGGGCCTGATGTGGGACCAGGACCCATCATTTCTCAGAGGAGCCCTTTACAGCTGAGATATCCCTCCTGATTTTTATCCACCATATGTGGTTGTGGGGCCAGCTAGTTTCTTGTCTCTGTCCCTCCTACCAGTCTCAATGTGGCTTCCTCTGTGTATCCTTAGTTGTAAAACTTTAGTTCAGTTGGATTTCAGGTGGTTCTTAACTATGATTGTTTGTAGTTTAGTTATAATTTTTATGTGGTGTGGGAGAATTGAGTACCACCTTTACCTATGCTGCCATCTTAACCAGAGCCAGAAGCCTTTGCTTAAAATCTCTGCTGAATAGTTCTGCAGGACAGAAGGTAGACATGGGTCTCATTGAGCTAAAATAAAGGTGTTGGTAGTGCTGAGTTTCTTCCTGGAATCTCTAAGGGAGAATCCATTTTCTTTTTTTTTTTCACTTCTAGAGACCATCTGCATTCTCTGTCCCCACCAACGTCTTCAAAGCCAGCAAGGTGGGTTGAGTCCTTCTCATGCTTCCTCCCCTCATATTTTTTAAAGCTCTGTTTAATCTGCTGCTAATCTTATCTATTGGATTCTTAATTTTTGTTGTATTTCAAGGTCTAATTTTTTTGTTTTATTTTAATGTTTTAAGTATTTTTTAAAAATTCTCATCTTTTAAAAAAATCTTATTAAGATTATTAAGTGTAGTTATTTAAAACCTCCAGCCTGGTCCCAACAACACTGTTTTGTGGTTTTTCTGTGTATCTTTTTCCCTGTTCTTTATTATTATCATCATCATCATTATCAGTATTGTTAATGTGGTATTATCCCTTTTTTTGAGAGAGAGAGAGAGGTAAAGGGAGGCAGAAAGAAAGGGAAAGAAATATCAATGTGAGAGAGAAACATTGATTGTTTGCCTTTTGTACATACCCTGACCAGGGACCAAAGCCGAAACCTAGCCATGTGTCCTGACTGGGATTTGAACTGGCAACATTTTGCTTTGCAGGATGATTCCCAACCAGTTGAGCCACACCAGTCAGGGCTAGTATTGTCTCCTTTCATGCACACTGTTTTTTGATTAAATGCTGGACAATGCATGCAGAAATATTTTTATAAAACTTACTAGGGATGATGTCTTCATTCAGGAGGGTTATGTTTTTGCTGTTGGTAGGCATCTAGGGGCACTTAGCAATCTACACCATGTAATCCAATTTCAAGATTGAAATAATTCAAAACTTACTGGTTTTTGAATTTGCTTAATTATGACATAGCTGGTTTTCAATATCCTAATACTGAGTGTGTGTAGTTTACCAGAATATTCCTTCTTGGCTGGACTTATTTTCCAACATTTGTCTCTCTAGATCAGAAAGGATATGAAGTGCTATTCAGCATCTCAGCTTCTCACATTACTCATCCTGAATTGGCAGATATACTTGGGATAAGGATAGTGGTTTGTGTTACTTCTCTTCTTGAATCATATGCCACAGTTCTTCATTATCTCATTAGTTCTATCTTGCCTTCAAAAACTTTCATTCATATTTTTCCTTTTTTTTTAAATGGGAGAATTGTCTAGTCCTCTTTCACTTGAAATAAATTATTCAGTTTTTTTTAGTCTTAATTTTTTTTAGGAAGTAAAGTCATCAGTTGTGCACAAGGGTGGGAGAAGAAATGTTGGAGGTTTGAGGAGCAAAAATAAGATGTGAAAGAGTCAGTTACCGCAGTGAAAAAGTAAATGGACTAAATCATAGTATGATTGCTGGATATTATTAAGAGCACATTTAGGGTTTATGGTTATTATTTAAATAGGTACCAGGAAGTATGGATTTGCTTTTCTTTTACCATGTTCTTTTTTTTTTTTTTTTTTTTGTAGAACTGCAAAGGTCATAGGTAATTGGTTTTACCTAGGTTTGTGGTTTTGTCAAACAAGTCCAACAAAGACTGCAATGGGCAAGAGAACTGAGTGTCAATGCTAAAGAGTGATTAAAATGATTGACTATAAAATTCAGGTAAGGAAGAAAGAGAAGAGATCATGGAGGTGAAAGATATTTAATAGTGATGGGGTCAATGAATTGACAATCTTAATACAATAGAGAGATTTTTAAAAGAAGGGAGCTGGAAAGAAGTGGAACTCAAAAAAGGAATTTATGGAGTTAAGATTGTGGAGAGGCTGCAGATATTGATGATGAGAAAGCCTGAGGTAGGTCCTTCAGAGGAAGTCACTGAGATAAGATGGAGATCAAATTAAAAAAGAGGAGTTGAAAAATTGAACTAGAATATTGTCAGAATTATCTGTGGGCATGCTGAAATGACCAAGAATTCAGGCAGGGATCATTGTGGAGTGATAGTGAGTCATGATAAGTGAGAAGAAGAGAGAAGAATGAAAAGGGAAATGAGAAAAAGGAACCCAAGAGTTGGTACGTGATAAGAATAATGAACAGTGGGTGATATAATCCCGTGGGGCTTTAAGTAGGAAAAACGAGGTCAACTGGGTAACTACTCCACATGGACTTTTATTGCTAGGGGCTGAGGGAGACTGCCTGCATTACTTGAGGAAGCTGCAGGGGGAGCACTGTCTGTAGGGGAGAATCATATCTCAATTAATGCAAGAAAAAGGAGGACTCTTCAGAGGACAGCTTGAGGATATGCAGCGTTCTTGTGATGAACCATAAAGCCCAGGAAGAAAGCTTCCATGTGATATCTACTCTGAAAAGCTATTGTTGGGAATAAGTAAGAAAATGTATGAGAGTATCGAGCATAGTGCCTGGCCTAGGGTATGGGGTAAATATTAGAGTCCCTTTACTATAGTAAAACAAATAGCTTCATATTATTTAGGATTAGTCTAAAATGCATCAAGAAGGAAATTTTGGGCAATTTATTTAGATGTCTTGATAATAAACACTAATGAAATACATGCTCTCTCTCCACATGCAAACACACACACACACTGTACAATGCCATGCAGAAATATAAATTAACATGAGGTTGGCAGCAAATAACAGAAAATACAACTAAAATGGTTTAATTTATTATTTATGAACTCAAATAATAAGAAGTCTTATGGTAGGGTGACTTCATGTTTTTATAATTAAGGGGTCAATGACATCATCAAGGTCATCATCATAGTTTCATGTTTTTAATTTTTCTGTTCTGCAACCTTCAGCATTTTTCATTGTTTTCTCATGCTGACTGTTACTACCCAAGATAGCTGATGCAATTGTAGCCAGCACACCAGGTAATCTAGAAGAATAAAAAGAAATGTTTCTTCCTATGTATGACCTTTCACAATGACTTCTTTTTAAGTCTCAGTGTTCAGAACTTCCCCCACACTCACATCTAAACCAGTTACTGCCAGGGCACTGAGGCCACTGTGATTAGCTTAGACCAAGTTGGATTCCCCCTCTGAGGCTGCTGCTTCCTTTCCTGAAGGACATGTTTATACGTTGAATAAAAATCAGGGCTTTGTTAGTAAGAAAAAAGTTGTTGAAACAGAAGTTGTTGAAAAAAGTTTAAACAGTTGTTCCTAATATTATTTGTCACAATTATACTGTAATTACCTCTTGACTCCAGACTCACTGTAATGTTACTCTTAGATGGAAATGTATACAACTATAATATATAGGTATAATAATATAAATATTATATATTATATTAATTTTCTATTGCTACACATCAAATTCCCATAAATTTAGCTTCTTAAAACTACACGTTTTTGTCTCTCAGTTGCTCATGCATGGGTCAAGAGTCCAGGCAAGCTGCATTGTGCCTGGGTCAAGGTCAGGGTCTCAAAAGGAAGTGATCCAGGGGTGGCCGCACTGAGGTTCTCTTCTGGAACTCAGGGTCCTCCTTGAAGCTGATTCAGACTGTTGGCAGAATTCAGATTCTTGAGGATATAGTAATGCGGTGCCCATTTTCTCGCTGGCTATTAGCTAGGAACAGCTCTGAGCTCTTAGAAGCTGCTGCAGTTCTTTACCATGTGGCCCCCTGTAGACAATTTGCAACACAATGTTTGCTTTTTCCAGGTCACCAACAATGCTTCTGATTTCCAACCCTCTCCAGGCTGCAACAAGGGAGTCTTACATAATGCAACATAATCAAGAGAGTGACTGTCCCATCATGTGCTCAGGTTTCACCTACACTCAAGGGGAAGATTATACAAGACGTATACACCAGGGAGTGGCCATCTTAGAGTTC
This sequence comes from Trachops cirrhosus, assembly GCA_028533065.1. Lineage (NCBI taxonomy): Eukaryota > Metazoa > Chordata > Mammalia > Chiroptera > Phyllostomidae > Trachops > Trachops cirrhosus. Next base: position 83,993,945 of record CM052544.1, on the reverse strand, counting down.
TGCCTGCCCAAACACATGTGTGTTTTGTCATTATAATTGGGTTAGTTTTCATGCCCATGCAGATTTACTTATTTGAAAGGAGAGCTTCTTTTCTCTGCCTTTAGTATATAAACTTCTATATGTCCTAGTAGAATAAGCATCATGTGCTGCAGGAGCACAGAAATAAAGCAAGTTACTACAACAGATTGCTAGTAATAAAAAAGGGTTCACGATTTGACACAGATTCCAGAAACAGTCTTTGTAGGATTAGTCGGGGTACAGTTGTCAATAATTCTTCTCTGCCTATTTGCTTTTTCAAAATTCTAATTCCTCCCCCAAATGTAAAAAGTCATAAATCCTGTCCAGAATCTTCCTTCCCTTCTCCTGTTCTGCTGTGATTTCTCTCCTCCCTTTCCCAGTTGTCTGAGATTTTCTCAGTTGGGGAACATGAGGCCCTTCCTTGGGGTCAGCACATATGTTGGAACAAAGTCAAGACAATTCTGGGTGGGGAGGTTCTCTAAGCAGGATACAAAGGGAAAAAAGCATCATGTGAACCTCATGAGCTCATTGCTTAAAACTTTAAGTTCAGTTTTCAAAACACTTTAATGGATGTAACCAGTGACTATGAAGTGAGGACCTTATTCAGCTCCTGATTCAAACAAAACAACTATGAACACGTTTGGAGACAATCTGAGAAATTTGAATGTGTCCTGGCTATGAGATAGCATTAAGGAATTATTGTTATTCTGTTAGGTTTGGTGACAGTAAGAAAATATTTATGACCTTAGAGCTCTGTTCAGAAGTAGGTATGCATGAAAAAGGTAGCTGGGCTTCCAATGAATAATTAGGGGAAGAGAGGGAGAAGAGAAAGGGTAGGAGACAGGGAGGAGGAAGAGAGAGTGATGAATGAAGTTAATGTGGCAAATTCTTCATAATTATTGAATATCATGATAAGTATAAAATAAATTCATTATATTATTGTATTTTCATGTTTTATATTTTTCATAGTAAAACATTTAAAAGTGAGATTTTCCAAGTTCCTGTTAAAATTTAATGTATTTAGGTACTTCTCCACTTGACTAGCTTTGTAAAAACTAAATGAAAGATGTAGTAGGATGGTTATTTTTCCTCTATATTTTAATAAGAAGAGACTTAAACAATGAAATGTAAATGTACTGAAAATACATACCATCTAGATCAATTTTAAAGGTATCTTATAATATTTTAAGGTCAAATCTGAATTGTTATTAAGTCTATAGTCTTGGGATTAGTCTTGAATCAAAATTTATTTTCCTTTCTCTCAATGCTTTTAGAATATTTTTTGAATTCATTTGGCAAGGTATCTGAAGGTTTGCCTTTATTTATTCATAAATCCTTGGGTTCTCCTTCCACATTTGGCAGCAAGACCATTATGAAACTAGTTTTCTGAGTAGATCCTGTCCTTTCATATATTGGAATCATTCATAGAGACCCCGACATAAAGGATATTATAGAGAGAACTTACATAAATAGATTGTGGTGGATAGATGAGCTAAAAAGTAATAGAAAAATGCTTCTGTATTGGCTCTTGTCCCAGTGTGAAAATACATATTCCACATTTCTTTATAATAACTCAACCCACCCAAGAATATCAAGAATATCAGTGAATTACCATGGCTCCTCTATTACATTTTGTTCACCAGCTTCTCTCTTTAATGTTATTAGTAAAGCTTTTCTATTTGTTTTTATGTGGTAGAGTTCATGAAATTATTTTATGAGTTGAATTTATATTTTGAAGTCTTAATCTAATAGCTTAAAATGTGACTTTATTTGACAATAGGGTCATCGTAGATATAATTAGTTAAGATGGGGTCAGTAGGCGAGGCCCTAATTCAATATGACTGGTGTCCTTATAAAAAGAACACCATGTTAAGAGAAAGAAACACACACAGAAGAACAGCGTGAATGACAAGGCATGAAGGAGGCGATCAATAAGCCAAACAGAGAGGTCTCAAAAGGAACCAGCACCTTGGTCTTGGACTTCTAGCCTCCAGAACTGTGAGACAATACGTCTTTGTTTTTTAAGTCCTCCAGTCTGTGGTATTTTGTTATGGCAATCCTAGACAATTAATGCAAACTCCAAATAAAGATTATGTGTCTTTTCACTTATGTTACCATGTTGAGTCTTTCTTTTTGTCTACGTGTAGAGTTCAAACAGTCTTAAAAACTACATCAGTGAAATATATGCTTCGCTCCATTAGGGTGTGTCTACAAAGCACTAAGGGAAGTGAGCTATTCATTACTTGCGATTTGTATGTAATCAGTTTCATCCAAAGACAGAGAAACATCCAGTAACTGCCTCAGATGGCTCTCCTCATTCATCACCTCTGCTTTGGCCATTTCTACCTTTACTTATCCCATTTAGTCTTCTTTCTTTTTTAATGTGGGGAGTAGAGAGTATATTATGTAGCACCAAACTCAAGATTACAATATTTTTATTTGAACTAGTATTTTTATGTATAAAATTATTTTTTCTGGGTTAAATTATACTTCTAAAGTCTGGTGGGAGAGAATAAAAATAGAAAAAGACTTCACTACATAAGAAAAAAATAATAGAAAGTTTTCTCTGTAATATAAATACTATTTTATTATATATTACTTCTATGATGTTGGGCTAGTCCCTGAATGCTCTCTAATTTCAATTTATTCATATACAAAATACATATAATCAATAATAAGAGTCTTTAAGGGATAAAGTAAGAGAGTAAATATGCACGAGTTTTGAAAATATAAAGCACTATGGAAATGTAAGGCATTAAAATTATTAAGACTATGAAGGCAGAATCTGTATCTTGTATTAGTATAAAGAAATATTCTTGTTACGTTTCCTAGCACACTGCCTTGTATCTGGAGAAAATTCATGCTCATAAAACTCAAATAATTATTGAAAATATTTGGAGGTTAAGAGAGCCTAATGATCCATCCTTCTTCCAGAAGTCAACCAACATTAAACACACAATATCCTTCTATTGCTGGTAGTGGCAGAGTGTGTTTTTCAAGGAATTCCCTTCAAGTACATTTATTTACCATATTCCACATTCTATTCTTATAATGTGGCTGACCCTTCTCTTACTGGAAGATGGTCCATGTTCGCTCCCTTTGTGGTTTTCTGACCAATAGGGTACAGTGGAGGTGATGCTTCAGAACCTAGGTGATACAAGAATATAGGCCTTTCTCTGTATCTCTCTCTCAGTCTATGTCTCTTTCTCTGTCTTTCTGCCTTTATTTTAGGACACTTGCCTTTGGAAGCCAGCCACTGTATTACAAGAAAGCCCACATCACACAAAGAGCCCTGTGCAGATGTTCCAGTCAGCAGCCCAGCTAAAGTCTCAGTCTGTATCAGTTGCAAGACACGTGAGTGAACAGGCCTTCAGTGGACTAGAGGTGCCATCTTTAAATTCCAGCTGTAGCCCCAGGCATCATGGAGCAGAGATGGGCTAACCTGACCTCACTGTGCCCTGTTATACTTTCTAACTCACAGAAACCGTAAAGATTAGAAGTGATGATTGGGTTTTTTGGGGATGATCTATATGTGGTTATAGATAATTAGTACATTGGTGAAACTAGACTAGACAAAGGAGAGGCTCTTTACTGCACCAGAATTAACAATGGACACTCCGAGGCCAGGGTGAAGAAGCTACAGAGGAGCTCTGAGTCACTTGGATTTCCTTACGAATAAAAATGAAATTGGAGGCTATCCTATCTTTAAGGGGAACAAGACAGAGAGAGAAGTGTCTTTATTTCCATGGAGTGACTTTTGTGCAGTTATTAGGCCCCAATTATTATTGGGAGCTCTTTGCAATCTCAGATGAGTCACACGTACCATGGAGAGAAGAGAGTGCAGAAGCAAAAAGAGAAGGAAGAAGTGTTTACTTCTAGGCATATGCCCATCTATGGAAATAGCAAGATGAGACAAGGGCTCACCAATATTGGGATGTATCATTAAAAAATCAGAAAAGGGGAATCAGACAATTATGTTTTAACTCTAATTTAAGAGCCACAATTTAAAATAGAAAGGCTAATGTGTGTGTGTATGCGCACCCGCAGGAAAAGGGGGAGAGAGAGAGTGGGTGCTTAATATTTCTAGCACACAATGACACTCCCCAGTTATAACATTTCCCTCTTTTGACTGACCTACTTCATGTTAAACATCACTAAGGTTATGAAAATGAGGAGCCTGATTAGCATCAGTAGTGGTCACTAGACCACTGAGAACACATGCAGTGGTTTCAAAGGAAGAAATTGGGGACAGACTAATAATACTGAAATACTAAAAGGTGGAATCTGGTTCTGAGTAATGAGGATGTGGTTTCTAAAATCATCTGATCTGCCACACCAGAGCTGATACAACTTTTCTTCATGGAAAAAAAATAAGCATGAAAACACCCTGTGGTTCTTTTTAACCTAGTACTATTTCAAAATTGTATGACAGCATTAATACCTTCCCTTTCCTTTTAATTGACTTCCTTAGATATTTAATCCATAAGTTCTCTTTGTGTTTTAGAGCAAACCCCTGAAAAAAAAAAAGAACATTTTCCCCTAGTGTCTGTGCTGGTAAATTGTCAGCATTTTTTACTACTTTCTCATAAGAGGATGATATTTTGTCCTGGTTTCAAATTTCATTTTAGTTTTTACTCAAGGCTTCTGTATTTAGGGACCATCATCTTATGTAAGAAACACACTGACATCTTCAAAATCTGTTGTAAATTGGGTGGATATTTAATTTAGAAATTTGCTATGGTTCTGGAATTTATCTTCTTTTAGATTTGTTCAATTTATAACTCTTCCATAAAAAATTCAGAGGTGAAATATTTTTCAAACCTTACACTGTTTATTTCTTCCATAAACAAAAACAAGTGCAGTGTTTATTGCTAGATAATCTTGTACTAAATTAAAGAGGTGTATCAAACCCTCTAGTGGAAAAGAGCACCAGGGGAGATGTCTATGAGGATCTTCCCTAGCCACAAGTACATTTTCTTTCATTCAATCCAGTCCAAACCTGTCTCTTTGGCTCAAAACTTGTGTTGGCCACTTCGGTTTATGAAGATGCAATGTATCTACTACAGGGTACACTAAAAGATTACTAAAAAATTATAAGTAATTTCAACTGCCTGTGAATGTTTCTGGTGGATCGTTAAGATTGACCTTGAAACCAACCTTACACAATCTGGGTATTTGTCTCTCATATTTCCCTGATGGGCACGAATATTACTTGCATTAAAAATGATGGATGTTGGCAATTTCATATTCATTGCCACAGGAAAACAATCTTAATACCTTTTGATAGGGAGGACTGACCAGAGAGAGAGTTGGGGGGACTATATTTCAGCTAAATATTTTTCCTGGAGATTTTTGTGTAAACAAGGTTTGAATCGGTGCCTTAGAATAGCTGAGAAAAAGATGTCATTGGCAATTGTCCTAGAATTACAAGAAGTGGAAGAAAATGATGAAGTCACCTATTCAACTAAAATAATCTCCAGGCACAAGAAAGAAAATAGGACATTTATTCTGTCTCACATTTTTTGGGATCTGTAGTAGAGGAACTGAATCTCAGCAGGTTCTAAAAACAACTGGATTTCTGCTTATTCTTACTTATTCCTAGTACAATTTCTCTTATAACAGACATTGGCATTTATCACTTTATAATGTGCATTCTTCCATACACTGTCTCTTTTTAAAATTAATTAAAGAACATTCTAAAAATATTTTATAAACTCACTTTTCACTACCTCCTTGTGCAATAAGGATGGAAATATTGGGCATGCTCTGAAGTCCTGTTGGGGTGTATGTGTGTGTGTGTGTGTGTGGTTTAACCTAGTGCATTCTTCTGATATTGAAAGAAACTTGGCAGAAGCACTTTTCTTCAAAAAATACATGTATATTATGTTTAATCAATTGTATTATATTCAGTAGACCTAATAAGAACAAGTTATTCTTTGTTCATCCAAGAAGCATGTTTAAAATGTCAGTCATATTTCAATATACTTATTTTTTCCTTCCCTGAAGGATATACCACATGCCTTCCTTGCAGAGAGCCACAGCAAAAAGCAGTCTGACCCTGGGCCTGGATTCAGGCTGCGTGAGAGTGTGGGATGGAGAGTCGCACGATTGTGTGTTCAGTTCAAGCTACTGTAGAATGGATATGAGTTACTGATGCACCCACCATTCTCACTGAATATGATGGGGATGGTTTTATTGTTATATTATACTTTATGTGTGCACAAATAGGAAACAAGCTTACCCTTTAAAAATATTACTCAGTGCAGGCCCAAGAGATTATTAATTAAAAGCTTAAGTACTGGTTTTAGAGCTCAAGATTATTATACAAATGCAAAGAATAGTTCCGATGGGGCATTTTTTTTCAAAAGAAACTTAATTGAGACAAATATGTTTCATGTTTAATAATCAAAGGTCTCCATTTACAAAGAAATGATGTGTTTAGAGCTCACTATTGTAGTGAACTAATCTGATGAGAGATTTTCTGGTCTCATCACATGGCTCTTGAAATACCTCCTTTGCCCCATGTTTCTACTCTGCGTGTTACCTTAGAGATTTGTAATGAAAACAAATTCCCTGATATTTTAGTTGTGCAGTTTTTGCCACAATAGTAGTGCATCTGACTCAAATGAAAACACAAGAGCTGTCAATTTTCTTCATACACTGTGGACTGACAAATGGATACTTAGGTTTTTAGTTTTCTTAATGCTAAAATGAAATCAGCTGTTAGGAAATTCAGTTGGTTGCCAAGTAGGCAAATAACAAAAACACAGCTCTATACTCAGTTAATAGTAATAAAAGTGTTCATTCAAAGACTGTGTATCAAATAGTGGAACTTCAAAAATGCCTGAGTTAGAGAAAGCAGAAGGGAATCGTCTCAAACTGCAAGCACATAACACTTGTGAACACCAGCAAAATTTGCCTTTGAGTCTTTGTAAAGATTTCTATTGTACCTTTAAAGAATTTCTACCCTACATAGATATCGATGGCCAAAAACGTTGCTATTTTAATACCTTCTGTTTAGTTTTCTTGAAAATTTCATTTTGGGGACTCCTGATTTGAGTTTTTAGTATTTCATGATTAAGAGATTACATTATTTCCATTAGTTAAGCAGTTAATTTAAATAACTGATCAGAGATATATGAGTTAGAGAAAGGGGTGACTTGAATTAAGATGTGGGCTATTTTAATCAAGACGTGCTATATTCAGTAAACTCTGTAAGATCAGTGAAGGGAGAAAATGTATTAAGGTTAATCAGTTTTGGAGAATTGTAACTGGTAGATAATGTGCCCTGATTTTTTTCTCGGTGACAGGTGTAATAAGCACAATCACTGTTCATCTATATTTCACTGAGCATAAATGCAAATTTCACATTTTCACAGAAGAGAGAATTTTATTACATTATATTGATTTAGAAATAATTCATTAACCTCTACTCCTTCTTTTTCTTTACATATCAATCTGTCTCTATTCGAGATTTTATCTTCACTTTTCAACTGGTTACCGTGAAGTATCTTATATTGCAGGCTATTGCGAGACTGTCTTTTATACATGCGGCTTTGTCTTTCTTGACACAAAAATGGTATTTGTTTTCTACACATTTTTGGATATTGTTTGGGTGTTCAGGAATGCTTGTATGTATTCCTGAAGTTGAATATTTTGATGATGTTATATAATGCAAATTATTTGTTGTGATTTCCATGAGCTTCCACCAGTTTTTGAAAATGAGAATGTTTATATGTCAATTTTTCTTCCTCTTCCAAAATCAGGTGAGTATAAATGTTAATTGATATACTAGGACAGCCTATTGGATTAATGACTTTTAGTGGAGAACAGGTGTTACTATCTACCCCAGCTCCCAGTCCAGGACACTTGGTGATATCCGGACATATTTTTGATTGCCGTGAATTCATGGATGGAGGTTGGTACTGGCAGGTAGGCATAAAGGCCAGGGATGCTGCTAAATATCTTATAATGTACGGCATCTCTGGCCTTTATAATGATCTGGTCCAAAATATTAACAGTGCTTGAGGTTGAGAAATCCCGTATTAGATGATTGGCACTGAAGCCTGGAGTCCATTAGTTTTTAGAAGTGTGAAATCAGAGACAGCTTAATTTCTGTGTTTCTGTTCTTTTTCCATAACAGTTGAAATTAGAACATCAAATAAACAATCCCAGATGCACAAAAATTTAAACACAAGGATGCTTATCAAATTTGACTTATAAAGGTGAAAGGTAGAAAACAATCTAATATCTAACAATATTTAAAATTTATAGAATTAATTATGGTTAACATATTATTGGAATATAAAAGTACAAAACTTATAATGTAGATGAGTATTGCAATAATATGGGAAATATTGACTGTATAATATGAAACATTATTATACCATGTGACATACAGAAAGATCTAATATTAGAAATATATGTTTATATGTTGTTTGTTTATTCTTATAGAAAAAGACTGAAAACAAAAATGTTATCTCTGGGATTATAGATCAGTTCTGCACCTAATATTTTTAATTATAAAAATAGCAATGACAGGAGGAGGAGGAAGATGGTGGCGTGGTAGGAGGAAGCAGATTCTACTTCTCCTACACACAGGAAAAAATCCTAGCCGTTCTAGGTAGGAACAGAGCAAACAGCCAACATTATCATAAGATATATGAAAATAGGAGATCACAAATTGTAGCGCACATTGAAAAACCCGACGGTAAGGAGACTAAGTGGATCAGCACAGGGACCAGGGAGGTTGCAGCTCCAGGCCCGGTGCTCCAGGGTGTGCCTTGGAGCTCCCGGGAGAGAGCTGGGTCAACCACTCCCTCCCTGGCCAAACAAGGATTGAGCAGCACCAGGGGAGGCCGGTTTACTGGAGGACACAGAGAGAGGAGTGAGAGAGGAGTGAGGATGAAGAGGCACCCACACAGGGGCTGAGAGCACCCACACATAGCCCTGGTGAAAGTGTGTACCCCACCTGGTGTGTCCAAAGGCACCCACCTCTACACCCACGCCCCCAACCTGGAGAGAGCGTGGTTTGGTGGAAGTCTCAGAAAATACAGCCTTCAAAAAGGAAAAGGCGCGGGAGCTCCCTGGGACCTGTGAGGCCCAGGCCCTGAAGTTGGGGGAAGTGGGCACCCCCCGGGATCTAGAGAGTGCTCACCTGTGAACCTGGAAAAGGCGTGGGCACTCAGCGGGACATCAGAACACATGGTAGTGAACTCCCAAGGACGTGCATAGGAGCACTTACCCCCACACACAGGTCCCTTCTGGGAGGCACCAGATGGGCTTTGGGGAGAACACGTGTCTACCCTAGGAAAAGTACACCAGAGGCTGACTGAGTCCTGAACGGGAACAGAGAAAAACTGTCTGCAGTTGCCCCTCAGTGTGCTGAAGCCAGCTAGAAAAACCGGTTTGGCCAGTCTGAAACCAACAATAGATGTGTGTTTTTTTTCCCCATCTTTTTTTTTGTTTGTTTTGTTTTTTGTTTGTTTTCTTTTAATTATTTTTAAATAACCTTTTATCTTTTAATTATTATTTTTAAATTTATCATTTGTTTATATTTCTCTGTCTGTCATCCTAGAGTTGACCCTTCTCCCTTGCTTTCCAAATTTATCTCTTCTTCTTCCTTCCATCTACTGCTTTGTTCCTTCCTTTTCTTTTTTTTGAACCTGCAAGTAATTGCATAATTGTATTATCATTATTTCATTATTCATACACCTTTTATTTTAATAGTATTTTGGTATTCCTCTTCTTTCTGGATAGTCTTCTTTGCTTGGCTGGTTATATTGTATCATTCCATAGGTTTCCCCTGTTATCTCATTCATAGTGTATTGCTAATTTACTGTCCTTCATTGGTGTTCCATTAGTACAATACTCTCTATTCCTGAGTACAAGGCTCAATACTCTCCATTCTTGATATCTAGATTTCATAGATTCTGTCATATGATTGTTGCTCTAATATTACTGTAAATAATACCTATTCCATACAATTGTAAATACTTCATGACACCCATCCCAGATCTTAGTCCATTTCACAGTTTCCTGAACTCTATTACTATAGTGGTTAACTCTATTCTCTCACACACTACACCTATTTACTACTCTTTATTCTCACCCTACCTCAGAATCTGACTTCCCACATCCTCACTGCTTTCTAGAGCCAACTCACAATCATTTCCTTCCCCACAAGAGTCTTATCTTCTTTACATCCTTTCTTAAAAGTGGCTAGTGGGGTGGAAGATCACAATTAACACTATACATAGCCAAAGTATCTCCTATCTCCTCTCTACTGGCTGCTACTGTAAATATCATAGAATACTTTCTTGCTGTCTTAAACCATTTTGCCTCACCCCTCCAACTGATCACAAAAAAGAGTAGGTAGAAACTGTGAACACCT
>CM052544.1:83968948-83983434 GCA_028533065.1 Trachops cirrhosus | reverse complement strand
ACTTCAGGGGAGAAGGGAAGGGTTTACAGGAACAAATATAAAGGACATATGGACAAATATAGGAGGGTTGGAAAAGGGAGGGAGGAGGGGAGGGATGTGTGGGTTGGCTGGAGTCGGAGTAAAGGATAGAAACTATTTTTTAATAATGATTAAAAACAAATTAAAAAAATAAAACCGTAATGAGACACCACTTCACACCAGTGAGAATGGCCATCACAAACAAATCAACAAGTAGGTGTTGGAGAGGATGTAGAGAAAAGGGAACCCAGTGCACTGTTGGTGGGAATGCAGACTGGTGCAGCCACTGTGGAAAACAGTATGGAACTTCCTTAGAAAACTAAAAATGGATCTGCCTTTTGACCCAGCAATTCCACTGCTGGTATTATACCCTAAGAACTCTGAAACACCAATCCAAAAGAACCTATGCACCCTATGTTCATAGCAGCACAATTTACAATACCCAAGTACTGGAAGCAACCTAAGTGCCCATCAGTAAATGAATGGATCAAAAAACTATGGTACATTTACACAATGGAATATTATACAGCAGAGAGAAAGAAAGGGCCCCTACCCTTTGCAACATCATGGACAGAACTGGAGAGCATTATGCTAAGTGAAATAAGCCAGGCGGTGAGGGACAAATAATGTAGTATCTCACCTTTAACTGGAACCTAATCAACAAAAGAAAAAAGCAAGCAAAATATGACCAGAAACATTGAATTTAAGAACAATCTGACAGTAACCAGAGGGGAAATGGAAGGGGTAATGGGGGGAAGGTTTTTCAGGAACTGCTATAAAGGACACATGGACAAAACCAAGGGGGGTGGAATCAGGGGAGGGAGGTGGGTATGGCTGTGGTGGCGGAGAGTAGTGGAGGGTAAATGTAGACAACTGTAATTGAACAACAATAAAATAATTTCAAAAAAAATAGCAATGACATTTTGATAGTGTGATGTGGTTGAGAGAACAACCCTGAGGCCTGACAGAGGTAAGTTTGCACCCTCACTCAGCGGCTCACTTGCTTTATGAACTTGGGCCCCAGTTTTTCATTTGTAAATGTAATGTCCCTTTTGAATGGTTGTTTTGAAAATTAAATGGCACTCTATCTAAGTTATCTGGTCAAATTTAGCTCTCTTCCCTCTTCCTTCAATGAGATAAGTTAAGGCATTAGTATGAGGGTTCTTGAAGGTGTTTACCTTTTTATGCACTCCCTACAGTGCCTAATGGAGATCTCAGATCTCAGAGCTCAGTCAGGCCCAGAAGTGTAACTGCTAATTTCTATGTAGCTGCATTGGAGAATTTGGTCTGATGCCATATTCCCATCCCTAACACTACCTGCCTCCCATTTTCAATTCATTTTGATTCAATTTTATTCAGTTCATCAATTCACTTTAATTTAGTTCAATCCAACTTACAACTATTAATGGGGCACTTATCTATTTATATGATAAAAATTAATATGAATAAAACAAGGTCTGTTTTCATCACAGCCTCACAGCCTGTCAGACAAGGCAGGTGGTTATATAAAAAAAACTCTAACTCAAGGTGGAAAATAAATACAAACTGTGAAGTAAATGGACAGGTAAGTAAAAAATGGAAACATTGTGCAAATCTAAGAGCTTGGTGTAGCCTTCAGGAGTGGAAGGATTTAGCTGAGGAATGGGAGAATATTTTAGGTGTCCCTTGCATGTTGCACAGACCCTGGGAAGGTATATAGAATCCGTGTATCTTCAGAAACAGCCAAAGCTCTGATGTGGCTGGTGTAGAGTAGAAGCTCAGGAAGAATGAGCATTGACTGAAAATGATGACTTGGGTAGATCAGTGAGGCCCTTGATATGGAGCTGAGGAAACAAGGTTTTGCTTTGTGTGCAGAGGGAAGTCACTGAAAGTTCTTAATGGGGAAGTGATTAGTGAACTCAGCAAGATTTAAAACCTATTTCACCTTGTACAAAAAGTAGGCTAGCTTACTCTACACTACACATCTCTAAGCAAACCCCATATGAGTAAGTATTTTTGTAACTAATTAGAATTAAGACATTTTAGAGAAAACTATTTAGAGCAAGGATAGTATTTCATGCTTTGGTCCTGATAAATAGTGATTGAAGGTATAATGGTAATGATCAATTCCAGAATAAAATTATTATTTCTACCTCTAAAGTGATCAGATAGAATTAATCCGAGGAATTCATCTTTTATATAGTGAAGAAATAAATTGATATCAATGCTTAAATTATTAATTCCAAATTCTCCAACTTAAGAAATATGATTTAGAGACATACTTTTGAGTATATATTTCATGTGGTCAGTCTGTAGGATTTATTTTTGAGAAGATTGTGCTCTTGGCTTATAACATTGTTAGTATTTTCATAGAGAAGAAAATCTTACTTTAATGGTTAGAAAACTTCTAACTTCAGTGCTTATGTTATTAAATTTAAAAAATGGCCCAAGGAAGCAGCAGATAAAAAGAGTTTGCTTATCTGAGGAAAATATACTAGACCAGAAGACCTATCCACTTTTTTTAAAGTTGATTCTATGGAATATGTTGGCCTATTACCAAAATATGTATTTTAAGACTTATATTTCTTTCTAAGCAGTGATTTGCAGTCCATTTCCAAGTCTAAGGTGATTTAAATTACATGATTTCTCTGTGCATTTCAAGTAAGGTTTTTAATATTTTAGTTTTAAGTAATAAAATGCCATTCAAGTGTGTAATTTATTACTAAATCCATTAATATTTATAGCCAAAAATCATTTTTCTGAATGATGGGAAAAAACTTCTCAATATCACTTCTTGCCTAGAAAAAAAATAAGCAATAACAATGAAGAATCCTGTGACAGAAATATATTATATGCATACATTTTTGGTAAACCCCCAACATAACCTTTTTTTATTAAATCATTTTCTATAAGATCTAATAGTCCAAAATTGTGAGTTAAATTTAGTTAATAGATTGAATATTTGGAAATGTTTATGTGGTTGTATAGCACTCCATAAACGGATTCTGGAAACTTTCTTTTGAAATGAACAATTCAACTCATTAGATGCACTATTTTACCTGTTTAAATAAGGGTTTGTGATGTCCACTGACATCAATAATTAATTCATTCATTTGATAAATATATATTCAAACCTTGATATACACCAGACACCTTTCTAGGCACTGAAATACAGTAGTGTAGAAAGGCAAATTCCCAACTTTCATGGCTTTATGGAACTTGTATTTTGGTAGAAATTGGCAACTATTTCTTTCATTTTCAATTATATTGATAAATAAAAAGTATAAGTCATCTTTCATGCATTTCATTCATTCTCATACTCTGTAAACTTTTGATATGTTTCTTCTGTGTGCCAGGATTGTGTTGTATCATGGAGGCTCTGAAAAAAGGAACACCAGTGTCGATGGCTTTGAAGAATCCAGGGTCATTTCTGGTTCCATTCTGGGGGTCTAACTTATCTTCTGCTTGAATTACCACAATAGCCTATGTGATCTTATTCCTGCTTTCAGTTTGCTGATTCTCACAATCCACGAGGAAAACCACTGTTAGATTCATCTCCTTGAAAACCCCACTTACCACGTTACTTTCTGCTTGAGAATCCTGAATGTATACCTATTTTCTATGAGAACAAGTCTTAATTCCAAAATCTGGCATGTCAATGTCAGTGTCAATCCAGGCAGCAGAACCGTTGTTTAGGAATAAGATCTAATAACTAGCTGTCTGAGAAGCTGGGGAAGTGAAAATCTGCAAGGTGAGCTGGAGGCTGAAAGAAGTTCCTCAGAGGCTCCCTCAAAAGTTAGATGCATCCCTGCTGAGTGGAGCCGTGAGGGGAACTGCGGGAGAAGCCTAGGAAGGCTGTGCTCTGCATCAGGTGGTGGTGGGTTTGCAGTCGCTGTTGGTTAACAGCGGACAGGTAGGGAGAAGAGTGGGAGGGAACAGAGTGGAGGAAAGTTAGGACTCCCTGGCACCTGTCTGTACTTCCCCATCTCTAACCTTAATGACTGTCAGAGGTTTGTGACTATGGACTCATCCACCTTCCTAACCTAATGCAATTTTTTTCTTTGGGAGAACTCTAACTTGAAACAATAGAAGAATGGATTCTGTGGAGCAGAGTTCTAGGCTTGCCAAACTGATGTAGTACAATGTTCCCACACAGTGTGATATACAGTCTTATTTCTTCTAATTTCCCAATCTCAAGTGCCTTTTTTCTTCTTTCAAACTGGTTTCTCCTTACAGGCAAGAAGGGGCTGGAAGGAATTATTCCAAGTCATGAAAGGCAAGGACCTACATCCAAGATTACTCTATCCAGCAAAGCTTTCATTTAGAATGGAAGGGCAGATAAAGTGCTTCCCAGGTAATGTCAAGTTAAAGGAGTTCATCATCACCAAGCCATTATTATATGAAAGGCTAAATGCACTTATCTAAGAAAAAGAAGCTCAAAAATATGAACAATAAAATGACAACAAACTCACAACTATCAACAAATGAACCTAAAAGAAAAGAAAAACAAAAAAAAAACTAAGCAAACAATTAGAACAGGAGCAGAATCAGGGAAATGGACATCACATGGAGGGATTTCAGTGGGGAGGAGAAGGAAGGAATGGGGGGAAGATACAGGGAAGATGAAGCATAATTGGTAGGCATAAAATAGATGGAGAGAGGTCAAAAATGGTATAGGAAACAGAGAACTCAAAGAACTTATATGTACAACCCATGGACATGAACCCACCAACAGGGAAAAGCTGGAGGGTTGTGGGGTGCAGGGTTGAGGGGGGATAAAGAGGAAAATTGGGAAAACTGTAATAGCATAATAAATAAAAAATACTTAAAAAAACTGGTTTCCTTACTTCACTTTACAGTCATTTGACTTATCCTATTGCCAGGCTTTGTTAATACTATTTGATGTATCTGCAATCCTTTTCTACCTTCTCTAAACCAGTCTGCATACTCATTCATTGAATCCCATTTAGATTAGATTATTCATTGAATTTGAGATTACAAAGGCTTTGACTTTGTTTAGTATTTTAATGGAGCTTATGAATATAATCTTTATTTGAAATTCTCTTTTGTGCTACTTTTAAATGGCTGTAGAGTTTTGAGAAGGATATAATTAGCAACTTGAAAAACTATCATTTCCCAGAGAAATGTTCATGGATCTTTATGAGAACAATTCTGATTGAATGTTGGGAGTGGCAGAGTTGCATAGATTTAGGACCAGGCAATCTAAAACTGGGAGAAAAAAAAACTTGGTAAAGGTATACTATTTTTAAGTATGAGGAATAAATAGAAAGGGTGTTTATCATGTTGTAAAGCACAGAACAAGGTTGGAAGCCAGGTTTACCAGAAAGCTAAGAAAGGTTGTGAGAAAAAGAGCAAGTTCAAAAATCGTGCTCACTTTTCAGTATGACCCCATATTGATATGTGTGAAAACAAACACAAACAATGAAGTGGCTGATGTTGCCAAGTCCCTGGACTCCTGCTGGGCCCTGTTCTTCGTGCTTTCCATATGTTAACTCAGCGACCCACTGAGCCCAGAGAGAGAAGTACTTTCTTCTCTCCACTTTATAAGGAAAATGTGGTATAAAGAGTTTCATTTTTTTGGCCTACACTCTCATAGCTAGTAAAATATGGAGGTAGAGTATGAACTCAGCCGATCTGGCTTCAGAACCTCTGTGTTTTTTTAATGTTATTTTTTCACCATTGCACTACATTATCTCTCTATTTAATAGACACTTAATTTGTGAAGTTAATAAAAGCAACTTATTTTCTTCCTGACTACCTAAGATATCCCCAAAGCAGAAATATTAAAAGTGCTAAACATTCAGTAGCATCAATCCATCAGTTTGGGAATCAGAGGATGGTTCCCTCTACCCTTTTACCCCTCAATTCTTAATTTTCACACGTGCTTTTCCTTGTCAGTGACTCAAACAAGAGATGCAGATTATGAGACACAGACCAGCAGCATCAGTGTGTATCGCCTGGGAACTTGTTAGAAATCCAGAATCTCAGGTCTCGTCAACTATGGAATCAGCATTTGCCTTCCCAAGATTCCCTGGTGATTTATATGCACATTACAGGTTCAGAAAGACTGCTTCAGGCAATCTTCCAGAGAAAAGGTCTCCACCAACCCAGCCCAGCACACCTTCACTGCTCCTCTTCCGGCTATTTCACCTCCTGTTCAGTCTATTATACTAGCAGCACACAAACTTCACATAATGTCACCTGGCGAACTTCGGAAAAAAAAAAAACAGATTCTTGGATTCCTAAACCCTAAGTCTGTTGAATTAGAGTTTCCTGGAAAAAATATGGGACTTGAAGTTTTTAAAAACTTCAGATTTTCTGAAGCCGAGTTAGATTTGGACCCTTGGGTCTGGACTTCAGTTCCTCTTTCCCCTCTGCCTGGAGAACAGAGGGAATGTGTGACAGACCCCTGCTCATTCATCAGCGTTCAGCCCAAAGATCACCTTCTTTCACACACTGTGCTCAAGTCTTCGGGTGAAATTATTACTGCTTCTCATCATTTTAAATATACTTCAGTTATTGCACCTAGTACATCGTATTAATTGGTTTACATCTCTGTCTCACATCTTGGGGAGAGTTCTGAGGAGGAGCTTCATACATTTTTATTGAATCGATAAATATATAACAGGCTGACGTGTTATGAACATATAGTAGCATTTAGTAACAATGGTAACTTCGCACTATTGACTGACAGCCTGCCTTTGTCTCCATTCCCTCGGTGGTAGAGTTGTCACGGTCCATGCTTGAAGGAGCTCAGAGAGGGGAGGTCTGTGAATCCTTTAATTGCATCATGGTGTATCTTCATTTTCATGAAAAATATTAGATATTTGTAACTAAGTATTAAAGGAAAATGTATAAACACCAAATTATTTCTTTAAATTAGTTTTACAAACAGTTCATAAATACCTTCATGTCAGAAACTAGTCAATGCATTTATTTGTTGTTAATTAAGTTACAAAAATCAGTATATAGGTTTATATTTTAATCCCCAAAGACCTTTTGTATTTTATTTTCCTTATTGAGCAAAAAGGAAAAATGACTCATGGACATGGACAGCAGTGTGGTGACTGCTGGGAGTAGGGGGGTGTAAGGGGGATAAATGGTATTGGAAAAAATATAATAAAAGTTATATATTAAAAACACCCTCTAAGGATTGTTTGAGTATTCAAGATAATGAGAAATATGTTTTGAAAATTTTCCAAAGGAGGATTCTTTTAGAATCAAGAATGAATAGGACTATACTTTGACTTTCTTTTACCTTTTTAACAAAATATGAACTTTTTATAGAATTCTGGATGTTAGGAACTTCAAAGAGAGATTCATAGGAATCACACATTTTTAACTTCTAGTTCTAATTCTTAAATATAGACCTTCCCAATGGAAGGCAGAAATTGGCTTTTCTGTGAGCACAGGCAGCTTCCTGATTCTTTAATTTATAATTGCTCAAGCTATTTGGCATAACTAAATTAGGTAAGACAGCTCGGTAATGAGGCCATGTGGCCATGAGATGACATCAATAAAAATGAATGAAAATCTGCCATGTAAGTACAGCTTCCTTGTTTGTAGAAAATATTTTGCTGCAGGATTATTAAAGAAACATTGTTACCAATTGGAATCAGATGGAATATCTACTAGCTTGTAGACAGCTAGTAGATATCTTTTAGATTTTATTCTTCCCAAGGTTCATCATAATGAACCTGGTTTTTCCAATCATAAAACAAAGTTGCCAATTTTAGACTTATAATCAAAAGTATAATTATAGGGGAATATGTAAGCATAATATATGTTCTTTCAAAGATAGTTAGAGTAAATGTTTCTTCTTCCTTAGGAACAAATTTATCTACTAATTGGGTCCAAGATGATGGACATTATTGAAGACAAACCATCCTAACTACCAAACATAACTGAGTTTATGACCCTAAAGCTTTATTACTAAGTATAAAGGGAAGGTTTGTACAAGGATGACACTGAAAAATAAAATGTTTTTATTTCCATTCCAACTATATATGTATATAGATATATTACAGTACACACACATGCACACATACATACAATATATATACAGGGATACAGGGTCCAGCACAAGTAACACCACTTTTTTATTACAAACTCTTTTATTACAGAAGCATAAGCATGTAATCCTGTAATATAACAATGTCACACTCAAGCACACCATATGACATTTTAGGTGAAATGTTCAAATTGCTGTTCATCTTGTATGAGACATTCTATGTACACCCTACCAACCACACCCAAAAAAGCCCTACTTCTGCTGGACCCTGTATATATCTCTATCAACACCTTACTTCAGTAGAAAGTCACATTAAGAAATGCAGAAGACAAGACAAATATGGAGAAATTAGTGAAAGTCCAGACATGAAAACGATCTTATAGAGTTAAAAATAGAAACAATGGAATAAAGACCAGGAAACATTTAAGAGAAATGCAACTCCATGTATACGTAGTCATATCAATAGAATTAAAAGGTGTGAAACTTACCACAATTGATGAATAGCCTAAGTAAGTTCTCACCTAATGAACTAATGAATAGATCGAATCAACCAGATTTATTTAGCATCACCTGAAGGAGACAGCTTATTTATTTATTTATTTATTTATTTATTTATTTATTTATTTATTTAGCAAAAAGCCTATATCTTCAATGAAAAATAAAAATTGACCAGTGGGATAATTTCTTTTTAGTAATTGCAAAAATAATCCTTATTTCTAATTCTCCACATTAGCCATTTCAAATTTATTCTTTGAAATAGTGAAGTGTGTTCTTCCTGGTGATTTTATTTAGTTTCACACTTTCAAATACTATCTGTATATATGCTGATCAGCCTCAAGTCTGTTTCTCAAGTTGAGATTTCTCACCTGAGTTCTAGAATCCTACATCCAACAGTGCTCTGGGTGTCCGTAATTATTTGTTCCATGGTCACTGTACTCTGAACAAGCCCAAAGCAGAAATAACACTCCTCCACTCCAAATAAGCTCTTCCAGTTGTTCAATTAGGAATTTTTGCAGTCATCCCTAATTCTTCCTTCTCTTTTCAATATTCAGAAGCAATCAATAACCCAATCATATAGTTTTTGCCTCCTATTATTTTGATTCTACCTCATCCTTTTATGCTGTAAGTCAGATGAATTCCTAGGGCAGATATTAATCCCATCTCTCCTCATCTTGACTATAACAATGGTCTTTTTCTAAGAGCCCTTATGTATAATTGTTTTCTTTCTTCTACTTTATTTTCTACACTGCCAACAATGTAACCTGTTGGCTTCATATATATTCATTCCATTTCCTTTCTAAAAATTCTCCCTCTCGGGCAACAGGATAAAGCCTATGCTCCCTGGCATGTCATACCCAGCCCTTCTGGATCTGACATCTGCAGTAATTCGAACCTCACTTATATTTTTCATCTCCCATTTGAGCTATGCTAGTACTAACCTTTCAGTTCTTGAACACCCTGTACTCATGCATGCTTCTGTGCCATTGTTCATTCTCTATTTGTGCCTGCAATGTCTTCTTTTCCCTTTTCAAGTAGCTTTTCCAGCTCGATGTGTAAGCTCAAGCATATTCTGAATCCTCCATGACTTTCCCAAGGAGGTTATACTTCTGAAATTCCAAGTGGTATTGGGAAAAATGGTTCTTATTGTTTAGATTTTTTATTTCTTTAATACTAACCTTAAACAGTTCTGTTCATTGGTGACTTTTTTGTAAGCTTCAAAAGATGACACGTGGCTGTGTCATCTCTGTGGCATGGCCCATAGATGATGACCTCCTAGACATGGGCAACCATTTCTCAGGGGCTGGAGGGCCACCAGAGACTTGCCTTAGTGACATCTGAGGGACAGTGAGAGTTTCTAAATGAGAAGAAAAAATAATAAGAAAAAAGTAGCTGGAAGCATTATTAGTGTTACTGAATCGATATAAGTATTAATTGGTCCCACAAATACTTTTAAATAATACATATTTATCAGTATACTATGTATTATGTGTTAAACTGATTATTTTTTTCTTTGTACCACTAAGACTTAATTTCAGACGCTTTTCTTATTTTTCCTTCATAGCAACCCCCTCCAAAGAGGTGATAACATAGGCTTCCAATAAATCCTGAACATCTGTCTATTCGTGAGGCAGGCCAGTCCTCCAAGTTCCAGAATGTGTTTAGTATGGCGACATGCTCCTGTATTTCTGTGGAAAAGAAAATGATTTTCACAATTTTAGGCCTAACTGCACAATGTATTGTTGGAGCCTTTGCTCCTATTCTTCTCGAAGTCAGACAACAGTCTTCAGGGACGATCTGTTCCCACCTTCATACTTCTTGTTGGATGCCTTAATGAGATTTTTGAAGGTTAATTGATGCAGACATTGGCCCGCAGGGTCTGCGTCATTATGGATGAAATGAGACATTCACACAGATTACAGAGTCTGGTGGAGGAAAAGGGACAGCATGGCTTTTCTCTCAAGGGGAGCAAAAGCCTTGGCCCTTGCCGTGACCAGTTTTTATTGGGTTTCTCTGCCCATTACATGATGGTCTTCATTTACTATGCACAGGTTCACTTTAGGTGGTTACCTTTTACAGAAAACAAGGGAGACAATGCTGCTAATCGCATCACAGAAGAGGGATATTTGCAAATGAAAAGGCAAAAGTGGTTGAACTGGTTACACTCATCCTTGGAAGGTTTAGCATGGATTTTAGGAAGTTACTTTGCAGTAAATGTTCTCAATTCAGGGTGAGGGAGTTTTTTAGCAAGAGCAAGACTCAAAGTGGCCTAGGTACATTGCAGGCTTGATTCCCCATGGGGGAACCTATCTGTGGGTGTGGGTCCTGTGCATCTCCGAGTTGGAGCTGGGCCCATGCCATGCAGAATTGTCTCCTACAATTAATAAAACCATTTAAATTTATATACTGTACTTTTTAAAGAGACAATCCTTTGCTCTAAAATTTTCAGAGTATCTCTTATAAACAAAATGTGCATAACAGCCAAACCAATATTTAACTCTTTAGCTACAGGCAAAATTCAGAGTCTGGAAAGCTAGTAACACCTATTCAGTGAGTATATGAATTTCTCATTGCTGATGTAATAAATTGTCACAAACTTGGTGGTTTAAAACAGTACAAGTTTACGAGATTATAGTCCTAGAGGTCAGAAATCCAAAATACATCTTACGGGGCAAGGTGTTCGCAGAACTGGCTCCTTTTGTAGGCTTCAGGGGGAATCTGGTTCTTAGCCTTTTCAGCTTCTAGAAACTGCCTGCCTTCCTTGGCTTATGGCCCCTGTCTCCATTTTCAACTCCAACAGCATAGCATCTTCTAATCTCTGTTTGTTTCCGTCATCACATCTCCTGACTCTTTTACAAGGGCCCTTGTGATTATATTGGGCCCACAAGCTAAACCAGGGTAGTCTCTGATCTTATTACCTTAACTTAATCATATCTGCAAATTCTTTTTGCCATGTAAGGCAACATATTGATTTTGGGGATTAGATGTAGACTTCTTTGGAGGCATTATTCAGCCTTCTATTGTAGATATTTTATAATAATGCCTATTTAGTGATAAAATCCTGAATATGTTTTTCAACTAGTAAACCTAAATGTCATGAATCAAATATTAAGACCCCTTTTAAGAAAAGGATGAGTAATTTTTTCCCCATTTGACTAATAAGAGCCAAATATGGAACTGTCGTGTACAACAAAACAGAGAGAGGCACAAATTACATGAGAGGGATTTGGGGATAAACCTCCCAATGTGAAGAAGGAGCTCTGAGCAGGAGTTTGACAGCAAAAGTAAGATCCTGCTGTACAGTGCCCACCATGAACATGATAAAAAATGATTTCACACTCAGACTTTGCTGATCACATGGACCCCTGGCAACTTAAGATTAACACTAGTTGGTACTGTGACATTTATAATTAAAAGTAAGGTACAGCTATACAGTTAGCTAAATAAACAGAACAAATTTAGATGGACCCTTCAAGTACTAGGTTGACCCTATCATGTGGGAACACAAGATGGTTCCTGGAGGTTGATTTACAAGAATTACAGACATCTGCAAGCCCTGGACACTTGAATCATGATTCAGTGGCCTTTCAGAAAGACTGCTTCATCAGCACATGCTCAGCTTAGTGAGGCTGCTCCTCATCCTTTAAAAAAATGGAGTTTATATGTTTAGGGACCCTCAATACTTACCTTGTCATTTTTTGTATTAGTAAGCTGATATGTATTAGTTCCAGAAAGAGATGTCATAAGAAAATATTAATGTTTAATGCACAATCAATCACAGAATGTACCATCAAGGACATCATTAGAACTGGCAACAATATGAGTGTAAGAGGCCATTTGCACAGGAAAGAGAGCAACTACTAATCTTACCCACCAAGCCTGTAAACACTTGTTTGGCTTGCTGATTATAAATTCCAAAGGGCTAATTTTTAAAAGAAAAAAATTATGTAATTCATAATCCAGTAAGAAAAGTAAAGGGTCAAAGAATCTTCTACTATAACGGTCCAAATTTCAACAGCTAGCATTAGTTATTTTTAATCTTGTACAAATATTTTCAAATGAAGGCCCTTCCTTTTATAGAATACTTGCATCTTATTGTAAATACAAACACATCATTTTGGCTTAGTAATTCCTTCAAGTAAAATACTATTTTTTAATATGTAATGTATATTTAACATTATATAATGGAATTATAATATTGTATAGTAAAGAAATGGATTAAAAATTATTTCAGTAAGGCATCCTAGAGATAAAGATTTTTATAAATATAAAATGTAAACTGAATTTTTGCTAAATAGAATGATATATAATGAAAACTCTTAGGGCCTAGGAACATGACGGTGTGGTAGGAGAGAGCAGATTCTACTTCTCCTACACAAGGGGAAAAATCCTAGCCGTTCTAGGTAGGAACAGAGCAAACAGCCAACATTATCACGACATAAGTGAAAATAGGAGATCACAAATTGTAGCACACATTGAAAAACCTGATGGTAAGGAGACTACGTGGATCAGCCCAGGGACCAGGAAGGTTGCAACTCCAGGCCCAGTGTTCTGGGGTCTGCTGAGGGGCTCCCAGGAGAGAGCTGGGTAAACCACTCCCTCCCTGGCCAAACAATGACTGAGCAGCACCGGGGGAGGCTGGTTTACTGGAGAGCACAGAGAGAGGAGTGAGAGAGGAGTGAGGACGAAGAGGCACCAACACAGGGGTTGAGAGCACCCACACAAAGCCCTGGTGAAAGTGTGCACCTCACCCAGTGCATCCAAAGGCACCCGCCTGTATGCCTGCACCCCCATCCCAGAGAGAATGTGGTTTGGTGAAAGTCACAGAAACCACAATCTTGAAAAAGGAAAAGGTGCGGGCGCTCCCCAGGCCCTGAAGTTGGGGGAAGTGGGCGCCGCCCGGGATCTAGAGAGTGTGCACCCGTGAACCCAGATAAGGTGCGGGCGCTCAGCGGGACATCGGAAAACATGGTGGTGAACTCCCAAGGATGTGCATAGTTGCACCCAGCCACCAAACACAGGACCCTTCCAGGAGGCATCAGGTGGGTTTCAAGGAGAACGCGTGCCTAAACTATGAAGAGTACACCAGAGGCTGACAGAGTCCTGAACGGGAACAGAGAAAACTGTCTGCAGTTGCCCTCAGTGTGCTGAAGCCAGCTAGAAAAACCGGTTTGGCCAGTCTGAAACCACCAATAGGTAGAAACTGTGAACACCTGGATACCTGAAAGAGACTGCACCACTGAATCTCACAGGTATTCTACCACAGAAGTTCACACCATAAACCCAGGGAGCCAGAACAGATCAATTTAAGAAGCTGAGGCTAGCAAGAAGAGTCTCACAAACAATGAGAAGACAAAGAAACAATCCCCAAATGAAGGGAAAGGAGGAAGTCTCAGAAAGAATGCTAAATGAAATAGAGGCAACTCAGCTATCAGATTCTGAGTTCAAAGTAATGATTATCAGGAAGCTGCACGAGCTCACAAAGAGCTACCAGAAACTACAGGAAGCTAAAATGAACTCACTGCAAGCTACATCAGCATGAAAAAGGAAATAGAAACTATGAACAAGGGTCAAGAGGAAATGAAGAATACAATTTCTGAACTGAAGAACACAGTAGAAGGAATGAAAAGCAGGATCGATGAAGCAGAAGATCGGATCAGTGAATTCGAAGACAAAGTAGAGAAAAGCACCCAGAAAGAGCAAGAACAGGAAAAGAGGCTCATAAAGAATGAAGAGGGATTAAGAGAAATGCAAGACAATATGAAATGTAATAATATCCGTATAATAGGGATACCTGAAGGAGAAGAAGAAGAGCAAGGGATAGAAAACCTATTTGAAAAAGTAATGACAGAAAACTTCCCTAATTTATGAGAGAAAAAGTCACACCAATCCAGGAAACACAGAGAGTCCCAATCAAGAGGAACCCAAAGAGGCCCACCTCAAGACACATCATAATTAA
>CM052544.1:83884664-83968448 GCA_028533065.1 Trachops cirrhosus | reverse complement strand
GGTGGGAATGCAGACTTGTACAACCACTATGGAAAACAGTATGGAACTTCCTCAGAAAACTAAAAATGGATCTACCTTTTGACCCAGCAATTCCACTGCTGGGACTATATCCTAAGAACCCTGAAACACCCATCCAAAAGAACCTATGCATCCCAATGTTCATAGTAGCACAATTTACAATAGCTAAGTGCTGGAAACAACCTAGGTGCCCACCAGTAAATGAATGGATCAAAAAACTATGGTACATTTACGCAATGGAATTCTGTGCAGGAGAAAGAAAGAAGGAGCTCCTACCCTTTGCAACAGCATGGATGGAGCTGGAAAGCATTATGCTAAGCAAAATAAACCAGGCAGTGAAAGACAAATACCATGTGATCTCGCCTTTAACAGGAACCTAAACAACAAAACAAAGAAACAAGCAAAATATAGCCAAAGACACTGAAATAGAGGACAGGCTGACAGTGATCAGATGGGAGAGGGGAGGGAATTTCAGGGGAGAAGGGAAGGGTTTACAGGAACGAATATAGAGGACACATGGACAAAACTAGGGGGGTTGGAAATGGTAGGGATGGGTGGGTGGGCTGGAATGGGAATAAAGGATAGTAACTGTACTGAATAAACTAAAACTAAAAAAAATAATTAAAAAAAGAAAACTCTTAGAGGTGGTATCCCTAAATTTTCGACTCACAGGTTAGAATTGAGATGCCCCCTGGGCTTAACAAGGAAGGTCACAGGGGAGGACACATACACAGACACAGGGAGTGGTCTGAAAATGTCCATAAGATAATAGAACCATAGAATTTTAGAGATGTAAGGGATCATAAAAAGATCATTTAATCTAAGCCCTTTATTTCCAGGTGAAGAAACTGATATTTAACATTACACTATTGCCAATCAAATGTTTAAAAAATTGAAGCAACATGTGAAATGGTCATACGTTACTAAAAATTGATCCCCAAAGTTTAACAGCTAGTGGAAATGAAGAAAAAAATTCAAGTGCTTATTAAATTCTAAGTAAGAGTTTAGAAGAGGTTTGGAAATTCTAAGGAGGTTTGGAAAT
Organism: Trachops cirrhosus; assembly: GCA_028533065.1. NCBI lineage: Eukaryota > Metazoa > Chordata > Mammalia > Chiroptera > Phyllostomidae > Trachops > Trachops cirrhosus. Next base: position 83,967,388 of record CM052544.1, on the reverse strand, counting down.
TCTGACTTGGAAAAACAGAGTCAGAGGGTCAAGTCAGAGCCTAGGCTATACCACATGAGATTTACATGGCATCAGATTAGTCACTAAACTTTTTTTTTTTGAGTCTATTGTATTTCATTTATTTTTAAACATATTTTATTGATTATGCCATTACAGTTGTCCCATTTTTTTTCTCCCCTTTATTCTCTTCCACCCTGTACCCACCTCCAACCTGCATTCCCCCACCTTAGTTTATGTTCCTGGGTCATACATATAAGCTTTTTGAGCTGTATTTTTTTAGCTTTCCTCTGTAAGGTTTTGTGAGGCTTGGTGAGTATATTCACCATTCATCTAGTAGCCTAAGCCCATATGTACTCCCAATAGCTGTAACTTAGCTTGTTGAATGGTTTTCTAAACACCAGTATATATGAGTTAATATTCTATTTATTTATAAATTTGATTGATAGAAGTATCTCCTTTAACTTATGTTTTCCTGCTTATTAATGAGTCAATCACTATTGCTACATTTATTTGCTATTTTACTCTATGACTTGGGTGTTTATATCCTTTAAGTATTTTTCTGTGAGTTACTGATTTTATTTGAGGTTTAATTTTTTTTTACTACATAAAGAATATTGCTTTTTATGTTATCTCCATTAAATGTACGTTCTTAAGGTCTGTAGCTTCTTTTTAACTTAATTGATTGTGTTTTTGGTTTTATAGAATTTTAAATTTCAGTATGGTCAAATTTGCCCATATTCTGTGTATGCTTTACTTAGAAAGACTCTCCACATCCTTAGTAAAACTATTCACCTATATTTTCTTTTACTATATTTAAGATTTTTAAACACATATTGATTTTTACTTTATCTGGAACTTGGTTTTGGTGTTTGAATGTTATGGCACGAAGCTGGCATCTCCCAGTGGTTGACTCTCATGTGTTGGGTCGATGCTGTTATTTGCTGGCTAAGTCTTAGTTTTATCCAGTGACTACAAATAGGTAAGTGATGAGCAGTTTGATATATTGTCACATCAGTAAGAAGTATGTAATAGAAGCAAGGACAGTAACACTAACTGGGAAAAGAGACATAGCATCTTTGCTTTGAGCTGGTTTGTTTGAGGAAACTCACTCTTTCTTATGAAGTAAAAAATCTGGCTGTTTTGTGCTCCTAGTTCCCAGAATACTAAAGAATGTTATGATTGATGGACCATTCATAATGTTAGTCTGAATTTAGCTTAGATGTGTTCAATATTTATACTAGCACTGTATCCGATTTCCCTTAAGATGAAAATTGAGGAAATTCTGAGTATAAGTTTATAGGTGTGTATAAATGTTTAAGCACATATAAATTGTTGCTGTGTAACTTGTTACATCTTCCAAGAGACATCTGAAGCATTCTGTAGCATTGCTATTAGAATGTTATCCTAGGAAGCTCAAATGAATTCATCTTTACCATTGTAGATACTAAGAGTTAGATACTCATGAGTTAACATCTATATGAAATGTCAGTGAAAAAAATATTTTTCCTTTGTTAAGATGATATACTCTTTGTGTGATTAGGAACCTAGCCCCTAACTTGCCAAATCTGGAATGTAAAAACTAAGAATTTAGAAGCAGGAAGAATTTTTCAACTTGTGGAAAATGTTCAGAGTTGTGGGAGGGATTCGTCACTGTATATCAGAAGCAGAGGGCCCACTCAGGAAAGACATTCTTGTGTCCCAGAAGAACCCTGAGCAGTCTGACCCCACTGGCTGGGCTCTTCTCCACACTCAGGTGGAGAAGAGAGTATGGGAAAGAAAGGTGTTTTTGTTTTCATTTTGTTGTTTTTTCCTAATGGTAAAAACAAAAGGGTAGGTCAGTTGACCCGCTGTTAAGGAAAAAAAAATGGTATCCAACACCACAAGCCTTCAGGTTCCCAGATTAGCGACGCCCCAAAGCTTGATGTCTGCACAGGAATCACTGCTGTTCTGCTCTTAGATTGTACATGTTTTCTGAGTCTGTATTAGCACCAGAAGATTCTGCGTAGACAGGGTTGGCAAAAGTAGGTTTACAGTTGTGAGTACACAAAACAGAGTTTATTCTTGTATTATTATTTATTAATTATTGTATTATTTGTACACAATTGTAAACTTTCTTTTGTCTACCCCTGTATGCTGTTTAGCTCTGCTTCGTCTGAGATCTTGCGGCTGAAGAAGAGCATAGCTTTGCTGTGCACGCCAGGAGAACTTGGAGGGCACAGGTGCAGCGACAGAGCATCCCGGGACTTCTGATCTCCCTATCAAAAGGTCTCAGTTAATTTTTTTTCTAACAAGGGGAAATTGCAGTATATTCTTAAAACTAGTATGATTTAGCATATTCTGATTTGTGCTAAGACTACTGTAAAATTTGAACAGTTTGTATCTCTCCTGACATAGTTCATGAACTAAACAAACAGAGTACATCCTGCAGAGAGTGGATATGTGCTATGCAAGAATAAGAAATGGCTTTCTGCTCCATGCAATGAAAGCATGTGCAAGCTATCTACCCAGCTCATCATGTCCACGCCATGTGCACTAACTAGAATTTTATGATTGTCCGGGAAGTAGATGGATTCTCGTTGCAACACTAATCTCTTTGTTTTGTCATTTGGCTTCTTGACATCTATCTTTAAAATGGTGTGTGTGGATTAGGCATACATTTCTGTTCCTCCTATAATGACGGTAACACTGATACCCTGTGTCTAGTTATAAAGAATAACAAAGCAGTACAGAGTCAGTGTATCTATTCTTCTTTGTGACAAGGAGTGATTTATAGCAACATGCCATGCCGAGCATATGCTCTATCTAACAAGGGCAGTTATTATTTAAGTGAACCATGCTAGATCAAATTCCAAGGAAAGTTTTGAAAACTTTAATTAAATTCTATAGGAAGGTTTCTATTTCTGTTTTATTTGATTGTATGTCTGTGAGTGCCACACATTACTGGGTTATAACACTTGAAAGAATTTTACTATTGAAATCTATGATTCAAAATATTCATCTGATACTTTGTAATTTTGCCTTTTCCTTTTTATTCCTTTTCTGGCCACCATTGTCTGTACATTTTTATTGGTTTATTTATTTATTTAAGACTACAATCACATTTCCAAAGAGCCTATTGAGAAATGTTTTAAACACATAGTGTTGATTTAAAGGAAAAATAGGCAGAGATAATTACAACAACAGCAAAAATTTACTAACCCCATTAAAAGGAATCACATAGTATTTGCACAGGATGTGGATACTTCCAAAAAGCCTTTGCATTCTCATGATCTCATTTCATTTAAGTAGACTTAAATCCTTCATCATATTTTAAGTGGTCTTATTTTGATTTGTATAATTTATGTTGTTTTTCACTAGTGGATAAAATTGAAAACAAGTGTACTATTTAAAAAAAATTGAGAGCCACTTACAGTTTAAGTCGCTATGTGGTTATTTTTCTTTTTTCCAAAGTGGCATGGATGGCTCTGTCAGACTGAGTGTTCACGAGATAAATGAATGGTTTGAGAATGACCATATGCTTTCTCCTCTTGGCGACACACAGCACACTGAAGACACCGCCGCCCAACCTCTGTTCAGCAGAGTCTCCCTCTGTTCTCACCGCAGCTGCATACCTAACACCGAAGCCCGCCAACAGCACCACACTTCTCCTTGCTAGCAAATGACTGTGGATGTACAAGCTTATTTGACAATAACTGTATTTGCTGTAATAACAAGCAAATAATACAGGAGGAAAGAAACTAATCAGGATATTGTTCTTCTGACACATTTAGTTACCTTTTAGAAAATGCCCGCCTAATTTTCAGCTTGACGTGATCTCAGCATCCAATATAAAGCTGAGGATTTTTCATCCCATTGACAGGAATCCATTAATAAAACAACAATCTTTTGTGTATAGTAATCTTTAATCTTATTTTGTCACACACTTCTCAGTAGCATTTCCACTCGTTTTACAGTATAATTTATGGCACCGAAACAACTCCTGCCTTGGAAAAAGGTCACTCTGTCAAGGTTTACTTGTCTTTGAAGAAAAGTAATAGAGCATTATTTATGAACCAAAGAATGCACTTCACTACTTTAATCAATCAGGAAGATGCTTGTATTATTGTATCTTTTGCTGCTACTCACCGCGTACCCCCCCCACCCCAAAATAAGCAAAGGATATGCCAATCATGCTTTTTCTTTTATGTTGCAGAAGGCCTCTTACCTTTCATGTCTCTTCTGCTTTTGTGTTTATGGCACTATGGAAATAACAAGCCTGATGATGTCTTCTATCTGGGAACAATTTGTAAATTGTACGCAAGGGGTTGATATTTTCTAAAGATCATAGAACCTCTGGACAGATTAACTAGCCCCATCCAGTATGCTCATCATGTGAAATTCATCTGATAAAACAGAAGGGGATTTGCAATTAAAAACCTCGTGGATAAAGAAAAAGTTGAAGAGGTTTGAGACTGTCTGAGAATAATCAGCAAAACAAAAGCAATTACCGTGTTTTTGTGCAGAGGATCCCAACACATAACGACAGTTGGTCCCCATATGTTTCTGGAAACCACCACGAGCACAAATTAGAGCATGCTGTGTGGGGAAATGAATTGGTAGTTCATTAGAGAAAACATTTACAATTGGAGTAAATGTCTTCAATAAGGATTTAATTTAAGTTAGAAAGGATGTTGGGTGTGAATTAAATACCAGTAGATACCAGTCCTATCCTAATAAAGTGTGAAAATATGTCTAATTACAAAATAGTTATAGGTCCTTGTATTTTTGGTAATTTATTTTATAATACATGGGCATGACTTTAAAAATATGTAAAAATATTTGAAAATCAACTGACAGAGTCTCATCAGAACTTAATAAAAGGAAATAAGCCACAGAACTGGAAAATGACATATTTGAAATATTATTTTTAAATGTCACCTTAACCAAAGCAGCAAATAGAGTACTGAGGTATTATACTGATAACCTTAAATTATCAGTTTATTTATTTATAGACACCACAAAGATTTTGAGGTGGCTTATATTCAAATAAGGCACTAACCACTCGAAAGAAATGCAACTGATTAACTCAGTAAAAAGTTAAAAAAATAACTCTTCCCTCAAAGTGATCATAGAACTAGTTACATTACCAAATGAGGTAACTGGATTATAAGTCTTTAAAAATTGTCATAGTGACTGGAAAAATTTGCCTTTACATAGATATAGATGACACTTTGAATTCTGGAATGAAGATAATGAAAAAAGGAATTCTCTCAAGGCCCAAGGGGGACAGGACCTTGTGGTTGGGCCTCGTGTGGAAGTGAAGCAGATGTGAACAGGTGAGAGGTGATCCTTAAAGTGTGAGACTGACCATGTGAACCATAAATTCTCCCAGTTTCTCAACAAAACATGTATGAAGAAGTGAAGACATGACTGAGACATGACAACTCAGAATGTCATATAGAAGGTTGACTGTTGCCAGAGTCTGAGGAGACACAGGATGAGATACAATTGCAAGAGTAAGTATGAAGCCACACTTGCAACAGAACAGCTTGCACACTGGAAAGAAACTAGGACCAAAGTTCCTATTTACAACTCCCTCTCAATGTCTACTGACCATCAGTCTTAGTTAAGTCTCTGCCATGTATGTGCAGCTGTTTGCACATCACTTCCTTTTGATATCACTTCTGTATCTAAAGATGTCTCAATGTTGGTCATTTTGGACCCTGCAATTCTCATAAAGCAGCAGGGAAGGAGGACATTGACAATGATTCCTTATTCTGGAGGCTGGAGAGTAATAGGGAAAAAAGACCAGGAGTGGGAGGAAGACTGGAACCCTCATACCTATGTATATAGGAGATCAGAAGTGTTACCGAATGTCATCACTTCAAAATGTAACAAACCACATGGTGCAAGTCTGTGGTGTCCACCCTACCCTGGTTTCAGGAGCCGTAACCCCCCGTGGCTAAGGCTGAGTGAGAAACCTCTGAGAACTGGGAGGCCTAAGGAGACAAAACTTATTTCCCAGAACATGGGCACTGCCTGCTCTGCTATTCCCTTCAGCTTGGTCGGATAGTCAATGACGGGCAACCATTCTCTGGAAAGAATGGACCCCTAAGACAGACACGATCACATAGGAATAAGCCATCAGGGAAGAGACTCAAGGGGCTGTGGAAGTGAGGGAGTGATCGATATCACCCCTGCCCCCTCGCAAATAGCCTAAGTCCTTGTTCTGGATGTGAGAAATTCAAGTCTCCTGGCCGCCTTTGTCTCCTCTGCCCGCCCAACTCAGGGCCTGCGAAATTAGTACGGCGGTGAGGCTCAGACTAGAGTCAGCAGACACCTGGGGTAAATTGGACCAGAGGCATAAGATATGTAAAATCCTGTGAGATCTGCTTGCTAAGATGCTCTTGGATGTGTAGGCTCTGGCAGGAAACTAGACTAATCAATCCTGTATCTGTTAGGTGATACCAGCCCCAAAACCTAGCGTGAGACTTTTGAACCCTATGTAAATTATCTACCTGTTTTGCTCTTTTCTGCTAGACAATGAATCCACATTCTGTATCTGCTCACTTACCCAATACTACCTAAAAAAAGCCTATTGAGGTGGTGGCTCAGGGCGCTCTCCTTTGAGAGAGTGGCCAGGCCACTCGGAGGCACCCTCCCCTTGAGAGGGTAGCCATGCCGTCCCTATTCCTCCACAGGACTGGGTAGTCCGTGTGTATGTTTCTCTCGTCTCTTGCGAGCCATCTACAACATTTGCGGTCACTGCGGGCCGGTGGACTGTAACACAAGTCAGAGAGGATACCAACTTCAACAAACAGATCAGTTAAGGGAATGGGTTCAAGAGCAGATTGTTGAACCAACGGCAGTCTCACAGTTTATTTAATCTCTAAGTTTTAGTTTCCTCATCTGGAAAATAGAGATAGTAATAGGAACATCCTAAAAGAATTATTGTGAAATTAATTAAACAATCATGTAAACTATTAAACTCTGGCACACAGTGAACATTCAACATGAGTTATTTTGATTTGAAAATAGGAAATGATTGACAAAGGAAACAATATTTTTGAAGGAATTTAATATAGGAAAAGTCAGGAAACATTCTATGGAGAAAGATTGCGTTATGCTGGGGAAAGAAACTCCTATACTCCTTGGGCAGGATAGCATTGGGTGGTTCCTTTGTAAATCTTATACTGCACTTTCCCTTGAATTCCTGTCTTAGGGACTTTTGGGAAAACCCATGCTGAGACAACACACATTTCTAGTTGTCAAACAGCATCTCCAGCTAGACCTCATTTAAAGATTTGAAGCAGAAGAAAACAACATGAGGTCTATTAAAAATACAGAACATTTTGAAATTAATTGAACATGACTTTTCAAAGCCAATGTTAGAGACCAGTATAAGCATTTTGATATGGCTCACAGTCATTTCAAATGAAAAAATATATATACTAAGGGGAGACATACCAGTTCACTAAGCACACATTCTTGATTTAAAAACTCTATTAAGGAGAGACAATTGGGTGATCTACAAGGAAACAAATATATCAGGTTCTTACCTTTTCTCTGCAATATTTGGTGGCAAATAATAATAGTGTTTTTTTGTTTCTGAAGAATGTTATACATAACTAAGTAGTATTTTAAGGCCACAAAAATATTTTCACATATACAAGGATTCTAAATATAAATAGACATAAAAATGACAGAAAAGAATATTCCAGTTAAGGGAAAAGTGGATGAAAATTAAAAAGTCACAATTTGTGAAGGCATAACATAAATGATAGTGGTTATATGAAATCACTCAAAATATAGTTGTATAGATTAAATTATTTAAATAATTGTTTTATGCAATCCAATTACAAAATGAATGAAAATGTTAATATTTATTATTAAAAGAGAAAAGGTAATGTAAAAATTACTAAATAAACAATTGATAAAATTTCAGATTATATTAAATACTGAAATTCAGGCAATGAGTAAATGTAAGCTATATTTATAGTCTTACATAAAAGTAGTCAAACATGAAATTCTACTTCTATCATGTTTTAAAGTTTGGAATATATAACTTCCAAATCTTGGAAAAGTAGAAGTATTGATAAATGAATATATCCATGTGTAAAAAGCTAAAGATAAAGGAAATAGAAAACAGCATTAAAAACAGGAAATCTGGTGCCCACATTGACTCCCCTGACCACAGCAGAAATTCCCACAGTCAAGGGTCTTGTTTGCGTACCAACATTTTCCAGAAGCACGCCTGACATGTAATAAGAACTACGGTTATTTGGTGTGTGGATGAAGACTGCGCACTTCATCTTTAACTTAAACATAAATGTGATAATCTCAGTACAGACAAAATCGTTTAGAAATTTTATTTGAGATCATTACACATTTTTTCCAGCTTTGACAGATAATGTGTAAAGGCAAAAAAAATGAGGAATATAAAGAGATTGAATAATAAATTAATAAGGATTCCCAGATGGCTGCAGAGTACGTGGAAGCTACACTCACCTGCTTCTGGCAGCCAACCAGATTTACACAGCTAAATTATAAAGCAATCAACCTGAATAACCAACTGATGTCTAGCTGAACTGAAATATCATTACCAATGATTTACAGAAGAAGCCACATAAAGACTAGTCAGAAGGGCAGAGATGGAAAGGGCTTGCCCCAGCACCCATGTGTGGTGGCTAAGAACCTGAAGGGATATCTTGGCTGCAAAACTCCTTTCCCCAAAGAGTGTGGGGCCTCAATACCACACAGACATCCCCAACCCAGAGCAACAGAGAGGTGAAGAGGAGCCCACATAGCATCTGGAGGTGAAAATCAGTGGGGATTCAGTCAGCCTGGGAAAAATGCTAGTCTGCTAGAGACACAGATGCCACCTTCTCAAGGTCCAGCATTCCTATTGTTACAGCACCCACCAGGGCAGTGTAGTTCCTCCAACTACTGTGACATCGCTCCACTGTGTGTGGGTCCTATAGAGGGGTCTGTGGCTGCACCCAGTAAGGTTCTGTGGAGTGCTCTTTTTCTGGAGAAGCTCTTGGTGGATCTAGTGCTGCACAGAACTGGGACTTTCAAGAGCACATCCAGGGAGGCTCTGTCCAGGCATCAGACAGGCAAGTGCCAGGTTGTGTCACTCCATCATTGGGGAGCCACTCCTCTCTCCCCTGCAAGCTCATCCTGGGAAGGAAAACAAGTGCCTGTCCCCTCTAGCAGGCTCACAAGCACCACTGACGGTGGGAGACAGTTTGGACCTGCCCTTCCAAGTTTCAGTGGTTCCACCCTGCTGAGCTCTGTTCTTTGGGGTAAAGGGAGTGTTACTCGGAAATGGGACAATCAGTGGGTGTCTTTCTTGGAGGCTATTGTCTGGGACTAAGACAAAGTGCTCAGCCCCCTCCTGCAGACAGGGCCTGCATCACCCTCAGTATCTTTGGATCCAAGCCCCTGAGCCCCAGGCAGTTGAGCTTCCTCCTCATGAGGGGATGGCAGGCTGCACCCAACCTGAACCTGCAGCAAGCCTGTGCAAGGAGAACTAGGGTTGGAGACTGTGGCAGCAACTGAGTAGTTTGACTTTGGAGCAGGGGCCACTTTCTCCTCATTGAGTGCCTGACTGCATTATTCCCAAATAGGAGACCCACTAAACCTGGCCTTTCAGGTCCAGTTGTCCCACCCTACCGAGATTGCAACCTGTGGTTGTGGTGGTTGATCATATTTAGCCTGGGCTTATCCTACAGTCTTTCAAAGGCTCTGGAAGAAGAAGAAGCAATCTCAAAAAAGGAAAGCAGCTAACAGATGGAGGCAGACCTCAGGGAGACTCGGTACTTTCACAGATCTGCCTGCAGCTCTAAGCTGGAGGAAGCCAGCCTTTATACACACATTGGCCTCTCCTATGTACACCCAGGTCCAGTAGATGCAGGCACAAACAGTAAACAGCGTGGCAGTGCCAGACAGGTAGCCCAAGGCAGGTTACACACAATGTCTAACATTGACATGTACCTGAACCACACACTCAAGTAGACCCAAAACCAACAAATCCAGTGGTGGGCTTCAGATCACACCAGAGCTCAGCCCAACTAGCAAAACAAGCAGCATACCTGAACGGGGATTCTGGCAGGCACCAGATCTTGCTGGGAGCAACTTTGCCTCAGGGGGCAACCCCTGTACAGCATGTCATACACACTGACTGAGGCTTTCCCTTGTAGTCAGCCCACATGAGAGGGTTAACTCCACCCATTAAAGGGCAAATGCAGCATTTGAGACTCAACTACAACAGGGGGGTACACATAACCCACAAGAAACATTCCTGGAGCATGTAGCTGAGACGATCTAGAAGATTGTGTCACTGAGCCCAACAAGACACTGTCATCATAAAGCCATTAAAACAAAAAAATAAATGGTATCCAAATTGTAAAGAAGGAAGTAAAACTGTCACTGTTTACACATGACATGATAGTGTACATAGAAAACCCTATAGACTCCACCAAAAACTCCTCGACCTAATAAGTGAATTTGCCAAAATGGCCAGATAAAAAGTAAACATTCAGAAATTGAAGGTATTTGTGTATACCAACAATGGAATACCATAATCATAAATTAGGAAAAATCCCATTTATGATAGCAACAAGAAAAAAGAAGTACCTAGGAATAAACTTAACGAAGGAGGTAAAAGACATGTACTCAGAAAATTACAGAACACTGAAGAAAGAAATTAAGGAAGACACAAGTAAATGGAAGCAGATACTGTGTTCATGGATTGGGAGAATTAACATAATTAAAATGTCCATATTACCCAAAGCAATTTATAGATTCAGTGTAATCCTTAGTGGAATGCCAATGACATATTTCACAAATATAGAACAAATATTCCAAAAATTTATATGGAACCACAAAAAACTCTGAATAGTCCTAACATGGTATCAAACCTGATATCAAACTTTACTACAATGTTATAAAACAGCATGGTATTGACAGAAGAACAGTCAAATAGATGAATTGAATGAAATAGTACAGAAATAATCCCATACTTTTATGATCAATTAATGTTTGATAGATGAAACAAGGACATAAATGGGATAAAGATAGTCTCTTTAATAAATGGTGTTGGGAAAATAAGACATATACAAGCAAAAAATTGAAACTAGACCACCAATTTATACCATAAATAAGAATAAACTCAAAATGATTTGTTTTTTAAAATATTATCATTATTTTTCATTGTTTTTCAAGTACAGTTGTCTCCATTTTCCCCCCTCCACCCCCACCACCTCACTCATCTCCACCTCCCACCCTTGATTCTACCCACTTTGGCTTTGTCCATGTGTCCTTTATACATGTTCCTTGATGACCCTTCCCCTATTTTCCCCATTATTCCTCCTCCCATCCCTCTGGTTACTGTCAGTCTGTTTCTTATTCCAATGTCTCTGGTTATATTTTGCTTGCTTGTTTGTTTTGTTGATTAGGTTCCACTTATAAGTGAGATTACGTGGTATTTGTCTTCCACTGCCTGGCTTATTCCTCTTAGCATAATGCTCTCTGAATCCATCCATGCTGTCTCAAAGGGTAGGAGCTCCTTCTTTCTGCTTAAGTCATGAAACCATAAAAATCCTAGAAGAAAACATAGGCAGTAAAATCTTGGACATTTCTCTTAGCAATATTTTTGCTGACTTATCTTCTCATGCAAGGGAAACAAAGGAAAAGAATAAACAAATGGGAGTATATCAATCTAAAAAGCTTTTGCACAATAAAGGAAACCATCACAAAATGAAAAGAAAACCCACTGAATAGGGGAACATATTTGCCAAGGATACATGTCATAAGGGGCTAGTATTAAAAATATATAAAGAGATTATACTACTCACCAGGAAGACAAACAACCCAATTAAAAAATGGGCAAAGAACCTGAGTACACACTCCTCCAAAGAGGACACACAGATGGCCACTAGACATGAAAAAATACTCAACATCACTAGCCATCAGAGAGGTGCAAATTACAACCACAATGAGATATCACCCCACACCCGCAAGAATGGCTGTCATCATTAAATCAACAAACAACAGGTGCTGGTGAGGATGTGGAGAAAAGGGCACTCTAGTGCACTGTTGTTGGGAATGCATACTGATGCAGCTACTATGAAAACAGTATGGAGTTTCCTTCAAAAAATTAAAAATGGAACTCTCTTTGGACCTGATCATCGCATTTCTGGGATATAACTGAAGAGACTGGAAACACTAATTCAAAAAAAATATATGCAGCTATATGTTCATTGCAACATTACTTATGACAGCCAAGACCTGGAAACATCCCAAGTGACCATCAGTAGATGAGTAGATAAAAAAAAGCTGTGGTATATTTACACAATGAAATACTACTCAGCTATGAAAAAGAAGGAAATCTTAACTTTTATGACAGTGTGGATGGAATTGGAGTTAATATGCTACGTGAAATAAGCCTGTCAGAGAAAGACAAATACCATATGATTAAACTTATATGGAATATAATGGACAAAATAAACTGATGAATAAAGTAGAAACAGAGGCATGGATATATAGAACAAACTGACAGCTCTCGGGGGAAGAGGAGTGGGGGCTGGATGAAAGAAGGTGAAGGGATTAGCCAAAAAAATTATATATATAAATATATATATTTATATATATAAAATACATGAATGAAACACATAGAAACAGTCAACAGACAGTGGTGATAGACATAGTGAAAGTGGGTTTGGGCAAAGAGGGGAAAAATAGGGATGGAAGGAGACTTTGCTTGCGGTAATAGGTGCAGGATGCAGTGTGCTGATGCTGTTTTATTGAATTGTACACTTGAAAGTTGCATGGTTTTATGAACCAATGTCACCCCAAGGAATTCAATATAGTTAAAATAATAATAATGAATTAATGACATTGAATTAATAAAGATAAAATTTTACATTATGTTGAGAGGGATATACATTTCTTTCAAGTGATTATGCCCCAAAGATACTAAATTGCCCAAAAAATTACATTAATAAAACAATAAAATGCTGGTACAGGGATAGTCATGTCAATGTATATCTACACATATATTTGGAAATTAAATATTAAGTTTATGATAAAGTTATAGTAACTAATGAGAAATCAATGCACTACCTTTACACTATCCTTTGTGTAAAATGAATTATTTGGGGAAAAAGTTTCTGCCTTATAACCTACAGCCAATTAGATTTTAAAAAGAAAGCAAGAGGAAAATAAATAACCTAGAAAAATGTATGCCTGAATATATGCTCCCTGCCTGGGAAAGGACTTTGTATTTCTTCAGTGAAGAAATTTTAACTAAAAATACTGGTCGAATTGTCCTTTAAAAACTCAAGGTGATGTGTGTATTGCAAATGAACATAAAAATCTAATAAATGACAAAGTGGGAATTACATTTGTTGCATATATAATTAATAAACTGTAACATAATATTTATATGTTTAATATATTCATACATTATATTATATTTTATATTACAAATGTGATTTGCAAATTATATTTACTATTAATGACCTTAAATGTAAAGATCTCATGAATAATTAAGGCAGATTTTAAATCCTGACTTATAGAAATAGTCAAGACCAATTTACAAATTAAGAAATATAAATATGAAAATCAATATCTAAAAATGTTCAACTTCACATGGTTATTAAAGTTAATGCAAATATAAAAATATTTGGTTCTTTTATTCAGCAAATTAGAAAGGATACCATTTCAAGTTTAATAACCAATGCTGATGTGGATGCAGTGAAGCCCGTGCTGTTAGGTGTTGCTCTAGCACAGTAATGAATACATTTCTAGAAGGTGATTTGGCATCCGTTTTCAAAACATATTAAGTCCTTATTGCTTTATCCAGTAACTCTATCTTAATTAAAGTTGAAGACAATATTTATGAAGAATGTTCATCATGTAATTTTTAAGTATTCATAATTTTTCAGAAAGAAAAGCTATTTCTCCTAAAGGAAAAAGTAAAAAAGAAGATGGACACAGAAAAAAGGAGAATTGTACTATAAATATAGAGTACAAAATCAAGGTCTTCTGAAAACTGGAGACATGGGTGAGTAAGTAGCAGGACCTCCTGGTGAGACTACTTACAAAAATGCTAAAAATATACCAGCAAACTGAATTTAGCAATACATTAGAAGGGTCATCCACCATGATCAAGTGGGATTTGTCCTAGGGAGGTAAGGGTGATTCAAAATATGAAAATCAGTAAATGTGATATATTAAATTAAGAAAATGGAGGATAAAAATCAATTGATCACCTCAGGAGAAGGAGAAAAGGCATTTGACAAAATTTAACATCTCTTCATAATAAAAACTCTCAACAAAATAAGGATAGAAAAAATGTATCTTGACATAATAAAGGCCATATATGACAAGTTTGCTGATAACATCATACTTAGTGATGAAAACCTGAAAACTTTTCCTCTAATATCAGGAGCAAGACAAGGATGCCTACCCTTGCCAATACTATATTTTATTCAATACAGTATTGGAAGTCGTAGCCTGAGCAATCAAGCAAGTAAAAAGAAACAAAAGACATCCAAGTAGGAAAGAAGTGCCATGACATTTTATACAGAAAATCCTACAGACACCTAAAACTATTAGGACTAATAAACAAATTCAATAAAGTTGCAAGATACAAATCAATATACAAAAAATCAATGGCAATCTATACACTAACAGCAAACTTTTGGAAACAGAAATTAAGAAACAGTCCCATTTACAATAGCATGAAAAACAATAAAACACTTAGGAATAAATTTAACCAAAGAGGTGAAAGTTCTATATACTGAAAACTGTGAGACATTGATGAAAGAAACTGAAGAGATGAATAAATGAAAAGACATTCTGTGTTCATGGATAGAATTAATATTGTTAAAATGTCTACACTGCCGTAAGAAATTTGTAAATTCAATGAAATCTGTATCAAGATTACAATGACATAATTTACAGAAATAAAAAAAAATGTTAAAATTTGTATAGAACCACAAAAGACCCTGAACAGCCAAATCAGTCTTGAGAAAGAAGAGCAAAGCTGGAGGCATCATATTTCCAGAGAAGACTTGACATCTTATAGAACATTTAAGTTTCAAGATCACTCCTTAATTTCATAATTACTCATTCTTTGTGCATACCATATATATTTCAGTCTAATCATTCCCTACTTTTTACTTATAGAAATACACTCATACTCAACTAACATTTATTAGTTGTTTGAAATTAAAAAAATACTTATTTAACTTTTGTATTAACCACAGAAAATCATGATAAACTCAGAATCATCATTTCATAACTTAAAATGCTTTCTTTATCAGACACTAATAATCACTGAGATGATTTGTATCTCTTTGATATGAAGGACCCCCAACTAAACTATTTCTGTATTATCAAAAACTCAACGAAATGAGAGCTCTATTTCATAGTCCCTGCACTTTCTAATGTTTGATCCCTAATTCATCCTGCTGGTTGATTTATGTTAAGCTCTGTGGTTTTCTAAAATTATGTTTCTTTTATGATTGCACAATATCATATTCCAATACATAATGGGTTAGATACAATGACCATTGAAATGATAAAGTACAATTTCAAAAGAATGTGGCATATATGTACTTGCCCTTTTCTTTCTCAACTAGAAAGAACTGTTTTAGAATATAAAATGGAAATACATTTTAAAACCCATAAAATAGGACGAGACAATATTCTAAGGGAGAGTAATTAAAGCTAAGGAGATTATAATGCAGAAAAGACTGGTTATATCACTTATTTGTGAACTGAAATTGAAATAATGCTGTTCAAATTTCTATTGAAAATATGATTGCTAATATTAGAGATGGCATAAATGAAGCTAAATTTTAATGAGGAGAGAAAATGGAATAACTCTCCAAGCCTGTGTAATTTGTTCAACTCAGAGCTAAATATATTATCTAAAAATGTATAGTAACTAGTATGCTTATCATTCTACAGCACTAAAACGTTAGTGTATTACCAGAAAAGGTTCAGTATTAATTTTGAAACATGATGATCATCCTTTGCAGCAAAAAATGAGAAGGTCGATGGTGTTTCTTCACAAGGAGCTAGTGTTTATTTTAAGGCTGAATTTCACATGTGTTTGGATATTATATATTATATATATAAATATATATGTATTCCTAGATTACTAGCATTTGTATTTAAAGAATATAATGAACAAACAGCTAACTGAAGGTCAGGATTTCACCAAGAGTTAAATGCATCTTATATTCTGCTGGGAAATGCCTTGAAAATTATAACAAATCCCCAATATTTATTTGAGTATAGTGCTTTTGAATTTAGAAATTATACTACTTGAAAAGAGTACAGAAGGAAATAAGGTTCTAATTAATGGAGAAGATGTTTTTCCTTGTTGCTGACTTTTTTTTCCTACTAAACCATTACTTAACACTTTCCTTGTTTGTAACACAGTATGAAGGGGGAGCAAAAATGCCCCAACGAAGGAATCTCCCCTGTTTACTTGCTTGTTCTTCTTAGAATCACTAGTTAGAGGTCTGTGCATGGAGGCTTGTCTCGACAGATTGAAACACAGCTCACTTAGAAAGCTATGAAGAGTTGGTCCTAGGGGGTGTGAGAACAAATAAGAATGGTGATATTTCTGATAAATAATGTGAAGGAAAATAAAAGCCTTTATTCAAAAAAACAGAAGAAGGAAGGAAGGAAGGAAGGAAGGAAGGAAGAAAGAAAGAAAGAAAAAAAGAAAGAAAGAAAGAAAGAAAGAAAGAAAGAAAGAAAGAAAGAAAGAAAGAAAGAAAGAAAAAAAGAAAGAAAGAAAGAAAGAAAGAAAGAAAGAAAGAAAGAAAGAAAGAAAGAAAGAAAGAAAGAAAGAAAGAAGAAAGAGAGAGAGAGCTGGGTACCTGTCTTCCATTGCTCCTTTCAGTTAACTTCCCCATATCAGCACCTCTGTAGGAGAGAGGTAAGGAATGATCTCACCTTTGACTGGAACATAATCAACAAATGAAAAAATCCAGCAAAATGTAACCAGAGACATTGAAATTAAGAACTATCTAACAATAGCCAGAGGGGAGGAGGGAGGGGACAGTGGGGAGAAAGGTTTTCAGGAACTACTATAAAGGACACATGGACAAAACCAAGGGGGAGAGTGGAAGCAAGGGAGGGAGGTGGGCTTGGCTGGAGTGGGGTGGGGGGAGTAGTGGGGTGGGGGGAAATGCAGACAACTGTAACTGAACAACAATAAAGTAATTAAAAAAAAAAAGAATCCCTAAACCTCCCTGCTTTTTGCCCATCCCACAGTGTTTACTGCAATCCTGTGAGTATGTATATGTATGTGTATGTGTGTCTGTATAGGTGTGTGTATAAACACATCCACCATTTATTTATCCATACAGTTATGCCTTCAGAGAATATTGATGAAGTATTCACTGTGTGTTGTTGTCATATTTCAAGGAATACAAAGCAGAGAATTGAAATCATATCATGTTTAAATCAGATAAACCTGAATTAAAATGTTTAGTTCACTGCTTATTATCTGTGTAACCTTAGGAAATTAGGCTATACTCTTCTTTATAAAATGGTGACAATATATGTAGCTCCCAGAGTTGATATGAGAAATAAATAATTACTTTGTGAACAAAGGACATAGCACTTACAATAAGAATTCAATAAATCACAAGTACAGAGTAATGACTAAATTCTTATTTGTTAAAAACAATTTCTTCCTTTTCTTTCATCATCAGTTTCTCTGTTCCTACTGGATCATTTTGAATAACATACAAACATGCACTCAGAACCCCATTTCTCTTCTCCTTTCAGCAAAACTCATGACTTGTCTCTAGTCAATTCTCTTTGATTCCTCTCCTCCCATTCTCCTTTAAAAGCAATCAGATCAGGCTTTCTCCCTTTCAACTACACCAAAACTGCTTAATGAAGGCCACCAGTGACTTTTATTTTGCAAAATTTTAGGTCATTAATCAATCCTTATTTATTCTCAGCATCATCTAACCAAGTTAATGTGTCCTTCCTTTTTGAAACATTTCTTTTTCCTAGGCTTCCAGGACAAGACATTCTCCTGGTTTTCTTCCTGCCTCACCAGGAGTTCCTTCCTCATTTTATTTGTGGATTCCTCATCTTCTTCCCAAACTTTTGGACTTAGAGTATGCATGCTCAGTTCTTGGGTTGTTTTTCTTTCTCTATGCTTACTCCCTTAGAGAGGTCTTCTAGTTTCTCAGCTTTTTATGTCAATGAATTATTAATTTATGTCTCCAACTTAGATCTCTCCCAGAAATTACAAGCTTGCCTTAGTCAACTGTTTGCTTGCTATATTTACTTGTAAGTTCACATGACATCTTGAAATGAATGGTTTTGATCTTTCCTTGAAGTCTGCTTGTCTTGTAGTTTTTCTGATCGTAGTAGGCGGCAACTCCATCTTTCCCATTGTTAGCATCAATACCCACACTGTCAGCCTTGATTAGCTTTTTTCTTCATATTATATATTTCCTCATTTGTCAAGTCTATTATCATTGCTTTAAATGTAGGTCCCAGGTCTGACCACGTCTCACTACATTGGCGTCTACTGACTGAATCAGTCTACTTGCTTCCTAACTGGTCTTCCTGTCCTTGCCTCTGTACAACCTGCCAGCCTCTATATCCTTGTCAGAGCATCAGACTCTTTCATTCAGAATCCTCCAGTTATCTGTCACCTCACTTTCAGTAGAAACTAAAACACTCACAATTGCCCTCATGCCTAGTCCTGCAATGCTTCTGTCCTCTCTCTGTCTTCAACTATGTTCATACCACACTGGCTCTGTGCTGTCCTCAGAGAGCCACACTTCAAGCTCAGGATTTTCTGTCTATGGTTCCCCCTTTTCCCCAACATCCATAGGGCTCAGTCCCTCACCTTTTCCCACTCTCTATTGAAATGTTTCCCTCTGAGGGCTTCACTGAGACTACCTAAAGTTGAACCTTTGCCTCACCCCAGCACTGCCCACTCTTCTCACTGTCTTTTTCTCTACAATACTTATTGCTAGCTCACATACCATTTACTTTACTTGTGGGAGTTATTTATTGGCTGTTTCCCACACTAGAATTTAAGCTTTATACAACAAGTTTTTTACAAAATTTTATTTTGTTTGTTATTCTTTCCAGAGTTAGATCCAGATTTTGTGAGTTCTGAACCTCATACTATATGGAGATATCTCTTAAAAACATAAAATCAGGTATGAAAACTGGTAATTATTCAGATTGAGTAGAAACATTACAACTAAATTTGACTTTTTAAAAACTGACAAATGCAAGCACCACAAAATAAAGAAACATTAAAAAATTGCCCAAATTTTCTGTTGCATGTTCTTTATTATCAACATTAAGTAACAATTTTGTAATATAATTCCAATACAAAAAAACAAAAAATGAAAACCTCTTTTGAAATTTGTTTCATATTTTGATACTTTAAAAAAGTTACTTTTTATTTTATTGATTTTTTTGAGGGGGTTGAAGGGAAGAGAGACAGAGAGAAAGAGAAAGAGAGAGAGAGATTGACTTGTTCCACTTATTTATGCATTCATTGATTGCTTCTTATATGTGCTCTGACCCAAGATTGAACCTGCAATCTTGGTGGGGCTACCTGGCCAGGGCAAGAAAAGTTACTTTTTGCTTTCATTTGCCCTGTTCACTTGCAGATAACTCTTGCATATTTGGTATGACTAGTAGAAATTAGCTGTAAGTACCATGAATAAATTTGATGATTTCCTTATTAGGGAGAATTTGTAAATAAATGTTAGTCATTATAGTCAGAACAATATTAATGAACCATGTGATGTGTTTTTAGATGTTTTAAAATGGTGCAATGTAGCAAAGTTGCTTTCATTTTCTTTCTTTAAAAAAGTTTTGGCGTTTGAGCTTGTACTCTTTCTGAAGTTCTACATGTACTTTTAGTAGTCAATGCTCTGCCAAGTGGTACTTTTGCTATCAAGTTTTATGAAGTGTCATATACATATAAGGACTTTTCCTGAAGGTTATATTTTCTGAAGAACTTACAAACTACAGTTTAGTAATTTTCATCTTAATGTTTAGCATTTAATCTTTGCTTTCTGCTTTCTAAAGCCATGACTTCATCGGTTAGGAATGTTTGAATGTCTTTGTAAAATTTGGTGTATATATCACATACAGTGGTACCTCAGTACTCATTGTTAATTCATTCTAGAACACAGATGAGTGCCGAAACTACCAAACAGTGAAGTATTTTCTCCTGTGGGGTGGCATCGTGACTCACAGGAGTCCTGAGAAAGTGCTGAGTGCTGAAACAAGTTCTGAAGTTAACGAGTATTGAAGTATTGTAATAGAGTGCAGCCAAGAGGGGGGCCCCAAATAAGGATTTGGAATGGGGTCCAGAACTCAAGGTGTCCAGGAAATATTAGGATATCCTCACCCTCCCACCACAGGTGTCAGTTGGGGGAAGGGACACGTGGAACAGGGTCATTGAGGACTGTTTTGCATAGCAACAGCTTTGCAGCTAACCTCTGGCATGGTCATTTAACATATCTACAACCTTTAACTGGTTTCATAGATATGCTAAACAGCTATGGCCATGCTTTGAGCCAGGGAGAAGGGAGGGACTTCCACCCAAGATGTAACTGGGGGGCAGGTCCCCTGAGTTACAGCGACTGCATGAGAGCTTGGAAATGACTGGCTCCACACCAGGAGCCATGCCTGCCCTGACCCACTATGGCAGCCCAGTAAAGCTGGAAGGATATGGGAGTGCTGGCAAGTGTAGCCGATTGTGGGAGGAGTCGGAAATGGGGCTGCAGAGGAGGATTAGTGCAGGGATTTATACCAGGTCTCCTCAGCCATTAAGGAGAGAGGACCATGTGGCTGTGGCAATAGAGGAGAGAACCACATGCTTCTGGCAAGAGTGGGGACCCCTGCAGCTTGGGTAGAGAGAATCACCATGCGGCTTTAGCAGAGAACCGCCACTGGGCTTTGGCAGAGTGGTGCTCTGCCCCCCGCCCCCCGCAGCTTTGCCGAGAAGAACCATGTGGTTTTGGCCAGAGTGGGGACCCCTGCAGCTTTGGTAGAAGAGGACCACGCAGCTTTGGGGTGCTCCTTATGGCCACGTGGCCTGGGAAGCAGGAGAGACTTTGCCTGGAAAATGGGTACAAAGAACTCTTGCCAGTAGGCCATGAGAAGGTGCCACATGGCTTTGGATTAATTAGAGATCCTGCCTGGATGGCGACATAGCTGATGGTGACTGCGGCTGGAATCACGGGCGTCTACTTCTTTGCCTGAGATACAGTACCTGAATTAGGGCAGGGGGAGAAGGAAGCACTGTGGGCGTCTATGGGTATCCAAAAGGACTTTGATATTTTAATGAAGACATTAGGTCACTACTTTATGTCTGTACAGCTTTAAATAAACATTTCCTTTCCTTTTCACAAATCTCTGGCGTCGAGAGATGTCTTTCCTAAGGCGGCAGACAATCAAACCTAGTGGGGGTCCTTTTGGTAATTGTATATCGTGCCCCCCTTGGCCTTGTGTGTGTGCCTGTTCTATAACAGTTTTTGGCATCCTTGGGTGGGCCAATAATTGCCCCCCCATCTGTTCTGTAACAGTATAACTACATATGTATATCACTACTGGTAAAGTCATATATATTTTTATAATTGCTATCAAATTTAGGGAAAACCATTCACATTTCATTTATATAGAAGTTTTCATTTTTGGGAGAACTTTTTACATGCCAATCTCTGGCTCTGTCCATTTCTATCTTTATATTTTCTTCCCCTTTGCACATACTCCAGTGTGGAGAGGCTACAGACATTTTCAAATCATGAACTTACATTGTGGATTACATGAATATTCCTGGAAGAAATAGCCACATTTGGATGGCTGACAATAATGTAACTGTGGGGGGGCTCCACCCACAGCCCCCTCCTCTCCCCCCTACCCCGCCCCCCCCGCCACCGATGAGAATAAGTCTACTGAGAGATGATCTGCTTGGGGAGGAAAGGTGGCCGATCTCTCAAGGGAGAAGGGCCAAGAGCCGTTTCCTCAATGGGCTTTTATTAGGTTCATTTTGCACAGGAATACAGATAAAGCTCATTAATCATTATCAGGCAGTAAGGATCAAACAATAGATAACATACAAAGAACTCTGGGGGCCTCTTTTGAGTCAGGGTCAGATAGCTAAAGGGCCATAAAACATTGGGGAACAAATTCACTTCCTGCTTGGACCCTTATCATTTAATTGAGAACATTCTAAACAAAGCAGGTTTCACAGGACTTTACATATTCTTTCTTAGGCTCCACTGCCCTAGGGAACCCGCCCCTTCCCACACAGGGCTGCACCCACCACAGGCATTGTTTCAGGCTTCAGGCATTGTTTCAGGCTTAAGTCAGGTAGGGGAAGTAAGACAGCCAAGAGATTAGGAGACTTCTTGCAGACAGAATGAGGACTCAGGCTGTGTCAAAGCCAAGGGGTGAAGGTCATCATCCCTTTTCTGTAGCCCCCAAGTCCTTCCCTGGGGGCCCACATGACCATGCCTGTCATAAGTCATCCCTCCCTTGAGGATTCTTACCCGTCCTTGACTAACTGATCAAGCATTGGGGGCCAGTTATGGAAAAAGGAGCAGGAGCACCACTTCTGCCAGGGAGATAAGCCTTGTCTCCTTAGTGGCTTATGGTCCGAAGGTGGCTCACTCAGCCTTAGCCATGGGGCTGTTATAGCTTCTGAAACCAGGCAGGGTGGTTCCCAACATGTAACTATAGTTGAAAGTGACTAAATGCCACCAAAATATATCCCACTAAACACAAATTCATTGTATCCCAACTAAGTGTTCCACAGAGGAATTGCAAGATTACCTATGGCTATTGCACCTCAACTGTACTAGAGGACCAGTGTTATGGAAGGAAAAATCAAAGTGATATAAACATGGTCTGAGTCAATGGCTGCCAAAATATGTTATTTATATATATATTTTACAATGGCCTTGGGAGGGAACTATGCAAGTGAAGGGGACAGAAGCTCAAGCTTCATTAGCTTCATTGTGGATCTGTCTCTGCCCCAATGCTTAGAACTATGCAGGACACACAGTAGCAACCTGATGAAGGTTCATTAAATGAAATGTTCCTCACATGAGTTTTTCCATATTGTAGGATTTCTTGATAAAATATAAGACACCAGTTACATTTGAATTTATGATAAACAATGAATCATTTTTAGTTTAAATACATTCATGTAATATTTGGGGTATAATTACACTAATTTTTTTCCTTTGTTTATCCGAAATTCAAATTTAACTGGATAGCATGTATTTTTTATTTGCTACATCTGACAATTGTACTATTTGATTTTAGAGTAATCTGCCTGACATTCAGGTAAGATAAAAGTTTACCTGTAACCATGTTTTTGATTTTAAAGTAATTTTATTCTGTACATTTAACTGCCTATGCTAACTGGAATTCATTTTGATAATTAATAGAAAGCATTCTTTCTTTTAACATTTATGTATATTTCACCTACATGGTTTCTTATTATCTGCATGCCCTTATAGACAGGTGCATCTCACCTGGTGTCAGTGGGGGAGCCAGGGAGGGGCCGAGAACGTGGTCTGTTCCGGGTGCAAGGCGAGTTATCTAGGGAACATGTAAGCAAAAATAACAGTGAGTGAAAGCGGGTCAGCTTTTCGTTACCATCATCGGCATCATGCACAACGTCAGTAGTAACTTACTCTCTTGCTGGGCACACCAGGCCCTTGGTGTGCCACTGTTTTGAATTCCTGTCTTCCAGCTTAAGACCCTTGTTATTGAGTGCGGAGTGATCTTTCTGTAATGTTTGTGAACTCTAAGTCTCACTGAGTATCTGATCTAGAGCAGCAACTTATTAGATTTCTCCTTTTTTTTTTGATATGCAATTTCTCTGAAATTTCCCTTATTTCTTCCAGCTCCTTCACTGAATTTGATCAAACCAAGCCCTCCTCCAGGGGTCGTCTGTTCTCTTTGACTTTTAACCTTTGTCATCTTCAACAGTAACACACCTTGCTCCAAAACTTCCTGTTCACAACTCTCCCCTCACCCCCATAACTATACCAAACTGCCCTTGAGAAATATTTTTCTTGTTACTAATATATAGCCTACTTATTGGCAAGAACTTTTACCTTAGAGTCACCTATTATATATAGTTGTTGAGCATCATACCTTTTGGATATTGATAAAATAAGACCAAATATTCATTATATGCCAGGCACTCTTCTATAAAAAAACAAGGAATCCTCTTAATTAAACCCTACGGCAGAGGTGTTTTATTATCTGATATGTCACAAGCTGTTTTTTAAAATTATCCTCTAATTTGATACTTCAAGCCACATAGTTACTTGATGTCAAACTGTGAAGACAAGTATTAGGTTTATCTAGTTAGAAGAGAATGCTTTGTACATTTTTGTAGGAGGAAGTAGCTTGCCTTGATATTTTTTTGATCAGCTTTAATATATTCACGCCAGAATTTTAAACCAACAAAATTTTCTTCTTGTTCAAGTGTGTATCGAAGGACCACATTTATTCAATGATTGATGTTGTTTTGTGATATTTGTACACAAACCTGCTTTTTTCAGTTTTATAGCCACAGAAATACAATTAATATAGCAAATCACTTTAACCTTCTATCACCTCAGCCACTTAACCACTAGCCAAGTCTCACAGTAGCTGAATGGTGGGGCCAGAGTGTGAACCTCCAGTCATTTCAGAGTCTGTGCTGGCAGCCAACCTGTGCCTGGCGTTTTACATCTGTTATCTGGTGTCAATCCCAACAAAATCTATGCAGAAATTTTTATTATTCCTATTTTACAAATAAAGAAATTGTAGGTTAGAGAGACAAAGTCAAGTGTCCAAATTCTCACAGTTGGTCAGTGGCAGAGCCGGAATGCAACCCCAGAGACGCTGCTGCGAAGCCATGCCCTTCTTGAGGCACCTTTTTCAATATCGACCTGTGTTGCGTGATGCGTTGTTTCTACAGAGGACCCTGGGAGGCTCATGAATCCCATGAGAAGTTGCCACTGCAGGTGAGAAACCACCACAAGAAGGCAGCCAAATGAGTGCATGCCCCAACTTTCTAATAGGAACCGGGAGACACTGGGGTCTTGGGGCATGCTGGATCCACACTGTCCAAAGTTCTGTGCCTGTCCCTCTGCTTTGTCCGTCTGCCCCTTGTGGTGGGACAGCCACGTGGAAGGGAGGTTCCTGGCCCCACGCGTGGCTTAGAGAATGTCATGTAGCGTATCAGACATCCTTTGTTTTGAATCTTTTTGATTAAAAATAAAAATGCACAAACTGTTGTTTTCTTTTAGAACATTACTTCCTTTTATTATGCCATCAGTTGGTCACAAATGTTTTTCTCCCTGAGTTTCCTATTTAGTGGAAAGAATATGTTAATAGATATATATATTTTTAAATTTGTACTTGAATTCTTGATTAATGATTCAGCTATACACTTTTGCCCATTTGTCCCTTCCTATAACTGTTATGTCCCACAGTTTCCTGGATAAAATTCTGAAAATGGATGAAACTTCCATTTTGTTTGTTGTAAATCATTACTGTCAGACTTATTAAATAAAAATGTATGGAATTAAAAACCTGTTCCAGAAAAAGTTGTTAACACAGAGGTGAAAAATACACCAAGGAGAGTAAAATGAATGAGGTGGAGACTTCAGACGGCACCTCCCGCTTCCTGTTTGACAAGTTTTCATTTTTTATCAATTGTCTCTGCATCTGTTAGGCATA
Organism: Trachops cirrhosus; assembly: GCA_028533065.1. NCBI lineage: Eukaryota > Metazoa > Chordata > Mammalia > Chiroptera > Phyllostomidae > Trachops > Trachops cirrhosus. The sequence goes on along the minus strand of CM052544.1, from coordinate 83,941,633 downwards.
ATCTCAGAAATTTTTTCTTGTGTTTATGGAAATGCTTGTAAAATTGCTTTGGATGAAAATGCAGGCAGCCCATACTTGAAAACTTCTCTGGGCTTTTCTTTTTTTTTTCCATATACCATTTAAATAGGAGAAGAGCTGAAGAGATCAAAGATAAAAGTGAAAGTGTGAATGACACAGGCGAGAACTGTTTTTTAAAAGGGCTTAAGACTGAGGCAAAAAAAAAAAAGGTCTGTTGGTTTATGCTTTTCTCCATTCTTGCTACAATCATTGTCTCGGGAATGAATTCATATTCTGCATCATTTTCGGTTACCTTTATAGTCTTTCTTACAAGAATGAGGAATGAAAATTTTAATGCCTCAGATATTCTATGAATTACTGTAGATGGCTAGACTGCACTACTTTGATCTTTCCTATATTCTGTGGTTTGATTGGATCGTGATGTGAATAGAAAGCAGTACAAAACAAATCAGCTTCTGAGAATGACTTTAACAAGAAAAGGAGAAAAGGTACCTCAGCCCACTTCAGAATATTACATGTGTGGCTGTGAGAGTCCAGGTAACAGCTCCTGTGTCCAACTCAAAATGATCACAGTCTTTCTGGTAGATACACAGTCTGACCTGAGAATTCATTCCCAAAAATAGCAATCAAGCTTGGGAACAAATAACAATTTAATATCATTTAGATTTATGTTTTTGCTTCTCATGAGTCCCAGCAGAGTGCCTTGCACATTGCAGGTTACAGTATGTGTGAAATGAACAAATGAGTGAATGACTGAATTCAGCAGTAATATCCTAAGATAAATGGGACTGCAAAGATAAATTTTTCTACTCCAATGCATGTTCCTCTAATAAAAAATAGTTCATATGCAGTTAGTAAATAGAAAATCATATTATTATAATGCAGAAATTGTGTTGGTTCATAAGCAATTTTTCAGAACATTTTGATGATTTGTGTCTCCAAATAACATCAGCTGATCTCCAAGTACAGCAGCGCAGTGGGAACTCGACCCCAGGCAGAAGCACAGCCTCACAACATGGACCACCGCCCCCAGCTACCCCACACCCCCAGCACCAGCCCCAATGGCAGCATTTCCTCTTTGCTTGGTGCGGTCACATGCTCTGACTGGGAACACATACGGCCTGGTTTTTGTGATCCAGGGGCATTCGCCTGTGTCTGCACACAAAAAGCATCAGCTGCTCTGCTCACCCACTTCAGTCAGCTACCATTACCTTTATGTAATGACAAAGTCTTGTGTCTACTGCAGTATTACTCAAATTGGGAATTCAACGTATCTTTTCCCTGAGTTAGAATTTAATTAGGATTATTTTGGTTTTGTTAGTGCTGTGGTTACAAGTTTGCACAAGCTTGAGGGTCTGCCTATGACTTTATCCCCCACCATCAAATACTTATTTTTAGTGTATAATTTTGCAGAACATGAGTTTTTTCTTCAGGAATGCATGCATTTGTTACAGTGAAAAAACCTATATTAGTTAAACAAAGACATGAGAGCAGTAAGGAAAGAGTTAACCTATATAGAGATAGGAAAAATGGTTTGACAAGTCTCAGACTACCTTGGCAAGAAAAATCTTTCAGTATCAAAGCTGTAGAGGATTTTGGAGATCAGATACTCCTACTCATTCCTTATAGAGATAAGAGGGCATTACTCAGATGGTGTAAATAAATTGTCAAAGACCTGATACTTGGTATTGATGAATTGAAATCAGTCCCCATGTGTTGGGACCCTGTCTCAGCACTTCTTACACTTATGGAAAATGAGTCTCATCCACAACTTCTGAGTGAGCTTTGCATCGTGTTAATGCTTTAGTTTCCTGGGTAACTAAATGAGCCCAAGCATAGAGCCTTGCATGTTGCAGGTTCTTCTTTCCACACTTCTTTCCTTGTCATTAGCTTACATTACAGTCACAGATAAATGATGATGCCTCTCAGTTTGCCAGGGCCGGTCCACTTTGTGCCTGTTTTACTGGTTGCTAAGTATTAATAGTCCCTATTTTTACAAGGGACTTGATTTGGGAGATGTATTATATGGCTACCTTAGTTATGAGGCACTTAGCTATGGGTTAGGAATTCAGTAGTCATTTTGCCTCCCTTTCCTCTCTGTGTGTTTAAATTGTACCCATTCTTTAAGACTTTATTTTAACCTAGGTTGTTATACAAAGTCTTTCCAGAATGGCATAGCAAAAAGTTACCCTCTATCTCCGAATTTATTTATTTATTTATATTTTTTAAAATATATTTTATTGATTATAGTATTATAGTTGTTCCAATTTTCCCCCCTTTGGCCTCCTCTGCAGAATACTTCCATTCCCTCCAGTGATCCCCACCCCAATAGTTCATGCCATGGGTCATGCATATAAGTCCTTTGGCTTCTCCATTTCCTATACTATTCTTTTTTTTATTGTTCAAGTACAGTTGTCCCCATTTTCCTGCCGCCACTCTCCCCTGCCCCACCCACCCCCACCTCCCACCCTCAATCGTTCCCCCCTTTGGCTTTGTCCATGGGTCCTTCATACCTGTTCCTTGATGCCCCTTCCCCTGCTTTCCCCCATTGTCCCCCTACCCCGCCCCTCTGGTTACTGTCAGTTTGCTCTTTAGTTCAATGTCTCTGGTTATATTTTGCTTGCTTATTTGTTTTGTTGATTAGGTTCCACTTATGTCTGGACTTCTTAGTATTATGTTGTAAATTTCTAATGCTGTATCATTTTGGCAACTTGTGTTCCATAGATCCTCTCAGTGTTTCTCCAAAAGGGCCCTGCTGACATTTTGCGTGAGACTATTTGGTGTGCAGAATCATTTCTAATATTGGAGGGCACTCGGCAGTCCTGAAAGCCAATTGGGTTCCTCAGGAAGGTGGCAGTTCCATCTGTCTCCACCCATATTTACCCCAACCTGACCTCCTGTAAAGGATGGAACTCCCATCTCCAACCCCTAGTGTAAACCACAGTTAAGATTGAGAGCTCCAGTACCATATGATCTCACCTGTAAGTGGAACCTAATCAACAAAACAAACAAGCGAGCAAAATATAACCAGAGACATTGAAATTAAGAACAAACTGACAGTAACCAGAGGGGAGGTGGGAGGGGGTAACTGGGGAGAAAGGGGGGAAGGGTTTTCAGGAACGTGTATAAAGGACCCATGTACAAAACCAAAGGGGGGTAGGATCAAGGGTGGGAAATGGGGATGGCTGGGGTGGGGGGAATGGTGGGGGGAAAATGAAGATGACTATACTTGAACAACAATAAAAAATAATAAAAAAATTTGCCAACATAAATAAATAAATAAATAAACAAACAAACATCCTTAAAAAAGGAGAGATTGAGGGCTCAGAGGCAAGACCCAGGTTTGATTTATTTTTGCATCCTCTCCACCCATAACACACACATGTGATGGGAATTTAATGACTCTTAGTAGAATGATCTAAAAGGGTTTTGTAGGCATAAGATATAATTTCATATTACTGTCTGAAATGAAAAGAAACTGAGGGAAAATGGAAATGCTGAGGTTGAGCTGAGAAGATGCCTAAAATGCCTTAGCAAAACCTACTTCCCTCTACACTCTTACATCCTCAGTAGAGTAGATGCAAATAGCTCTCAGCTCAGGTGAAGGCCCTGGAAGAAGATGAAGTAGCCAGCACCTCCACCCCATTCATTGGAGGTGAAGGACTACGAATAGTCAGAGGCTCTCAGGTTTAGCAGAATGGCCAGCATTATTATTTTTACTGCTCGCTTCCTTTCTTCTTTTTATAGGAATTATAATAGCTAACATACCTTTAATGCTTTTATGTGTGCCTGAGACATTTCCATGTTTTTGAAGTAAATTATGTAAGTGAATACATACAGGACAACAATAGAATAGATATTACAGGTATAATCTTCCTGTTTACACATGGGGAAACTGAGGCACAGAGAGAGAAAATAACCTGCCCAAGTTCAGGGAATAAGTGGTGGAGTCAGGATTTGAACCCTGGCAGTGTAACTTCAGAGCCAGCACCCTTAGTCAACACAAAAATGCCCTCTTTGTGTCACCAGCTCCCCTTCATCCTGAGACATAATGTGCTTGCAGTCTTTGCTGGCTCTGAAAACCTCCCACGATCCTCTTGCATTTACACTGCAGCATAATCATGTGTTGTAATCACAACCATGTATTCTGTTATTTTTCAGGGGTTTTGGTGGCATATATTTATTTTTGTGCAAGCTTAGAGAGAAGGTGGTGTTTGGGCACACACACCTGTCTAGGGGTATGATCTGAGTAGTGCACAGAGGCAGTGTGGTGAAGTGGGGAGGAGCGTCGGCCCCCCAACACCGGACTTCTCGGGATCAAGTTCTGACTCTAGCACTTACTAGCTGTGTGACTTTATGTGAACCTGCCTCAATTGCCAGTTTCTAAAATAGGGATAAAATTAATATGTATCTCAGAGGATTGTTGTGAGGGTTTAATGAAATAATTTATTCAAACACTTAGAACTCAGCCGAGCACATAGAGGTTCTATTTTTGTTATGATGTTAGATAACTGCTTCTAAGAGCAGAAAATGCAGTTGTGTTCAGTTTTTATTCTAGGTCAAGAAATCTAAATATGTTGCAAAATTGTCTTCTATAAGGATCTTTTCAAAGTGAGCTGGAGGCAGCAAGACCCTGCCTCAAGCAATGGACTGGGAATGTAGTGGCCATGCCTCTGGGCTTGGATCCCTATTACTAGTTTCTGGTGTTGGATGAATGGTTTACTTCTCTCCCGGGTTGCCCTGTCTACACATCGAATGAAGAAAGAAAATCTGTCAAAAGTCTAAGGAAAATTCATGCAAATGATAAGCATTTTATGATGAGGGAAAGGCAGTAGTGTTTTCCTCAGGGCTGGCTGTATGACTTTCCCAGATAATACCACCTCTCTAACGACCATTCCACTTCACTTGTCTAGGGAAAAAAACACCAGCAATGCTTTGAGGAATATAATTCTGAGAATAAAATAATATCTCCATTAGAGAGGGAAGTGGAATTCTCTCCATTTTCCCTCTTGTGACATTCATCTATTAAAGACAAGCATTCCATTTTATTGGCTTCTTGTAATCAAGAGGATGTGACCTTTACAGGATTAATATCTCATTCTTTTGCTAACTAATTTACTCTAATAACACAGGAAGATGCTTTATAGTGTGAAAAACACCTTGGGGTATTGGGATTGGATATAATAGCTAGAATAAAGCCATTAGAGTTGGATGTATAGTAGAAGTAAAATCTTAAATAAAAATTTGTAACCATGGGATGTGGAAAATTTCTTTTTTTAATATTGGAGTTTTGTATTTATTAGTTCATTGTTAAAAGAGTTGTATTTTTTGCAGTAAATTTTCAGGGGCCTCTACCTTTACTTAGGCTTTTGTCATCTTCTATTATTCTTATAGTTCTTCATTTTATACAAAACCAAATTAGGTGTCCGATCAGAACCTCAATATTAATTTTTATCTAGCTGTTAAGAAAAGATTCCAAAGACCCACATCTGCCTTGCCTGCCTCATGAGCTCGTGAGTTCAAAGTAGTTACCTTTCTTTTTAATCTCCCGATTCTCATGATCTAATCAAGTCTCTGACACACAGCAGATGCTCAATCAATATGTGATATACAAATTGTGATTTTCCTCTACACTTGAAAATTTCAGTATTTACATTTCATAAGACCTGGGTAGGATAAAATTGTCCATTGCAATGACTAAAAACCCAGGATAACAATGATTGCGATGGCCAGCCTCTTAACTCTGACTTCAGGCATTCCTTAAGCAGTTCTTAGGACATTCAGTCTCCTTTGTGGTTTCACAACCTGATGTCTTCATCATGAAATAATGAGTGGTGAAATCTGGATTCTATCTACTTAGAGTCCAGTCTGAAATCAGACATGATGTACTTAAACATTAGTCTCTCCAACCAAAGTCTCAACTACATGTTGAGAGGTCTTGAGCTTTTCTCTTCTTTCTCCATACTCTGTGATTTCAATGATTTCCATTGATTTAAAAACTGATAGTATTGTTTCATTTTTGATGATGTTTGTGCCTCAAAATTTATTTGATAGAAAGAGGTTTGCTATGTTTGGATTCTTATTAAATTTCTGAAAGTTGTTTTTCAGTGCCCCTCTAGAAAAATATCTTCATGTGTATCCTTCCCTAATTTGTGTCTCCTGTTTAATCTTTCCTCTGAGTTCTTCCTGTCATATCAAGGTGCATGCTAGCTATTTCTGTTGTCCTATCTCCCAGACAACTTAAACTTAACATGTCCTTGGATGTCCCCAGTTGTCCCTAGAACTCTTCTTGGCCAGAATCTTCCCTGTCACAGTATGTGACACCACCTGTCACTGTAGTAGGTCAGAAATCTTTCTATCACTTGTCACATTCAATCCTTCAGCAAGTCCCATCAGTCTTCCTCTAAAAATATGCTGAATGACATCTTTCTTCATCTTCACTGTTACTACCTGAGTTCAGGTCACTGTTTTCTTTTACCTATAGCTTCCTACCATCTCTCTCTTCACTATTGTCTCTTTCCAAGTCATTCTCATGCTTAATACCCTTAAATGGCTTTCTAGTGCACTTAGAATAACAGCCAAACTTTGTGCTATAGTATGTAAATACCTATATGGTCTGGCCCCTGCTTCTCTTTATAGTACCTATAATAACCTTCTATTATTTTATTTGTAATTTTATTTCTATTTAAATATACCTTTCTCTCTCGAATAGAAGATATTTGAGAGAAGAGACAATATAAGTTGTTTTTTTTTTTTATCCATAGCACCTAATTTTGTTTGGCACACGATAAGTACACAAAAAGTATTTGGCGAATAAATAAGAAAAACTATATATAATACTTTGCCCAAACATTTTCTGCCTGAATCTAATGCTTGCTTAGATTGCACTTTACTCCATTCTTTCCTCTCTGCAAATTATTACATTTTCGATTTCACCAAGAATATTAGATATAAATTCTTCGTTATTTCCTTCTCCTTGACTATTTCTATCTCCGCACCATTGCTTCCTGCAACAGATATTCCTCTTGATCATCTTGCCTACCTTCCATACAGATTCCTAAACTTGCCTTCTATTACCACCTCGGGGCCTGGCTCCTTCTATCCATTATTCTCTCTCCAGAATCTTCAATCTCTTTTTCTCTACACCATTTCTCCCTCTCTTTTCAACATATTCAGGTGTCCTCTATCCTATGCTGCTCCCTTCGCCTAGCATCTCATTCCTTGTTTCCTTTTATTGCCAGTGCTTTGAGGGGCTGCTGTATCCATTTCCTCTGATTCTTCAGTACTTGTTTCTTTCTTCCCACCCCTGCAAGCTAAATCCACTTTTTCCCCAGTTAAAATTTTTTTCATCTCATCAGTGATTTCCTAATTATTAAATCCAATTCAATCCTCATCGGAATAACCTGTGCTCAACTCTTAAAAGCAATTTTCTTTTTGAAACTCTATTTTATGTCTTAGAATTCTAGACTATCTTTGTTCTTTTTCTAGCACTCTGATCAATAATTTTCTGTCTTCTTCATGGTATTGCTATCATTTCACTCCCCATAAGTGTATATTTCTTTATGAATCTTATCCATTGGATTTTCTCTTTGTATAGTCTCCCCCAAAAAACTCATTTGCTACTGACATTTAGATTAAACTTATTTTCCTCCCATATTAGTTTTCTCAAGTTCCTGCTTTTGTTTATGTCATCATGATCTTTCCAGGCACTCCACACAGGCTGTTAGTCTGGTACTACCATCACTTTACTTCGAGCTAGGTCCTAGCCCCACCCCATAACCTAGCACACAGTGGGCGCTCAGTGAGTGGTTGTCAAAAGAGCTAAAAGAGAACATTCTATCATGTGACCTGTAGATCAGTACAATAATCAAAACTGTTGCCCTCTTCATAAACAATGTCCTATCCAATTGATCTTTTGACCTTTCTTAAAATATGTTCCTATTTTCTTTGTCTAGGCTAGTGCAAGAGTGGCAAGCTTGTCTTATGTTTTGGGTCAATCCTATAATAAGATGGTGATTGCTACCTAAAATGTTAAGAAGCATTCTGAAGTCTCATTAAGGCTCAGTGGGAAAGACAGTGATGATTGTTTAGTGATAGTGGTCATAGGTCTGGGGAGAACTATGTGTGTGCTATGTTCATTCCTGATCTACAAGATAAACAAACACTATATTTATTAGCTTAATAAATCAAAGCCTGAATTTTTAGCTTATGGCTCATGTCTCATTCTTGTTTTCAATAACAGCTGTAGTTATTTATAGTATAATATTGCCTATATTTTGCTGCAGCAAAATTCATTGCTCTTCAAACAAGTTCTCAACTTTTCATGCGGTGGATACTCATATATTACCCTGACTTGAAACTTCCTCTAACCTTCGTACTTCCTTTTTCTCCTCTCAACTTGAGTCCATCAATTTCCAATTAAGCCTTTCCAGAACATCTTAATCCAGAACAGTACCTACTGAAGTTCTATGATACAGGTTATCTGAACTGTTCATTTAGTATTTAAGCATACTACGTTGGCATATTTCCTGTATTTTTGTGTGAACTATATAGTGCCCCTTGAAGTATCAATTTCCATTTTCTATATTGTATCTTCACCAAAATTTTAAGGGCTTCTATGTTCTTGGCACATATATAGCCTGATTATACATGCCCACTATGTGTAGTAATCTCCAAGGCTGGAGATACTGTTTATCTAAAAAATTGCTTTTCACATGTAGGTGCTCATGACATATTGGTTTAAATTACAAATGCTAATAGATATTTCTTAGTTCATTATAAGTTTTACTCCACTATGTATTTATGCCATCTTATTTAGTCCTTGTAAATGTCTTATGAGCTATGTTGCAATATCCAAGTTTTACAGAAGCTATGAGGTGTAGGAATATTAAAAATTTACGTAAGGCAAGTTATGCAGATAGTAACTACTGGAGTCTTGGACCATATGAAGGTCAGATTTACCAGGACTGTCATTGGAAAAATAAATAGAAATGCCTGTCTCATTCTTAAAACCCTATTACTCAGAGGAGCTATCTCATAATGTTATTCCTGATTATTGGCTATTGTGACAAAATGGCATTGGGGTTTCTACAGCCAACATTCTCAAATGCTAATAATTATGCTAGCAAAATGAAGCCATGGTTTTGTCATATATCTTTGGTCCAGGATCTCCAACTCTGGAATGCAAGCTGTGGAAACCAGGAGATTCATGGGAGTTATTCTAAGAGACAACTATTCTTTCTGCCCGTCATTCTGAGTGTGACTAGGACTAAATAGCTCAAGGATCCTTAATACATATAGGCTCAGATAGATATCTGGGGAACCCTCAGATCAGCTTGGGCTCTTTGGAACATATTTATGCCAATTGGAATCCCTGGAAAGACCACAGACTTATGGGGATAGTCAGAGTGGCTGTTGTCTTCCTAGATAACTGCAAGAACTCTAGGATAAGACATAAAATTTCTAGAAGAGCTTATAGAACAAAACAGGCCCAAACAGTACAAGAGAGTCAACAGTCCATTCAAGAAGCTATAGGATGCCCAGAAATGCCATTGAAAGGTGTAATTTAGCTGCAGCCATTATTGTTCCCCACTTGGGGGCACTAAAATGATGCCTCTCTTTTCTCTTTATTTCTCATGGCAAGAATTATTTCACAATGAGATGAAAAGAATTTTGTATGTAACTATTTTTGTATGAGGACAAGTTGGTAATGGTTTATATTTATCATTCACTCACACAGTCTGCTTTTAATGCTTGCAATCTCTCTATTAATGAACTAGAAATTGGCTGCTTCCAAGAAGAGGTAATGTCCTTCTGATGGATAGTGCATTGGACTAGGAATCAGCAGACCCAGACAGCAGGACAGAATTGGAGAAGTGACTTCAGAGGTTATAATCTGACCTCCAGCTAATTTACGAACACCCTTCACAATGCCCCTGACAAGTGATCATCCACTTCCAGTTCAGGAGGATCACTGGGTAATTGTGTGATTAGGCAAAGCACTTAGCAAGTACATTACAGAATCATAGGATGACTGAACAGGAACGGACCTTGGAGATGGGCTAGTCAGCCCCTTTGCTCTGAGATGAGAGCCAGTGAGGTTAAGTGACTTACCTTTGAAATTTAGCAGTACTACCTAAACTAAATGTCTTGATCCTGGTTCAGAAGGACCACTCCACCATAACAATTCCTTCCTTAGTTAAATGGAGGTAGTGGCAACTATTTCCTAGATATCAGAGCTTTGGGAAAAATAATTGCAAGTTGAGGATAAAATCATTTGAATATTCTGATTATGGAATTAAGATAAAATCTAGAGGGAAAAAGGGAGATGGCAATTGTAATGGGGCCGGTTAGAAGTTAGTTCAAATCAAGCAGCACATCCTGGATGCAAATGGTAATGTGCAGAAGAGCAGTGTTTTTCACCAGGTGTGTAGCAAGAATTTTTAAAACATACAATAGCTGACTATTTAGTCAAGGGTACTGACCTCTTTTCTCTTAGATTGTCAAGTTAAAAAATACCAACAGCAAAAACAATAGCTGACCTGTGTGAATGAATCAAAATTACTCCCTTTTTTTCAGATTGACAAAATATTTTTTGGTGTGTGGCAGAATTTTAGTACTTAGTTTAGATGTGTCATAAGATGAAAAAGGTTGAATATTGCAGTGCAAGAATAATGCCATTTTCTTGAGGATACTATCAGGAAGGTTGATGGAAGCAGCTACCAGATTGGAACAAGAAATTCCCAACTATCTGGAATTTTCTTCAGGACTAGAGGAGTTCACTGGTTAATCTAAACCTGTTCATTCAGATTTCACTTTCAAATCCACTTTTGCAGGCTTATCTCTAAGATATAAGTAACTTTCAAAATACATACACCTCCTCCTCAACTGCATTACTTTCAGCCATAGCTCCTTATTTTAACAGCTTGAGGACTAATTTGAATCACACATTTCTCATGGGAGCTCAGAAAGTGTGATACCTTAGGGAGTTGCCTTGCAGGGATTTTAAAGATGTTTTAAAGTGAAGTACATCTAAATTCTCTAAATTACATATGGCTTAATCTAGAAAAAGACAATTGAAGCCTTCATTAAAATAGATTTATTCCAATTTTGTATGTGGAAATAAATTTTCCTGAGATAACCTGTGTATGCTTATCCAGATTGTAGCATTTCCCTACTTTCTAAATTAAATGTTGCTGTTTGTGAGTCTTGGCTCTGTGGCACTGTATATTGAAAGGCTTAGTCATCATTTTTGTAAATATCCCAGAATTGGCATTTAGAAATAACTTATTTTTCTTCTTTTTCATTTTCACTTTTTATATCTCCTGCACTTCATTTTTACATTTGCATGCTATTTTTTCTTTCATCTATTTTAGTCTTTCTCAGAAATATAAAACTGTCTTCCATTCTTTAAAAACCTAGTATTCTTTGTCTTGAGTTAAAGGGGCAGTTTTGAGTCTTTATGTAGTGAGAAGGAAGGAGACTTATTTACATAGTAAGCCATTTAGGTTCACTATGTCGTTTAATATTTTTAAAACCTTATGAGGTAATTTTTAAAAAGATTTTTATTTATTTATTCTTTAGAGAAAGGAGAAGGGAAGGAGAAAGAGATGGAGAGAAACATGAATGTGTGGTTACCCCTAACGTGCCCCCAACTCTGGGCACCTGGCCTGCAACCCAGGCATGTGCCCTGACTGGGAATCAAACCAGCAACCCTTTGGTTAGCAAGCCTGCATTCCATCCACTGAACTACACCAGCCAGGACCTTATAAGGTAACTTTTAAAGACCCATTTAAATATTAGAAGAAAAGCTCAAAGAAACTGAGTAATTTATCTAAAGTCATAAACACAGTAAATGGCAGAGCTGGAATTTCAACCCGGGTCTCTCCTACTCCTCAGTTTATGTGCTTCCCACCACCTAGGGCCTCCCACGTACTTGACTTCAGTCACCAACAGAATACTTCTTTTAAAAAACAAATACCACATGATCTCGCCTTTAACAGGAACCTAAACAACAAAACAAAGAAACAAGTAAAATATAACAAAAGACACTGAAATAGAGGACAGGTTGTCAGGGCCCAGAGGGGAAGGGGAGGGAATTTCAGGGGAGAAGGGAGGGGTTTACAGGAACAAATATAGAGGACACATGGACAAAACTAGGGGGATTGGAAACGGGAGGGATGGGTGGGTGGGCTGGAATGGGAATAAAGGATAGAAACTGTACTGAATAATCCAAAAAAATTTTTTTTAAAAAAAGGAAAAAAAACCCCAAACCTTGAACAACAAAACACACCTATCTTGTAATTTGTCATCAAAAAAGTGAAAATTATATACATTATATTTTTCTGGGGCCACTTTGCATTTCCTTTGTCATGAGACAACCCATTTTTGAATTATCCAAAGATGCTATGATTGCTTCTCAGCTTCTCCTTTTGGTATTATGAAAGCATGATCATTGCTAACAATACTGGCAACAAGCAAAGAGAGTCCTCTATGCTATGGTCCTTCAGTGCAAGTGAGTTAAGACAAAATCAAGGTTCAATCCATGGACACATTTAGCTTCACTCTGAGAATCGCCACATGTCTAACCCAGCCAACTGACTTGTCTTGTTCTTATTATCAGCACAAAATGGGACCCAGGGACATGTTCCAGATATCCCAGCACACACCAATTTTTGTTACCAGAAGATTTTTTTTGTAAAATAATTCTAAATGTATATCATATCGATGACGGCCCAACAGATTTCCTTTGAATTTGTGTTCTTGTTTGTATTTAATTCTGCCTTGTATTATTCATTGAGTTAGCAAATGCTCTTCAGACCTAGATCCAACTTGAATCCTGAAATGAAGATTTATTTTCGAGCAAGTTACCAAGCCATTTTCTCACATTAACAACATGAAATATAATACAATAATGTCTGAAGTTACTTAGCACTATAGTTAATACATAGTTAATTCTAATTAATGGGATCTGTCATGACTTGATCTTTTCACCTCTTCTAGATCATTAGCACACTGCCAGCAGAGCATGCGTGTGTAGCACTGTTGTGTCTTCGGTGCGCCTCAGCACAGAGCAGGCACGGGAGCATGGAATGGTGCATGGTTTCCGCTGTGCTGCACGTGCGAGAAGGATCAAGCACGTGGATGCTATAGTCCGCCTCTCTGCAACCTGTAGCGGGTATCTATTGACATTGATTAGTTTTTTGAGAAGTATCTAATTATTTTCTTTGTATCTAATGTTGGCAGCAACTTTCTATAAACCAAATACTATATCTTCTTTCTTTTTGTAGAAAATTGGAGAATGTCTAAACATTTGTATGGAGAGACAACAGGGTCTTTCAGTGGATGACTTCCAGTCTGCTTGGCCCTTGAAGAAGATAAAAGAAAAAGAGTTTACTGTTTGAAAGGCTCTGATACCTGACCTAATTTTGAGACAGAAAGGCCGTCAACTTGCTACTCCATTGAGGTTTCAGCTAAAATGGGGCTTGGCTAGAGCACAAAATGCAATACAAAGTAAAATGGGCAAAGTATTTTAAGTTAGAGTTACTGTTTAAAGCCATACAGATGAAAAGACAGGGACTTTCGTTGTGGAAGGTACTGTTAATAAAGAATAGTTATCCCGATCAGCTAGAAGTTGATCTGGAATTTATCCGAGTGATCTGATTTTGAGTCCCCTCCTCTGCTAAAATTCCTGTGGGCTTCCTCCCACTGCCCAGCTGAAGGAACAGAGGTAGCAGCCACCCCACCACAAATCCTCCAAACCCAGCATGTAGGCCAGCTGCCCCTTCGCCTATGGAGACACTGCCTGAGCTTGTTTCAATGCAGACATCATAGGCTACAATATAGGCCCATTTTGTATTTTCCCATCAATCATTTGGGAACTATCAGGCTGTTTCATATCCCATTGTAAGAAACAGCAGACATTTCCTCTGCCTTGCATGTAACTATATTGGTGGGAGGGCATTTTTTTAAAGAAATCATATTGAACTCTTTTTCTTTCTTTTAAAGAGATTTCATTGAAGTCAAAAGAGAAATAATTGGCAGGCTTTCTCTTTGCCTGTCTTAAGGGGGAAAATGCTCTATCCCATTTTAAAGATCTATAAACAGCTCAGCTAATAGGAAGGGGGTGGGCAAAAAAAATAATAAAAGCACTAACTTCTGAACTTTAGCAGAAGCTTATACATTGGAATAAAGAAAATGATTCAGAGCAGCTCTTTGATACTTTTTTCCATTACAACAAAGTACAACCCTGCTTGTCAGCCCATCTGTATTTTCCCTTCATCTAATATACTGGGTAGGCCAGAGCTGCAAAGGAGCATTTTAATATTGACAATGTTGCTGGAAAACCATGTGCTTTAGAATGAATTAACTTTTGCTGCACTGCTGAACATATAAAGAAAAATTGGCTAAGCAGGAAAAAAATAGACTTTAACCCATTTTTTGCCATTGGAGCTCATTTCAGCAATCAAAATGAATAGGATCCCTCAGAAGTGTTAGTGCATTTGTCACCAATAAAGAAGCCCACCTTGGCATGTCCTTAGGCTATTATACATCTCTGATACTTCAGGAAATATCTGGCATATCTGAGGCTGATGCGAATTGAAATTGCAGACAACACTTGCCAAATGAGAGAGTTATGGGGGCATCACAGATTAACTTGTTGATAGAGCACAAACTAAAACTGAAGTGACTTCCTATCCTTATATATTGTGTATAGTGTTCATATGTAGCAGCCATAATGGTACATATGTCCACCAGAATCTTAGGGCACAGGCTGAGGACAGGTTACATTCTTATAGTAATTTTTTATCACACACCTCTAAGGGTATCTGGTAGGTAGAACATACTGGAACTGGATATGCCCTATCTTTTCTGCTTCACCCTTGCTCCCATTAGAGTGTCATAAGATTGTTCTCTAACTATCTCCTTTCAATTTCCACATAGACTTAGAGATCTCTCAACAACTTTATTTCATGTTTGACCTACAGAGTATACATATTTATGTACCTATCTTATAAGATTGTAGTAATTAATAATAAATAACATAATAAGCAACATATAAAGATAGAAAATATTATAATAACTTTGCATTACTGTGGAAGGCATTTTTTCAGGGGTTATCTTGTGGGCTGTGCACATTATCACCAAGCATCTACTTCTTGAAGTGGGACTAAGAGAAGATTCCTTTCTGTCTAAATGAGTGACCCTGTGCATCAAGACCACAAACACACATGGTATGAATAGGACAAAATCTAATGTCAGCTCCTGTTCTCCTAAGACCAGAGAGAAGACGGGGGAGGGAAGGGGAGAGTCACCAGCACAAGCTGTATATAGGGGTGCAGGTCCTCACCCTTCCAGGCACATAACCCAGAAGGTTTGGCAGCCAGCAGGCCCTCAAAGAAAATGGCCTTCCTTCCCCTTAGGAGGAGGGGAGATAGCACTTCTGTCCTTGAATCTACAGGTGAAAGAGCAGCAAAAGGGGCGAGTGCTTGAGCTGCCCTGGAGAGATGGCCAAAGTCTCTTTCCTGTGGGCCAACTTGTTTAGAGAACACCAATAGAGGACAGGCAGGTATTCAGGCCCAGGATACCCTGCTTCCAATGAATCACCAATCTTTTTGGAACATGAAACATAAGGCATGTCAAATGCTTACATTTCAATCAAGGAAGAAATACTTTTACCTAAACTATAGGATTACCACTGAGTTGCACATCTGACTTTAGGTCTAAAACTTCTAGATTTTAGCTAATTTCAGGAATGATCAGATGATAAAGGAAAGAAAGGTTTATTATAGTGGACCACAGCCTTAAGGGATTGTCTCAGGGACACACCCTAAATACAATTGGATGACTGTAAATTTTCTGCATTTTCTCAAGACTATCCTGGCCTACTAGAATAATCAGGGTGAAAAAGATTGTAAAACTATGCTATTCCAAGACCTGACTGTCATTAGTTTGGTCATAAGGTCTGAAGTCCCTTCCTTTTCATGAAGTTGTTTTCTAATTCTACCTTCAGTCAATTCCCACATAAACTCCTTGGACACCACCAAGAATACTCACACACATCTGGAAGAATTCATATTTCCCTTTACTAGACCTGCCACATCCCCTTATCACAGTTCACTGATGCCAAGGTTTCAGCTCTCAGGAGTTCCAGCAGTGACTAGTAGGTTGTGCTGCTGATCCCTGTGTCAGGTGCCCAAGTAAGTCATGAGGTCCAGAACTGCAGCCCTCCTCCTCCTTGCTCTTTACTCCATCCTGCTCATCCTAACACTCCCTGTTGCCTTCCTACCCTTGATCTCTACACTTTTCCCAATGAACTGCCCTTACTTGGTAGCATTAGACAAATCACTCTTTTCAGATTCCCCAATGGCAACTGAAATGAACATTAATCATATAAAATGGGAAGAAATGATGACCTCGTTGTTTTAGGAACAAAAAAGGGATTTGATTTTTCTTAAAGAATCTCAGACTGAATTATTGACTCTAATTTTTGGTAGGGAAAGTCTGTATTGAAAAGAAACTTTGTTAAACTACTGGAAAAATTCAAAATCCCCCATTGCTTTAAGATGATAAGGAAATAAATGGTTTGTGCTCTATTACAGTAGTAAGATGAAGTGGCCTCAGAGCAATGCTTTGGCGTCAGACAATCCAAGGCTCAAATCCATGCCTTTCATTGCTATTTAGCAAAGTATGGACTTTTGCAAGTTATTTAACTTCTGCTAGTGTTAGATTTTTAATTTATAGACTAGGAGCCACTGTTAGTTTCTTCTTTAGAGAAATTTAAAGACTAATGGTAAGATATGTGCAAATTTCCTAATATGTGTCTGGACTTATGGTGGAGTACCAAGAAATACTACTGTATTTACCCCCTTAGTCTGATGGATATTATGACCTTAGTCTGATGGATCAAGGTCATAAGCTCTTTGAAAGCCACCAGATTTAAACTTTATATGAGCCAAGGCTTTTTACCCTAGTATAGCCAGAACTCCCTTTACTGGGAATCTGATGAGTCTTTCTATATAGTTTTCATTCGCCACATAGAAAAGCAGCATCAGAAGGAAGCAATTTCTATGTGTTTCCAAAGTTTGGTGACACATTGTCTATATTCCTACAAAGCGCTAATGGGCTTGATGTTTCACCAATAGCTTGAAATAATTTTTAAAGGACGCCTAATGGAAAAAAAGTATGTCTTCAAGGTCTGTGCATTTTTTTTCTGTCAGTTGGGTCTCTATTATAATGTTTTGTAAAAAATGATTTACTTTCAAAGAAGTAGAAATAGTTTCCATATACCAACTGCTATAAAAACCTCAGGGTGAGCTCATCAATCAAGGTCTCAACTCTGAAGACTACTGGCTGTGTTCCTTCCTGGATTTCACATTGTATTGCATGAGGAAAAAAAGATAGCCTTGATAGTTTAACAACAACAACAAAAAAAACTAAAGCCAATTAATTTTTTCAACCATTCTGAGCTTTATCCAAGATAATAGAAAATTCCTTCATGCCATCCTTCTTTGTTGGTTCTTCAAGAATTGAATAAAATGTTCATTGACAATTTATATTTTAATGGAATATTAGAATTCAAAGAGGGCTTTGTGATCATCTAGTCAATGGTCCCCATTTTACAGATGATGAAGGTGAAGTTAGGTGGAGGTGACTAGGCTGGGCTAGCGAGTAGAGGGTCTTCATCAAATTCATCATCACTTGATGCCACATATTTGCATATGCTTCTAAACCTGCCATTTATTTTACTGTAACACAGCATAAAATGTTTATTTCCTTGTCTTTTTAAAGCAATTGAAGACTGATTACTTCCAATATTTCCACAGAGTTTTTTCAAAATAAATGATGTTGTGAGAACTGGACAGTTACATGGAAAAAAATGAAACTAGACCACCAACTTACACCATACACCAGAATAAACTCAAGATGATTAAAAACTTAAATATAAGTTGTGACACCATAAAAGTTTTAGAGGAAAACATAGGCAGTAAAATTTCAGATATCCCACGCAGCAGTATTTTTGCCAATATAGCTCCTAGGGCAAGGAAAATAAAGAAAAAAAATAAACAAATGAGACTACATCAAATCAAAAAGCTTCTGTACAGCTAAAGAAACAATCACCAATAAGGAAAGAGATTCAACTGTATGGGAGAACATATTTGTCAATGCCTCAAACAAGGGTTTGATCTCTAAAATGTATAAAGAGCTCATATGACTCAACAACAGGAAGACAAACAATCCAATTAAAAAATGGCCAATGACCTGAATAGACACTGCTCCAAGGAAGACATACAGATGGCCCATAGACATATGAAAAGATGCTCAATGTCACTAGCCATCAGAGAGATGCAAATTAAAACCACAGTGAGATATCACCTCACACTGGTCAGAATGATCATCATTAATAAATCAATACACAACAAGTGCTGACAAGGATGCAGAGAAAAGGGAACCCTAGTGTACTGTTGGTGGGAATGCAGACTGGTACAGCCTCTGTGGAAAACGATGTGGAATTCCCCTAAAAAACTAAAAATGGAACTGCCTTACTATCCAGTGATTCTACTTCTAGGATTATACCCTAAGAATTCCAATTTGAATTCTATCAATTATAAAGTACTTATGCACCCCTGTGTTCATAGTAGCATTATTTACCATAGCCAAGTGCTGGAAACAGTCTAAATGCCCATCAGTAAATGAGTGGATCAAAAAACTCTGGTACATTTACACAAGGGAATACTATGCAGAAGAAAGAAAGAAGGAACTCCTATTGCTCACAACAGTAAATGGAACTGGAGAGTATTATGCTAAATGAAACAAGCCAGGCAGTGAAAGACAAATAACATGTGATCTCATGTATAAGAGGGACCTGATGAACAAAACAAACAAACAAACAAAATAGAATCAGAGGCGCTGAGACAAGGAACAGACTGACAGTGATCAGAGAGGAGGGGGTAAACGGTAAGGGTGGACAGAAGGAGAAGGATCTAGTCAAGGAACCGTATGAATGACCCATGGACATGGACAACAGGGTGGAGATTGACTGTGGGAGTGGAGGTTAGATGGGCAAAAGAGAGCAAAGGGGGAAAATTGAGGCAACTGTAATAGAACAACATTAAACTATTTAATTAAAAAAATTCCCCTCCAGAAAGTAGAGCCTAAAATCTCCAACAGTTCAGTTTGAGATCCTCTTAGACAATTTAAATTCCTTTTTTGTTCTTCAGAACATTAATGTCTTAATTTCCTCCAATTTAAACAATTAATGTTCATTTTACTTGCCATTGAAAAAACTTAAGAGAATGATTCGTCTAATGCTACTGAGTAAGGAATCGTTGCTTAGGCTTTGTTACATTGTACTTTGGAGGATCCCTCAGTTGTAGCTTCTACGCATCAAATGCTTCAAGTAGAAAATGCATCTATGAATCTCCAGTTGGTATTTTTTTTTTGCTGCTAGATTTTGATCACATAACTAATTAAATTGGCTGAGGGTTGGGTAGAGAGTGTAAACTCACTAACCAAGAGACTCGTATTACTATAATAGAAACTTCAGGCTCAAGCAATAGGTTTGAGAAAATGTAATGCAGGGCACGTCTTTCCGGTACATATTTTTTTCTTTGAGCAGCTGGTGTAATTTCTAGGGCTTCAATAATCACCTTTCATTTGTATTTATTGACTATAAGGTGGAGAGAAATTTTATTCATTTTAATTGATTAATGTAATGCTTAATGAAACCTTATAGTCTTGGAACTATGAGAGTCTGACCATTTTTCTAATAAATACTGTTTTCTGTTTGTTTTTGCTTTAAAAAACAAGCATAATACATATTTGTGTTGGAGTAAATATTTTTATTGAGGTCATTACTTGTTTTGAAGTCATTTCTTCATTGATAATTAAACCATTTCCATAATATCCATCATATACTTTTTTCAACATTAAAAAAAATAACTTGGAGAAGGGTGCACAATTCTAGGTGACACTGTAATGATTTTACTGTCTTGGCAAATCATATCACTGGGTTCGGTTTTATTTTGAAGATTGTATTTCCAGCTTGAAGTCTCTCTATTCTTTAGTTCTACAAATTGTCTATGATACATGTCTAACTTATTATCTGACCAATGCTTCACAGTAAATACTATATATTCAAAATCATCTTTTTTAACTTTCTGAGTTACTTTTTTCTGAGTTTCCTATTTCTCCTAATGACACCATCTTTCTCTCAGACACAGAATTGAAATGAAGTCCTAACTACACCCAGCATAGTAAAGTGTCTAAGCCTGCAGGGTCCAGACAGGTTCCCTGGTTTTCAATTTTGACTCTGCCAGTTACTAAGATAAAGAATGCTACTATTATAACAACATGCTATCTGTATACGAGTATGTTGTACTAAAGGTTATTTGTGGGAATCTAGTTCCCCAGAGGTTAGGGAGTGGAGGGATTGAGCAAAGAGGTAAAAGGACTCACAGACATGGACAACAGTGGGGTGATTGCTGGGGGGAGGAGGTATAAGGGGACTGAATGGTGGACAAAATGGTAATGGAAAAATACAATAAAAATTGTGAATGTCATAAGGACAGTGAGTATGTCTTATTCGTATTTATACATTTTACTGTATACACATGGCACATGTGCACATGATATAAGCTCAGTAATAAATTAATGAATAGCTGGGTGAAAATGCAGACACATGGCAGAAACAGAAATCTGAAATGGAAAACAAAATTTCCATCTACTCTTCTGTCTATTGGATCATCCTTCCAAGTGACCAGGAATGCTACATGTAATGAAATTGTAGCCTGAGAAGTCATTCTGACATAGTGCTCATATTTAGACAGGCTATGTTTAAATTATCTCATTATCGAGCCTAACTTTGGAAACCGGCAGATGTGGTTGCCATAGGTAACAAAATTATAACAGGAAGTTGATTTCACAAAGGAAATTGTTACTTTTATTGAGATAAATAATTAGCATTGAAAACAGAAAAAATAAATATCTTCACAAATATAGTTTTATATGAAAATTTTGTTGATAAAATTTGTTTACTTTGAATCTTCAAAGATATCCAACTACTTTAGAGTATGAAGTGGTTGAAATAAAAGTTAAGTGACTATGTCTTATTATTCATATATATGTGAAATTTTAATGTCACCACCTGAATGCATTGATATCATGAGAAGTAAGAGATTCGGGAGTTGACCACAAAAAGGATATGTCACGCTAAGTAAGAATCATACCCCTAGACCAGTGAACCACATTTGAGGCAACATGGATGGACCTTAAGAATATCATGCTAAGTGAAATACGTCAAATGGAAAAAGTTAAGGACCATATAATTTCACTCATATGTGGTAGATAAAACTGAAAGTGACAAATGAACAAATAAGAAAAACAAACAAAAATTCATAGACACAGACAACAGTGTGGTTGGGGTAGGGGCATAGTGGGGGTAGTAAAGGGCAAAGGGGGTCAAATACTCAAAGACAGTCATAGAAGATAATTTGACTTTGGGTGGTGGGCACACAAAGCTATATGAAGATCATGTATCATAGAAATCTACACTCGACCTATATAATCTTATTAACGAATGTCACCCCAATACATTTAAAAACAAATCAGCTGTGTTTTTATACACCAGAAATAAATAACCAAACATTTAAAATAAGGATATGTTACTCTTCTTCATTTGTGAAAAATATCTAAAAATTTAAACGTGGTAGAGTTCTGAGTAGATAAAAACTCATCTTCCTTTTGTTTCTTATTGTTATTTTTAATTAACTATTTAATTAAAATATCTTTATTGATTGCATCCTATGTACAAAGGAGTATACCAGAAGCTGTTAAAAATGTATATATAATTGTAGAGACTGTATATTTTTTATATGTACATGTATACATACATATGAGGTATGTCTTGGAAAAGTATAGCCATTGTTAATACAATGAGAATAGTTTGTGTGACATTAATGTAACCCGGCAGCAAAGCAGAATGGACTGGAATGCACATGTGTGAACAATGATGACTTCACTGTACTAGTCAGTAGGGGTGGTAGACGCCCTTGAGTGAGCGTGTGTGTGGTCATTGCATTCAAAAAGAGTGAGTGGAGCAATGAATTTGCATCAAATTTTGCATTAAGCTTGAACATTCCTCCATGGAAACTATTCAGCTGTTGCAGAAAGCCACAGCTATGGGCAACTAGTGACTGCCAGCTTCATCACAACAATGCACCCACTTGTGCACCACATCTTGTGCAGAGTTTTTAGGTGAAGCATCAAATCACCCAGGTGACTCAGTCCCCTGTACAGCTCAGATTTGGTGCCCTGCAATTTTTGCCTTTTCTGAAAAGTAAAATCACTTTTTTAAAAAATTATTTTATTTATTTTATTTTTTAGAGAGGGGAAGGGAGAGCGAAAGAGAGGGAGAGAAACATCAGTTTGTGGTTGCCTCTCGCATGCCCCCTACTGAGGACCTGGCCCACAACCCAGGCATGTGCTCTAGACTGGGAATCAAACCAGCAATTCGCAGGCTGGCGCTCAGCCACTGAGCCATACCAGCCAGGGCTAAAATCACTTTTGGAAGGGGAGAGATTTCAGACCATCAGTGAGATTCAGGAAAATACAACAGGGCAGCTGATGGTGATTGGGAGAACTGTGTGAGGTCCCAACATGCCTATTTTGAAGGGGACTGAAGTGTCATTTTCCTATGTACAATGTTTCTTGTATCTTATATCTTCTTCAATAAATGTTTCTATTTTTCATATTACATGGCTGGATATCTTCTGGAAAGACCTATTATATAAAGCATTTATAAGCATACACATATAAAATAAGTATATAAATGTATATATATATAATAAGAAATTGAAAAGTTGACATTTTTACCAAAAAAATTCATACTACAAATGCTATTGTGAATAGACAGTGATAATTCTGATATTTGTACTAGAATTGGTATTAGAATCCAATAATAAGTGGAAATATATTTAATCTATTCACATTAATTCATTTTAATGTTTCAGTCATTTTGAAGTAGGAAAGAACAAAATATTTCCTCTCAAGAAGTTTATAATTTTAAAGTACAGCATAGGGAATATAGTCAATAATATTGTAATAACTCTGTATGGTACCAGGTGGGTACTGGAAATTTTGGGGAAAAACTTTGTAAAGTATTTAATTTGTAAAAGTAAGTATTTGATTATTTAACCACTGTACTGAACACCTGAAACTAATACAAAATAATATAAAATGTAAACTGTTATTGAAAAATAAAATTGAAAAAGAAGCTTATAGTATAGTAGGAGAGTTAACACATGTATGTAGGAAATTGCCACCTATTAATGTCACATGAGAGGACTAAGTTACATGTTAGGCCAGTTGGAAGAAGTGACATTAGGGGCGGATCTCTGGTAGATGTGGTGAGTCATGGGAAAGTATAGGCTTTGGAAGGTCACACTTCATCAGGGATGCAGAGAATGGGTGCAGAAAGTACACCTGCATTCACACCTTTGGAAGCTCTGGACCCAAACATATGCTGGTGAAAGAATTCAAATTCTTATGCAATACAAGTGAAAATGACAATATCTGTTTAGAGGTGCATGTGACAAAATTTTAGGGCTCATCTAGGGACTCCTGTCCTTTTGCATGTGCTGTGGCTCCTGTCTCTTGCATAGCGGCTGCCCAGCTGCTCCTGGGGGCCCGATGGGAAGGCAGTTCTCTTGCTGTGACTGCTGCTTTTCACAGCAGCAGTGGTATCAGGAATTATATCTCTTACTCAACTAACTAAACAGCAGTTGAGAACAATAAGCCATAGAATTTTAAAATGCTGATTTAAAATAGATTGCCCTTGATTTTCCACAGTGGAGACTGATTTGTCTTCATGGTTGTGTTTTGATTTTTTAGATCACCACCTAATAACTTGCCTATTCAAAATGCTCTGTACTTTGTGAATAGAATCTGCAATTAACAATAGGTCAGACTTGGGATGAATTAAAAATATAACAGTAGATAACCTCATGCAGAAATTCTAATTTCTTCAATCTTTCTATCAATTTTGTACTGGGCTGTTGTCATGGATTTCTGTTTACCCTAATCCTTAGTTTATCATTTATAATAAAAATTCTCACTGTTATCTTGTGGTCATATTACCTAACTTATAAATGTACCTAGAAAGCATCAAGCACTGGTGTTAGGTCACTATTATATTTTTGTATTTTAATAAGTTATTTGGGGTTCATTATGATTTTTAAATTATCCTGTTAGGACTCAACAAATATTTTTATCTCAAAACATTCCAATGGGGATGAGTTACACACTGTGTAGTTTTCATGTAAATCATTTTGTTTTAAAAGATACTGTGTTGCTTTTCACCTTCTTTGAGCCAAATTACAGCATATGTCCCCAACATTTTCCCATATACCCATCAAACCATGTAACAAATTTGAAGTGTATCCTAGTTATAGGGTACAAACCTTTGTTGCAAATCCTTTTTATCTATATGAGCTTCAGAATTTTCAGCTAGAATTTTAAACAAATCTTCCACATTGCAAAATTGGGGACATTTCCTTTGGAAGATTCTTATAGGAGACATAAGAATGAATGCTGATATATTTTGGGGTGAGGGGAATAAAAACAAGATCTGATGCAATATGAAGAATCACTGGTATTCTTGTTAAACACACATACTTTTTATATTTAATCTCAACTTCCTGAATTCCTGAATCATACTGAGGGTCTAGGAATTTGTGCATTAAACTAAGTTTTATGTATGCTTCATCTGGCTGCCCCTCATAGTGACATCTTGTATAGCTGTCGAACAATATTAAAAACAGGAAATTGACATTGGTGTATTACCGCTAACTAGACTACACACTGTATTAAAAAACTACAAGCATTCCCCTTAAGATCAGGAAGAAGACAGGGATGTCTGTTTTCACCTCTCATTCAGCAAAGTACTGGAAATTGTAGCTATAGTAATCAGAGAGGAAGAAGAAATAAAAGGCATCCAAATTGGAAAGAAAGAAGTAAAACTGTCTTTGTTTGCAGATGACATGATACTGTATTTAGAGCACCCCAAAAATTTCACCAAGAAACTACTAGAACTGATAAATGAATTCATCGAAGTGTAGCAGGATACAAAATTAATATCCTGAAATCAGTTGCATTTTTATATGTCAATAACAGAAGGGGAAATTAAGAAAACAGTCCCATTCATAAGTACTTCAAAAAGAATAGAATACCTAGGAATAAACCTAACCAAGGATATAAAAGACCTGTATTCTGAAAATTATAAATGACACCAAAGAAAGAAATTTAAGAAGATTCAAATAAGTAGAAGCACATACAGTGTTCATGGATTGGAAGAATTAACATTATTAAAATGTCCATACTACCTAAAGCAATCGGTAGACTCAGTGCAATTCCTATGAAGATACCAATGATGTATGTCACATAACTAGAACAAATATTTCAAAAATTTATATGGAACCACAAAAGGCCCTGGATAGCAACAGTGATCCTGAGAAAGAAATTTTGCATTTTCAATTAAGCCCTCCAGGTGAGATATAACCAGACAATGTGTCCACATGTTACTTTAATGCAATTATTAACAAACAAAATGCAGCTGAATTACTGGTGGCTATTTAAAACTACTACTCCTAGGAAGCCCTGACTGGGTGCTTAGCTGGTTAGAGTGTCGTCCTGTCTGGATAGGCCATGGTTGTGGGTTCAGTCCCATGTTAGGGCACATACAAGAATCAACCAATGAATTCACAAAGAAGTAGAACAACAAGCCAATGTTTCTCTCTCTCTTTTAAAGAAAGTCAATACAATACATTTTAAAAAAACCTATAACACCCAAGTTCTCCTTTAGGGTCTGGGATTGGGCCCTGGGGTTTGCATTTTAATGAACACCTAGCTGATTCTGTTATTGCCATTCTAAAAGTCAGACTTTGAGAAACACTGATGGTCACGTTCAGCAGGTGAAACCAGGCTTCTGTGGAGAGCCATTCATGAAGAGAAAGCATGCTGTCACAACATAATATGTTGTAATAATACCACATATTATGTGCTTAAGGGAACATGTATATGAGGACCAGCTTTTTTAAAAAAGTTTTTGAAGATTTTATTTATTTATTTTTAGAGAGAGGGGAAGGAAGGGAGAAAGAGAGGGAGAGAAACATCAGTGTTGGAGAGATACATTGATTGGTTGCCTTTTTCACACCCCCACCTTGGGTCCTGGCCTGCAACCCAGGCATGTGCAATGACTGGGAATTGAACTGGTGACCCGTTGGTTCACAAGCTGGCACTCAATCCACTGAGTTACACCAACCAGGGCAGGATCAGCTTTTAAAAAATAATTATCTCTATGAACTGGTGCAGTTTGGTTCATTCGCCACTATGGCACTCAACTGCCTTATTTGTAAAATAAAGTAAATCGATTATATCGTCTTGTATAACTCTTGAAGCTCTAAAATCCTTTACCTTCATGCTTGTAATTGTCTCTCTCCATATATATTTGACAAAATTCTCATCTATTTTCTTCCAAGGAATGATGTAAGACATAGACATTTAATGAAAGTTAGACTGATGTGAAGGGATCAAGTTGATTTCATAAATCTTAGGACATTTTTCATTATATGAATATTAATGATATATTTTAATCCTGAACAGTGAGTTTAGGTTCTTCCATAAATAGAAAAAATAATAAATGAATGAACCACTTTATAATACACATATTCCACAAATATTTAATAAAAATAAATTGCTCTGAGGAAGCTTTTCCAATCAGTTAGTACCTGTGAATTTTCAGTTTTAGTTAATATTAAATTAAATTTTGAAAAATAGCTTTTTCTCTTTTAGTTCAATGTAAATTTCTTAAAGAAATTATTTATCTCCCCATTTACTTTTGTTATACTTCTGACCTAATTGTTATGAACCACATTTTGTAAGCTCTAAACTGAAATCTCAATTATCCAAGCTAGTCAAGCAATTTAGGATGAGTTTGCTGAAAGCAGTTTTCTACAAAGATAGAATTAGACCAACAGCTGGAAGCACTTCTGCCACCCAGAAATATAATAGTTTATTTATTATTGCTTCTCTTTATTGTATCCATTCACAGCTGAAGTCATTTGGCACAATTTAAGATATTCTGAAGTGAAGACTAGTCTCTGTCTCTATAACTTTTGACAAAAACAATGATGAAAAACACAGTATACACATAAAATAACAAAATACACGACTCCCTAGTTTTCTCTTAATCCTGGTGAAAGTAGAGATGGCAGCTGGCAATTGGAACCTCATAGCTGAGTTTCATATTCTCTCCAGATTTGATGACTTGGCCCTTTTACATATTCATTATCTCAACTTTGATTTCTTAGAAAACATTTTGTCTAGATTTCTGTCCTGTTACTAGGGAAAAGTTACTGTAGGCATGCATGACCAAAAAGATTACTTCGCCATATTTTGGTGGCTGGGTTTAGTCATACGATCTTGCACTTGAATACTGGGTATTTAAAGTGATTTTTTCTATTGATGGAATTCTTTCAACAAGATAATACCTCTTTGTCATATATTTGAATATTTTATTTCCTTATTGTAGTATGGTAGTTTTAAGTACTACAAATAGACAGTAGGAGGCAAACTAAGTGGGATAGGAATTAAGGTCTCAGTCAGATTAGTGAGTTTTTTTCATACTTTAGGAATATACCGTAGTTAGATTGTTTTGTCATATTCTGCATTTCTTCTGGGATCCCCAAACTCCACAATGATTTTTAAACAATTTGTGTACATAAGGTTCACTCTCTGTGGGGTAGAGTTCTGTGGAGTTTTGGAAAAGTCATATGGCATCCACTATTAGCATATCATAAGATTAGTCCCTACCTTATGAAACGATCCCCTGAGCTTCACTTACAGACCACCATCCTGAATGAACCCTGGCAGCCGTTGGGCTACTTACCATCTCTGTAGCTTTTCCTCTCCCAAAATGCCATATGGTTGGAATCATAACAGTATGTGACCTTCTCATAGTAGGTTCTTCCACTTAGCAATATGCATTTAAAATTCACCCATTTTTTTGCTTTATAGCTTATGCTCTTTTTAAAAATCATTAAATAACATTTAATGATTGAATTGAATAACATTGAATAACATATATGGAAGGCCATAGCATGTTTATCCCTTTCCCTATCGAAAATCATCTTGGTGGTTTACATTTTTCAGGTTCTCATGAAAGTCACTAGTTTTCAGTTTCTCCAGCTTTTTCTTATAACACTGAGAGTGATGACTTCCAAGTTATTTCCAGAAACCAGAAGTCAGAAATTTTACTCTTTACCTTGTACAAGTCTGTACAATTATTTTCCTATACTAAGTATGAATTAATGTTCTTACTAAAGAAGCTTTCAATATAGTGCTCATTTTTATTAGTTTATTAGGTAGAGAAAAGATTGAAGGAAATCTGAATTTTAAAGTTTTTAAAGCCTTTGTGAAAAAGAAGAGACTGAAGGTTGAATTTAAATCACTATGTTGGTAATAAGTCTCTGTTTTTCTCATAGATATTTAGATAAGAACGAAAATCTTCAGTGTGTTAATATGCACACATAATAATATATTTACATATATATATACATGAAAATATACTTGAAGAGGCAGAAGAGCATTTGGCTTTAGCTAATGAATTTTGGAGGCAGAATGCATGGGTTCAAATGCAGTTCTTTCACTTGCTATCTGAAATATAGTATAATTTATAAATACCAAAATCTTCAGCCTCAAACACCAATTTTCCCTAAGAATAATATATAATACTACTGAATGTCTACTACTTATTAGAATGATATTAAAGTCTTTTCAAAATTTAATCCACACTATAATCTTATAAAAAGTATATTTTGAAAGCCCCATTTTAGACCTGAAAAACCTGAAGTTCAGAAAAGTTATAAAACTTGACTCAGGTTGCATAGCCAGGAAGGGAAAGAATAGGGATTTGATTCCAAAGCCGCCAAATCTCAAACCAATGCTTTTCCTGCTTTGCTCTTTGCTTCTCAGAAACATCAGGATGAGAATTTCTAAGGTTCCGTTCCAGTGGGTACCTTTAGCTGGTTTATTTTATATTGGGCTGTCAGCATTACAGTGGATCCCACTTCCACCCTTATCCCTTTTACAAGGCCGGAATTCTTGTGAAAAGATCCTACCAGTTATACTTCTTAGAGGAACTCATGGAACTATTCCTGGATTTCTCTTCTCTCTCATCCTACATAATACACTTATCCATTTTCTGAACATACTATCACCCATTTATGTACTTTGATGACAACCTAGTGATGGAGAATATGAGTCAAACTCCCTGGAGTCATATTTTGACGCTATGACTTATGAGATGTGGGACCTTGAAAATTACTTAGTTTCCATTTTCTCATCTATACTCAGGGCAATAGTGATGCCCCTCCCTAAAGGTGGTCATGGGGACTAAAGGAAGTGAACCTTGTAAAGGCCTTACTAGCCTTGTGACTAGCATTACACTATCCAATGCAATAAGCTCAGCATTTGAGTATTGGAAATGGGGCTACTCCAAAGAGAGATGAGCTGTAAATGTAAATGCACATTGGGTTTAGAAGACTCTGCACAAAAAATAGAATATAAAATATCTCAGAATAATTTTTAATGTTGATTGCACATGAAATTGGAAATACTTTGTATACATTAGGTTAAATTTTTAATTTTTACTTTTTCTGTATTTACTTTTTATTAAGGTGACTGCCTGAAATTTTAAAATTATGTATGTGGCTTGCATTTGTGGTTAACATTATATTTCTATGAGATAGTGCAGTGATTTTCAACCAGTGTGTTGTGGCACACTGGTGTACCACAGACTTTTTAAAACATGCAATACCTGACTAGTTAGTCACGGGTCTGACCTCTTCTCCCTTAGCCTGTCAAATAAAAAATGACAGTAGCCAACACAAGAACCGCCTGGTGTGAATGAATCAAAATTATACCTATTTTTTGTCAGATCAGCAAAAAAATATATTTTTTGGTGTGCCACAGAATTTCAGTAGTTTATGTGTGTCATGAAATGACAAAGGTTGAAAAATCATTTGGATGGTGTTTATCTAAAATATAATAGGACTCAGGAAACATTATTTGCTATTATCAAGTTATTCAGCCAGGGAGCTATGATCATTATTCCAAATTTGGTGGCTTGAACTCAATGATTTCAAGTGATATCTTACTAGCCTGAAAGCATTTATTCAATTCTAAAATCAGTATGGTAAAGTCCATCTCTCAGCACAATGTTGTTATTGTTATATAAGGAAAAAGTAAACCCATTAAGCAAAAATATGCTTCTCCCCTTTGCTTTTAGTTTTTTCCTGAGGTACATCAGATGATATTAATGATTGTATAAGACGTATAATTTATGTTGGTTGACAAAATGGAAACAAATGTTAGGCACTTTAATGCATGGCATCTGAATTCTATTTTAATTTCATTTGTATAAAATAGAATGATTATTAGACCCTGAACTGTTCTCTTCAATGTGGATGGAGCTGAGTCAGCAATCTATGACTTCTCTGTCCAGGGTCATAAAATAGACTAATGCAACGTGATAGATAAAATTGGTAAATTATGAAGCAGTATGCATTTTAGGTTTAAAATATTATCATGGAAGGATTCCATTCACATCATGGTGTTAATTTTGCAAAAGCCAGCAATACTTTCTTTAATTTTCAAAATTTCTCCTTTGGCCAGGACTAGATCCTTATTCTGCTTGTTTTGGTCAACTCTGTTTGAATTCCCCAAAGCCCTACTTTGAGGTTCCTTTCACTATGTATCATCCATACTTTTTAGATTAGGGCTGCTCTCTTACCAGTTTTCTTATGACTATCACCTGGAGATATGATATCAATTGCTTTCAGGGTAAGTGGTTCGCACTTAGTTGTATACAAAGCACTAATTATATATGGTATCATTAAAAATGTAATCTATGTCTAAATGAAAAGCTACAGCAAAATACACTAGCAAATGTGAGAAGGATGAAAATGAAAATCTTTAACATATTGACATGATAGATATGTTCTTAAGTTTACTGAAAAAAAAAATCCTTAGTGAAAACTTGAGACTTTAGCACATATTTACATAATTACTTTATTCACTCAATTTAGGTACACTATTATATACCCAGTTTGAAATAATCAATGTTTTCTATTAATATTGAATATCCAGAACTAAAACTATGAGCCAGTAAAAAATCATATCTACAAGAAAAGGACTTTGAGACCTAATTGAACCCTAATCTCATAGCAGGGATATACCTGTACATAAGGTATTACTTCTGCTCTGACACGATTTATCACCCACAAGCAATTCAAGAGTACCATCTCTTCTTAAGGTTTCAAGCATGACATCAGAGTGTTATGAATGAAGAAGGTGACAAACTTTATGCCTCACCCTGCACACCTTTTCTCTCTACTGGTAAAGTCTTCAAGCCCAACTTCTTGATCTACCTAAGGCAAATGTCCTCTCTTCTCCATGCAGTTAGGCTCTGGGACATCGCCCTAAATAAGTCTTTAGTGGGCACCAAGTACCCCAGCATCCTAACTGGGAAGTGATGACTTAAAGGCAGGAGGAGCCTGTTATTGAGGTTGGTTGGGAGAAAAGGGAGGTAAGTGATTAGCTTAACCCTGAGGGAGATCTCGAAATCTCAGTGAGGGACATTAGGCCGTAAATCAGTAGATCCTCAGTGAAGATCTAATCTGGAGGAAACCGGAAGTTGTGAGAGCAGCAGTAATGACTTCTCACTATGAGTCGATTATTTCTCCCAGTGTAGGCCCAAGAAAATTTGTGGTATTGGGCTTTTTAATTTCATGTTCTCTAGAACAGTATTTCTGAAGATGGTATTAAGAAATTAGGTACTACTGATGAAATATGTCAGCTGTACATATAATTTCCAACATTGTACTTTAATATCCTTTTGAATAATTGTTAGTTTGGTCATTGGAGCTAGGAAAAGAAGAATTGAGGAGGAGAGTTGAATTTTTAAAAATCTTGATTAATGGGTTGTTTTCTTTAATTGATATAATAAAGCCTGAGATTTTTATTTTTATGGTGATTTTCACCCATGATGCTTATGTTTTCTAGACCAATAAATGTAATCACTACCAGTTTGCGAAACCAGCAGTGTAGGACAGTGTTGGCATAAGGCTGGCTATCTGACAACACAATGAGTCTTCTCTGAGGCTCAGGTCATGTTTGTGTGGCCTCCCTAGCTGGGCTGCATAAGGCTTCCTGTCTTTGCAGGGCATAGTTCTCTACTATTGGTATTTTTTTGTCCCTTAATTCTAGCAATATTCTTTACTTGTTTTTATTTTTATCTCAAACAGAAAGGGTAGGATTTTATTATAGTATATTACAGAGTTTTACAATAAGGATTTCCTTCTTTCATTAACTTTTTGTTTTAAAGAAAATATGATATACTATTTATCAATCTTGGGATATTTCCTTTCCTAATTTTTATCATTCTGATAGCTTCCTCTTCTGGAGTATCATTTTTTAAATAAAAATATTAATAACAAGAAACTCTCAAGTTTCATTTTAGAGTCTTATGTCTTGACAGAGAAATATTTTAATAATAATCAGTTATTAAAATGTAGCCTGAGCCTCCTGAAAATAGAGAGGTTGTGTGACACTGCTTTGACAAATATTCCACAAAGTCCTAAATGTGTCATTGCAATTTCTGATTAATCAACAAGTTTTTTTTTTTAAGTCTGTCATATGGAAATCGCCAGGAGATAAAAAAACATTTAAAATGTGGTCCATTATCTGAAGCAGTATACTATAAATATAAATATAGAGGACCAACACAAAATAAAAATGTTTCCACAGTCAAGAAATAAATGACACTTTAATGTAAAAATAAAAAACTGTATTTACATGATTACTTACAAAGTGAAATGTATAACTAATATGATCACATCTTGGAAATGAAAACATGTAAGGTTTATTTGTTTGTTGAGCATTTGACCTATCCCAAAGAAGTTACTTCTTAAATTCAAAGTAAGAATACAAGCCATCATTGGGTTGAGATGTGGCACAAATCTAATTTCAGAGGCTGTGTTATTTTTCTTTAAGATTTAGTAACTGCAATTCTTTTAAGACTGTGGTATTCCTGTCAACATCAAAGCTTTACTTAATGACAGATAATACTTGAAACTAATTCTGTGTTGATTGTATGGGTCTATTGTTTTAGAAAATTTCAGTCCAAGAAGTAACAACTACTCTAAATAACTATTGATATGGTACTTCATTTAAAGGTGATTGTATTTTGGCCAGGATTGGTGGTAAATTTTTTATTACCTTAAAACTTTTTACAATGACAAAACTGTAAATGACTTCATTCCATTTCTTAAGAGGTTAGTGCACATTTCCCAACAGGATCGGCATGTTACTGGTCAGGCACGAGCCGCAGCCTTAGGCCGGGGTGTAGTGTGAGGGTTCTTCACTTTGTGTGGGAAAGATTTCCCAGCATGAGTCCAGGTGATTTTGATAATATGTTTACCAAGGCTGGGGACAGTGAAACAAAAGGAAGACTTAGGTTAGAAGAAGTAACAGGGGAAAGTCTAGGCGGTGCCCTGCTTTGGCTCCCTAGAAACGTTATAGGAAAGTAGTGAGCTCAGGCTGGGCTGCTGTTACTCAAGGGGAAGTCAGAGAAAAAGGTGCCCTGGGAGAGGATCGGAGGTAAGCCCTGGTCGAGCTGCCGCTCCCCACTACTCCCTTGGCTGCGAGTCTCCTGAGGACCCTGAGAATTTAGGAGGAAATAAAAGGTTCATGCCTGAGAAGGGGCATGGGAGTGCTCTAGAGAGTGTGCGTCTTTGTCCTGAGGGCTTTTTATCTTTTTTTTTCTTCTGTAGGTGAGAATCTTAGCGGAGGGTTTCAGCATTGTATTCATCCGCTTTCCAGGTGCATTTTTAACATGCTGATATGTCAAAATGAGTGCACGGGGCAGGGTTTGGAGTATTCTTTGGTCTGCTCTACTGTTTTACTTTTATCCTGAGTCTGTCTGGCTTTTAATGGGGTTTTTGTTATTTGTTCCCCTGACTTCATCTGTCCTTGGGTTTGGCTGGCACAAATGACGTTAATTGAGTCTCGTTCTCTATCTCCCGGAACAGGGAGATAGATTTAAACTGTATATTCTTAGGTTAGGGAGGAGAGGTATGAACCATTCACTCTTGGTTAGGGGAGATAAGTTCTTGCCATTCACCAGCTAAAAGTAAGTTGCTCAAACCGTTTGGCCTTTTTAATTTTCTTGTTTCAGTTTTCCCCATTCCACTTGGCCAGGAATTTCCCTAGCTTCTTACTAGCCAGCCTCAAGTAAATACTGGTTTTCAAGAGAGTTACCCAACTCATTATTACCATAAATAGCTTTCTACCCAGGGATTATTGTTTTGGAATCTATGTGGGTTTTTTTTCAAAATTTAACTTGAAATTTTCAGACCTATAGATTACCAGTTACTAACTTTTTGAAGTACTTGTTTGCTCCTTCTCTCTCTTTACTCACATATATACACACACAATGACTTTTTTTGGCTGAACGATTTGAGAGGAAGTTGGTATAAGTATTATGATACTACACTTCAAAACATTTCAGTCATATTATCTCAGAACAAGCATACTGTTCTATATAACCACAAATACAACTGTCAAACTCAAGAAATTTCACATGAATCAACTGTTATTTAATAAACAACCTATTCAAGTTGTCCCATTTGTGTTAATAAAATGCTTTATCGTTGTATTTTTAATGTTTTATCAAAGTAGAATTATGTATAGTAAAATGCACAGTTTAAATGTACAGTTTAATGCTTTGATAAATGATGTTTTGATTGGTCACTCATGTAACCAATACCCCGATCAAGATATAGAACATTTCTGTAACCCAAGAATGTTCCTTCATATCCCTTACTAGTCAACCCTCTTTCCTCTGCACCCCCTCTACGAAATCTCTATTTTTATGCCTATAGATCACATTGGCCTGTTCAAAAATTGTACACAGATGGAATCATACATTGTGTACTCTTTTGTGTTGAGTTTCTTTCCCTTTGGCCTTGTATTACAATGCCTGCAAGTAAAGTTTTATTGGAACACAGTCATGATCATTTGTACTACCTGTGACTGCTTTCCTACTGGAACAACGAGACTGAGTAATTGTAACAAGGGTGTATGTCGCACTCTCATCACTTTTCATTGCAGCTTGCAGTGCTATCAATTACTGCAACCTGGTTAGAAGTTAACAGCATTTTGAAGCTTTACCTATTACTGTGCCATAATATTTATTTTTCATGTATTCTATTACCAGTGTCTACCCACCATGTTAAAACAAGAAAGAAAAGTTGGTTTTGAATGTTATACCTTTAAGGATGAATGGAAGGTGATTAATTTTGTTTATTGAATTAGATGGCAAAGCATGTGTTTATTGTGACACTGTAGCTGTGCTAAAATGATACCATATTCATCAACATTATTAGGTTAAACACTCAGTAACAGCTCTACTCATAGAGAAGCAATGTTCAGAAAAATTAGAAATTAAAAAATGAAATATATCATCATTGTAAAACTTCATAAAAAATGTTAAAATATTGAAATAAGGCTGAAATCAAAGTAAATTTCTGAGCAACTCATTTGTCCACCAAGCAAGGAACACTTTTTACCAATGTTGAGTAAATTTAATTGTGTTTGATTGCAGCAGATGAAGAAATGTGTCCATAGAAAATAAACTTGATTAAGACTATTAGCCTTTTAGTGAGAACAGTCACTTAAAGAGCTAAGGACATTGAGAGCAACAGATGGAGTAAAACACTTTTCATATTCTTCCTGCTAAGTATTGCTAAAACTCCTGGATATTATGTATTGAAAAAACATAAGAAGGTTCTGAAAATTAGAGAAAAGGCAAACTTTGTGGGGAACTTAGGGTTCAGGGATACAGTGTCAAATCTGTGACCCTTTTTTATGACTCATCTCCCAACACTGGGAACTAGAGTGGCCAGCAACCCAATAATGCCAAATGGAACAGATAAGAATTTGCCAAGAAAAGCCTGTCTCAAGCCAAAAGGCAAGGGAAAAGGCTCACTAGAAAGACAGGAAGGTTTTGATCATCAGTGTTCTACTCTAGCCAAATGCCATAGAAAACACTGTGGCCAACCTTCACCCCACCATCAAAGCTGGAGTGGAGAGTCTGAATAACTGAAGGTACCCCCAAATCCCTGCTGTGGTTGTGCCAGAGGCTGAGTGGGGGAAATAGGATCATCCCTGTTGGGTGGTAACAAGGAGCCAATGGTGTTGGTAGAAAGGATGGGCTACCCACCTAACTTCCACAGGCTTGCCAGCCCCCAGGCTGGGTGGGACAAATATCTCTTCAAAAGGCTCACCCTTGAACAAGACTAGAAGCCTTTGGAGTCCATAGGTCTCTGCATTCCCTTGGTGTCTGGCTTTTGCCTGACCTTCTCCCTGAAATCACTAGGTATCCTTTTATCCACCCTCTCCCATACATTGAACCAAAGGGAAACAATAAAGCTTTTAGTACTAGAGACAGAGAGAGAGAAAAGAGAGACAGAGAGAGAGAAATTTAAAAGTTGAATATCATCAAAGCAAAATTTCTTTAAAAATATTGAAATAAGGCTAAAATCAAAGTAAATTACTGAGCAGCTTATTTGTTCATCAAGCAAGGAAAACCATTTCCCAGTGTAAATGGGAGCATGGAATTTACCCACATCTGGTAGGGTGCTGTCAGAGAAGGCCTAGTTGAGAGTCACTTCTTTCACCACCACTCAAATTAACGAGGCCAACCTATGCGCAGCATCAGCGGAGGCCATTTGAGGAGCCTAAATTTTTACCTCTAACATGGAGTCTCAACTTTCCAGTTCTCAACAGAAGTCTAGCAGAGAATCTGGGCATCTAACCAGGTGGTATTTACCTCCTTCCACTGGAGCTGTGTCAGAGAGAGACTGCTAAAATGCAAGATTTATATAAGACTCAGAGCCTCTTAGTATATTACCCCAAATGTTCAGATTTCAATAGAAAATCATGTGTTATACTAAGAACCTGGAAATCTTAATTTGAATGAA
The DNA here is from genome assembly GCA_028533065.1 of Trachops cirrhosus. Lineage (NCBI taxonomy): Eukaryota > Metazoa > Chordata > Mammalia > Chiroptera > Phyllostomidae > Trachops > Trachops cirrhosus. The sequence continues at coordinate 83,904,518 of CM052544.1, read as the reverse complement.
GAAAGTTGTCATTACATGACACCACTGAGAAGACAAGGATCTTAGAATTATCTCTCAAGGATTTTAAAGTAGCCTTCATTAAAATTCTTCAACAAACAATATGGATACACTAGAAATAAATGAAGTGAAAAAATAGATATTCTCAGTAAGAAATTGAAGATATGAAAAACCAAATGGATATTTTACAACTGAAAAATACAATAGCCAAGAAATAAACTCAGTGGATAGTACCACTATCCACTAGGAGAATAAATATATTTGATGTTAGAACAATATAAATTACCTAATCTGGAGGAGAGAGAAAATAGACTGACAATAAAAGTGAACAGAGACTCAGGGTCCTGTGGAAATTTAACAAAAGATCTGACACTCACATCATCGATGTCTCAGAAAGAGAGAAGAAAGAAGATAGAACTAAAAAAGGATTCAAAGAAACAATAAATAAAATTACTTCAAAGATACATCAGAGTTGAACTTCTGAAAATGAAAGAGAAAATGTAAGTCCTATAGACAGCCACAGAGAAACATAGCAAACTATTTGAATGACAGCAGATTTCTTATTAGAAATCATGGAGGTCAGAAAGAAGAAGATACCATTTTTTTAAGTGCTGAAGGAACTGTCTAACCAGAATTGTATATCCAGAGAAGCATTTTAATGAATGAAGAAGAAATAAAAGTATTCTCAGAATGAAAGGAAAACTGAGAGAATTTTGTCACCTGCAAACCTACTGTAAAAGAATACGGTAAAAGAAGATCTATAAATAGAAAGGAAATGATAAAAGAAGAAATCTGGCAATACCAAAGGGAAGAAAGAAGGAGAGAATGAAAAATGAATTTCCTTTGTCTCTTGCATTTTTATAATTATATTTATGTTTGAAGTAAAATTTATAATACTGTATAATGTCTCTTTATTTATGTAGAGGAAAAATTATAGATGATTACATTATATATTAGGAAAGGTAAATAAACATAAAGGGAAGTTTTCTATACTTTACTCAAACAGATAAAATGTTAATGACAGTAAACTGTGATAAGTTATGTATATACAATATAATATCTAGAGTAACTGCCAATATAGTTATGGAAATATATATACACTCAAAGTATTATAGGGAAATCAGAATGGAATTCTAGAAAAGTTCAAGTAACTGACAGGAAGGCAGAAAAAAGAAATGAATAAAATCAAAGAGAACAAGAAGAAAACAAAAAATAATGACATAATTAAGTCCTAGTTTATTGCTAATTACATAAAATATATATATATTTATATATATATTATATATATTAAATATATATAATATATATATATGTAAATAGTTTGAATACACCAGTTTAAAACCAGAGATTGGAAGGGTGGATGGAAAAACAAAAACAAAAACAAATCATGATTCAACTATAAGCTGTTAACAGGAAACTCACTTCAATTACAATAACATGGGGAAGTGTGAATGTGAAAGATGAATGAGATAAGCTATGCAAACCTTAATCAAAAGAAAGCAGGAGTGGCTATATTAATATCAGAGTAAGTAGACTTCAGGGCAAAGAGTCACAGAGAGTCAGTTTCCCAAGAAGACAGAGGAACCTTAAACCTGTATGCACCAAAAAGCTGAGCTACAACATTTTTGAGGCAAAAACTGATAGAACTGAAGGGAGAAAGACAAGCGCATTATTTTTTTTAAAGATTTTATTTATTTATTTTTAGAGAAAGGGGAAGTGAAGGAGGAAGAGAGGGAAAGAAATATCAGTGTGTGGTTGCCTCTCTCATGCCCCCTACTAGGGTTCTGGCCCACAACCCAGTCATGTGCCCTGACTTGGAATTGAACCTGAGGCCCTTTAGTTCACAGCCTGTGCTCAATCCACTGAGCTACAACAGCCAGGGCAACAAGCCCATTAGAGTTGAAGACTTCAGTATTCTTATCTCAACAACTGATAAAGAAAAATAGAAAGTCATCAATGATGGAAGAATTGAACAAGACCATGAACAAGCAGGATCTAATCAGTATTTACAAAACCATCTACCTAACAACAGCAGAATATATATTATTTTCATGCATCCATAGAACATATAGCAAGATAAATATTATCCTGGGCCATAACACAAAGCTCAACAAATTTAAAGAATTGAAATGACATACAGTGTGTTCTCTAACCGCAATGCACTACAACTAGAAATCAAGAACAAAAAGAGATCAGGAAAACCTCTAAACACTTGGAAAATAATACAGAACACTTCTAAATAATCTATTGGTCAAGGAGGAAGTCCTGAGACAAATAACAACTACTTGAACTTAGTGAAAATTAAAGCAAAACATTAGCGATTGTGGGACACTGCTAAAGCAGTACTCAGATGAAAATTTATAGCACTAATTGCTTACATAGAAAAGGAGGAAAATCTCAAATAAGTAATCTAAGCTCCCACTCCAAGAACCTAGAAAATGAAGAGCAAAATAAACCCATAGTTGAGGCGGGGAAAAGAGGAGCAGAAACTGATGCAATTGAAAACAGACATATGATTCAAAAAGTTAATGAAACAAAAACTTTTATTTGAAAAGTTCAATAAAATAAACAAAACCCCAGCAAGACGGACAAGTAAAAAAAGAGACAAGACAGAAATTACTGTTATCAGGTTGACAGAGGATTATACTACAGTGTCTGCATACATTGAGGTTTTTAATAAGAGAATACTCTAAGCAATTCCACTCATGAATTTGTTACTTTAGATGAAATGGACTAATATATAAAAAAGTATAAATTAATACAACTCATCCAATGAACACCCCAAAGTAAAAACCCAGAAAAAGTTCCATGCAAGTATTGCCAATGGCTTTTTTACAAAGATGTAAATGCAATTCAATGGAGAATGAATAGTCTTTTAAAAATTTTGTTTTAAGGAAATTAGATATTCATAAAAATATTGAATCTTGACAAACTTCACACCATGTATAAAATTAAGCCAAAATTGAGCAAACTTAAGTGTAAAACATAAAATTATAAAACTTTTAGCTGATAACCTAGGAGAAAATCTTGAGAAATTATGGTTTGGTAAAAAGTTCTAAGATATGACATCCAAAATATTATTAAGAATAGAAAAAAATGATAAATTAGACTTCATGGAAATAGAAAACTTTTGCTCTATGACAAATTCTATGAAGATAATGAAAAGGCAAGTTAAACTCTGGAAGAAAACATTTGAACACTACGTATCTGAAAAAGGGCGCAAAACGCAACAGTGAGAAGCCATTTAGTTAGAGCACAAGCAAAGAATGTGGAGAGACATTTCACTGAAGAGGAGGACATGTGAGTGGGAAACAAGCATGCGAAAAGGTGTTCATTACTAGTCATCAGGAAAATGCAAATGATGACCGCAGTGAGAAATCGTTAAACATCTATTAAAACAGCAAAAAGTAAAAATAGTAAAAATACCAAATCTGCTCAGGATGTGGAGAAACTCAATGTCTCACACCTTGCTGGTGGGTATGTAAAACAGTATACACCCACTGTGGAAAATATTTTGGCTGTTTGTTAAAAAAAAAACAAAAACGCTTATCATATGAGTCAGCAAATAAGTTCCTAAGCATTTATTACAGAGAAATAAAAATTTAAGTCCACACAAAGACCTATAAACAATTGTTTATACCAGCTTTACTTGTGATAGCTTTAACTTGGAAATAGCAGAAATGTCCCTCAATAGTTGAGTAAAGTGTGGTATCGCCATATAAATCTTCAATAATAAAATGAATAAAATGTTGATATGCTCAATGACTTGGATGTTTTTCAGGGACATTATGCAGTTGAAATAAGAATTCAATTTCAACAGGTCACATGCTGTATTTGTATAATATTTTTAATTTACAAAATTATAGAGATGGAAAAAACATTAATTGTCAGGAGTCAGAGGTGGTGATGGTCATGGTGTGACTTTCTAACTTTGTAAAGTGAGTTGGAAAGTGTTCCCTTTTATGTTTTTTGGAGGAGCTTGGGAAGAATTGGCATTAATTCTTCTTTAAATGTTTGGTAGAATTGACCAGTGAAGCCATCTGGTCCTTGAATTTTCTTTGTTGGCAGATTTTGAAGAATCTACTTTTTGTAACCTTCTGTCCATATCTTCTTTATTTATCTATTTTTTCTGATTTATGAAGAAGTTTATTATTTTGTTGCATAACCATTAGAACTTTGTTGTAAATTTGGCTTGTAGCCATATGAAGTATGCTTTTTGTAGTGTTTTATGCTTTTTGGTCTGAATTTTATGCTATCAAATTTTGTCATTATTATTTCCAGTTTCCATGTATATATTTACTCATCTCTTAATTTTTTAGATACTCCTCTCTGCATTTTAAAGATGCTTTTTTAGGTATGTCTCTTGTATATAATGCAGCTTTGAATTTTGCTTTATGAGCCTATTTTGCAATTTATTTAAACAGATTAGTTATATTAATCTGTATCTATTAATATGACTATTAGGTCTCAGTTATGTAATTTTACTTTTTTATGCTTACAGCATACAATGTCATACTATAGTCTACTTTTTGTAATTATTTACTCTTAAAATTATTTTGGTATTTAGAAATGTTTGAAATTTTATCATAGTGATTACATTTATACTTGCTTCTTTATTTTTCATTCTGTTCAATAGTTTTGAACTTTACATTTTATCTTTAAACTTTCACCTCTTTAACTATATAACAATTAATGAACTTATTTTACTTTCTTCCTTTTTTCTCCTTTTATTTTAAAATGTCTTACTTTTGTTTTGTGAGAATATTCAAAATTTATTATTTTTCTCCTTTGTCTCACAATTTTTTTTTTCTTAGAGGTATAAGTGATTAAACCCATTTGTCCTTTGCTAAAGTTTCTAAGTGCTTTCTTGGATGAAACTCATCCTCCAGTGGGTTTCTCAAGATAGGTTCATAAATAGTGTATTTTTTGAGATCCTGTAAGTTTATAGCTACCTTTTTATAGCCTTGACATTTGAAGAATAGCTTGGTTGAATATAAAATTCTTGGCTCCAAATTTATTTTATTGAGTTTCTGAAAATGTTGCTCTGTTCTTGTATTGCCTAATATGCAGTTGTCAGGCAGTCAACGGTCAATAGATTGACTTTCATTGGTAATAAACAATAGCTTAGCTAGATGTAAAACTTATTGAATCTAACCTGTTTTATAGAATTTCTTTAAAATGCCAGTCCACATTTTTTCTTTTGCTTTGTATGTGGTTGCTGAGAAATCTTGTCAACAGTGTGTTCTTCTCTTTCTGAATGACTATCTTTTTTCCCCTAAATCCTTTAAGATATTATTCTCTCCTTTTAATTTGATTTTAAGCCTATAATAATTTTATCAGAATACATCAGTTTTCACAGGTAAAGAGTGGGGACTTTCAATGTGTAGATTTAGGTCTTCTTTTATTTCTAGAAAGTTTTATATATTAATTATATTCCATTAATTTCTTTTTTGTGGATAATTAAATGCATGTGTTGCACCATTTTTTTTTTTTTGCCTATCTTCTACTTCTACCACATTCTCTGTGATTCATTTGACTTTTTAAGATTACTTTTTCATTCTTTTGGCTTTTTATTAACGTCCCTTATTAACTTTCCATTTAAATCACTTCTGCTCTGGGAGTCTTGTAATTCAGATTTAATTTCTCTGCACTTTGAATTCTTGATAGCCACTGCCCTCACAGCACAACTCAGACACATTCGAAGTGTTTCCCAGTCAGGATGGCACTCCGACATCCTGCATGGTTTTCTCTAGGTGCTGTCATCTCTAGACTCCATGCTGTCATTTTTTTTTGCATAGTTTGTAGTTTCTGTATGACTGTCCCCACAAGCCTTGGTTCTGGGGCTGGATAAAATGATCTTAGATGTTTATTTTTCTCTTTACAGGTACACTATTCTCACCACCCTACCAACACTTCTCTGTGGAGGATATAGTTCAAGACTCCCAGTGGTTGACTGAAATTGCAGCTAGTATGCAGGATATGAACCCTACATATCCTGCCTTTTCCTGTGCATACATATCTATAATAAAGCTTAATTTATCAATTAGGTACAATAAGATATTAAAAACAATAACTAATAATCAAATAGAACAATTATAACAGCATACTATAATAGAAGTTATGTGAACATGGTCTTTGTCTCTCTCTCAATATTGTACTCGACTCACCTTTTCACTTAAGGAAGCAAAGAAGCACTTCACAGCTTCTCGTTGGCATATCCAGATTTCTAACATCACTATTCTTGCACTTTAGGGCCATTATTATGTGAAATAAGGGTGACTTGAACACAAGTGCTGAGATACTGCAACAGTTAATCCGGTAACTGAAACAGCTAGGTGACTAACAGATGGGTAGGGAATAGAGCGTGGACATGCTGGACAAAGAGATGATATGTGTTCCAGGTGGATGGAGCCAGGTGGCGAAAGATTTAATCATACTACTCAGGACGGTGAGCAATTTAAAACTTAAAAATTGTTTATTTCTAACATTTTCCTTCTAATATTTTTTGGACCATAGTACCTGGGTAACTGCAACTGCAGAAAGCAAAATCTCAGAAAGGGGAAACTACTGTCATTTGAAGGAGATTAGAGTTGTCTCTTTAATTTGAAGGTAATGTTACCAAATCTGTTCCTACATGGCTAAGTAACTCCCAACTATTCTGCTTCAGATTATTGAGGGAATAGAGTAGTTAAATATGTCTTTTATTTTTATAAAAGGCAATAATTATGACAGTGTGGCTTGGCACAGGGGTAGACCTATAAATAAATGTTAGAGACTAGGGAGTCCAGAAACATATCACTTTTATAAGTTATATTGATTTATGACCAAGAATGCCAGTGCACTGGATATATTAAAGAATATATTTTTTAACAAATGGTATTGAAACCAGAAAAAAAGAACATTGACTCTTATCTCATAACATATGGTATACGTTAACTTGAAATGAATCATAAGCTTAGTGTAACAGTTAAAATGATAAAAAATTTTCTAAAATAAAATATATGAGAAAGTATTCTCAGCCTTGAGATAAGCAAAAACATTTTGAGACACAAAGCATCAATTATTAAAGAAAAAATGATAAATTGGACTTCAGAAAAATTTTAAATTTTTGCTCTTTGAAAGATTTCATTAAGAAAATGAAAAAGGAAGCCAAGTGTGGAAGAAATACTTGTACTACAAATATTTGCCAAAGACTTACAGCTGTAACTAATACAACTTGGTATTAAGAAGAAAACCAACCCAATAAAATAGGGCATAAAATTTGAACAGTTGCTTCAAAAACACTGATCTATAAATGGCCGATAAACACATGGAAAGATGCTCAGCATCATCGGGCATCAGGAAAATGCAAATCCAAAGCAGAATGGGTTTCTACTACCCACAAACTAGAAATCATTGAAATTAAAAATAGTGGCAATAAAGTATTGGCTTTCAGAATGTTTATATGTTTCATGTACAAATGTAAAGTGATATACTCACTTTGGGCAACTGTTTGGCAGTTTTTTTAATGTTAGCCATACACTTACCATATGATTTAGCTCTTCTACTTTTTGGTATTTACTGAAGAGAATTGAAAATATATGCCCACACAAAAATTTGCACATAAATGTTTCTAGTAGCTTTATTCATAGTAGCAAAAAAAAAATGGTAAACAACCCATGTACATAAGATGGTGCAAGGACAAACCAACTGTTAATACATACTAGAATGTTGCTCAGTAATAAAAAGGGGAAAACTACTAATATGTGAAACAATATGTGTGGATTTCAACAACACTATGCAAAACAAAAGAGCACAAAAGTGGATTGAATGATTCCCATTATATGAAAATCTATGAGTGGAAAATCTAATATATAGTAATGGAAAGCATGTTGGTGGTTGACTAGGGCACTTTTTTAGAAAAAATATGAGTTATGCTATAATGGAATGGAGTTGATATCAAATAGTAAAAATGTTGAAAATATATCTTTCAGTCATCTCTCCCTGTTACTTATTCTTTTGAGGAGATGGAGTAGTATAAGAAATTGGCTATTACAATGCTTTTATTACATTATATGCATTACATAATAAAATGCATTAGTGAAAATGTCATTATCACTGTAATTACTGCCTGGCTATGTACCTCAATGCAAAACAAGTAAAATAGGAATAATTGTTCTAAGGTAGTTCACACAGCATTCCACAGCTGCCAAGGACACTTTGGTAGCTCTGTACCGTTGCTCAAGTGGTGGAAGTCTATGGCAAACCCCTTGCTTGGAATGTATTGTCCTCACCCTTTTCCTGGCCTTGACTTCTAACTCTGTTTCTGGTGTCATGGTAGTGATATGTGAACTAATGAGCACATTCATAGAGGTCACAAATTAGTATCTTACAGGCTGAAATTGGCTACAGGTGGGTTTTGTCTTGTGCAGTCTTAATCCTTTAACTTATTTAGTAGAAAATCAGGCTTTACATAAAAATATAGAAACTTGTGAGTTTATTTTTCTAAAATTTCCGATGTTGGTGAATTTTCAAGAAGTTGAGCCCCGGTTTTACATATATATATATATATATATATATAGCTATCCACCTAAGGGTCTTTGGTAAAATTTTACAAAATTGGCAGTAACATTACTATTGTAGTAAGATGATGGATGTTATAGTAAATTATAAAATCATTGAAAATGTAAACAAAATGCTATGTTCTACTACCTAAAATGTATAAGAAATAAAAATTCAACTAGCTTTATCAATATGTTTCTGAAAGCTTTGCTAATTCAAAACTTAAAACAATGATATAGTTTTATGAATTTCTGAAAACTTTTTGTGCTTCTTCCTTTTGCTCATTCAATCTTTTTTCTATTCCAGCAGTGTCTGATTTGTAGCCCACAAGCCACATGCAGCCCAGAGTGGCTGTGAATGTGGCCCAACATAAAATAGTGCATTTACTTAAAACATTTTGAGATTTTGTTTTGTTTTCGTTAGTGTTTGTGTATTTAATGTGTGGCCCAAGACAACACTTCTTCTTCCAGTGTTGCCCAGAGACACCAAAAGGTTGGACACCCCTGCCAGAATCAATAAGTAAGAAATGATTCTATTTTGTGAGAAAGATTATCCAAAATTTGTTTTTGTGAAATAACTTTGGATACAGGTGGAATGTATGGAGATGTCATGTATGTCACTATGATTAGTAGAGAAAATGCTATTTTATTTATTTATTTATTTTTGGCTCATATATAAAAAGAGATTTATTATAAGGGATTAGCTTATGCAATTATGGAGGCTGACAAGTCCAGAATTTTAAAGGTGAGCTGGGAAACTAGAAATCCGTTAATGGTAATGGCAAAGTTCCAGTCTGGAGCCTGGAAGGTTTTAGAGATCCAGGAAAAACCAGTGTTTCACTTTGATTCTGAAGGCAGGAGATAACCAATGTTACAGTTCAAGTCCAAAGACTTTTCCTGGAGAAAATCTCTCTGACTCAATCTTTTGTTCCAGTCCTGCCATCAAATGATTATGTGAGGCCCACCAAACTGTACAGGACCATCTGCTTTACTCAAAGCACACTGATTTAAAGGTTAATCTTATCTGAAAACACCTTCACAGATATACCCAGAATAGCATTTGACCAAGTGTCTGGAAACCCCATTTGGCCCAATTAAGTTAATACATAAAATTAGCCATCTCACCTGGTTTCCAGTTAGTTCAGCCAATGGGAGGCACTCAAAGCTGAAAGATGAAAGAAGCGTGAGGTTGGGGAATATATTTCCTGGCTTCTTCTATTCCAGGTTGCAAAGGAATTGTGTGCGTCCGCCAACTGAAGGCCACAGCTACTTCAGGTTGATGGCTGCACTGCTCTCTCTTTGTCTTCAGGTCTGGAAACAGCTCCCCCTCTTTGCCAGTTTGGGACTAACACAACATTTATTATACTCAATCCACAATTACATGCACATACACATACCTCCAACAGTGGTTCCATGTAGAAATCCCCGCCAAGCATTTTTTTTGAATTGAAATGTTTTCTGAGTACTGAGGAAAATTAGTCAAGAAACTGGGAAAATGAAAAAATGTATTATAGTTTTTATGGGAGAATTAAGACTTAATAATCTACAGATAGATGTTGAAAGGAATGGTTGAAAGGACTTCACCATTGTCAAGCCAAAAGCAAGAGCAGAAAATGCTGCTACTGGAGCGGAAGGTTAAACTGGACATTTCTAGAAGAGCCCAGGGACAGATAAGAGAGAGGTGGTGTCCATATAGCTTGCTTGTAACTCGTGCTCCTATAACTAACTGTGCGTTTGTGGCCCTGTCTGCTAATGGTGAATCACTGTTGCAAATTAAATATTAATAATTTTATGCATATGCTTTATATAAGTCCTGCTGGTGATATTACAAAAAAATAACAAATTTTGGAAGTAAAATGTATCCTTCAATTGGCCATTTTAATACATACCCTTGATAGGAGAACTGAATGTTATGTTATTCAGATACTACCCAGTAATGTCCATGGGAGTTTTCTATTACTTGAATACTTTGATAAATTTTTATAAATGCCATTAAACTTAGCACTTTTATTTATTAAACCTTTGTTTAAAGATACATACATGTATATATGAGGCCTGTCCAGAAAGTATCTAGCCATGCTCTATAAAAAATAGAGACATTTATTGAAGAACATATAAGATACAAGAAACATTGTACATAGCACAATGATGGCTTAGTCCTCTTCAAAGCAGGCACCAACAATTCATCTCCAGTTATAACGTTCTTGAGGAAATCTGGTTCATTGGTAGCAGTTTGAATCAAGTAATTAGCAACTGCAGCACGATGTTCTTTCTGCTCTCATAGCAGAAGGCATGAAATGAATTTTGCCATGATATGTTTCATGCCAAGATCCTGTGTCAAAATCTCAGACACAGTAATTTTTGGAATCCCCAGATCAGCTTCTAGTTCTCACACTGTCAGTGGCTGATCTTAGTTGACTGCAGCCCATACATGTTCAACATTCTCAGGTGTCCTGCTTGTTGCAGGCCTTCCAGAGCATCGATAACTTTCCACAAATTCTTGACCACCTTCGAAGCATTTGTGCCAAACTGTTATTTGTGCTGTACTCATTGCATCATCCCTGAAAATCTTCTGAATCATTTGAATAGTTTCCGTGGAGCAATGTTCAAGCTAAATGCAAAATCTGATGATTCATTGCTCTATTCTCTCAGTCATTTTGAATTCGACCACCACACAGCACACATGCTCACTCAATGGTGTCTACTGCCCCCACTGACTAGTACAGTGAAGTCGTCATTGTTCATACAAGTGCATTCCAGCTCACTCTCCTTGGCTTCCAGGTTATACTGATGTCATGCAAACTGTTCTCATTATATTAACAATGGCTGGACTTTTAAAAAATCATTTCCTTATTGTTACTCTATTATAGTTGTCTCAATTTTTCTCCCTTTGCCCTCCTCTACCTATCCCTGCCTCTGCTCCCACAGTCAATTCCCATACGGTTGTCCATGTCCAAAGGTCATTCATACATGTCCTTTGACTAGTCTCTTCCCCTTCTTTCCACCATCATCCTCCTCCCCTCTCCCCTCTGGTCACTGTCAGTCTGTTTCCATGCTTGTGGTTCTGTATTGTTCATTAGTTTATTTTGTATTTTAGATTCCTCTTATAGGTGAGGTGTTTTCTGGACAGATGTCATATAATAAGGAGAATGAATGAAGAATATTAGAAGTATTTTAGGACTAACCTCAGATTTCAGGAATTTCTGATACTTTCCAGGAATTCTGATTTCTTGTTTCCAAATTCTAGAACCTAACATCTCTTGGGAATTTGGAAACATTATTTTCCACTAACTTCTGGAGCTGTATGGAGTAAAAATTTCTAATTTTAAACATGTCTTCTGCCACTTTTTTGGTGGCTCAACAATAGTCTAATTTGGCAAATATGGAAATGGTGCCATTATTTTATTTCTGGGGAAAACAGAAAAGTACTTTAAATACTCAGTGTGTAGGAAATTATACCAGTAGGTAGTTTTTGGTAAAACAGAAACAATGGGAATCAGCTGATAATTTTGAAACAACCTAGTATACTTTCTATTTCCATATAAAATGAATTAATTTAATATGCAAAATCAATTACTTATTCACATTTTTTATTTTTTATTTTTTAAATTTATTTTTTAATCATTATTCAAGTACAGTTTCTATCCTTTACTCCCATTCCAGCCAACCCACCCATCCCTCCCCTCCTCCCTCCCATTTCCAACCCCCCTAGTTTTTGTCCATATGTCCTTTATTTATTATTCACATTTTATTTAATGATACATTAAGGACCTTTGTAAAATTTACTTGGCGACCTTCCACTTTTGCTCTGTTTACTTTGCCAGGGAAAGCAGTGTTATGAATATTGAAATCTGTATCAAAGATTTCTAAAATCACCCACAAGTATAAACTTAAAGGATGTTAAAAACCTGATTGTGCACATGCTTGTAATGATGACTCATATCTTATGAAGCTGCTTTGGAAATCCACAAATCTTTCTGTACTTAAAAAATGTAAATGATTTTTTTGCCCATGGGGAGATTAATAAATTCACTAAGGTGAAAAAAATGAAGCTGTATTCCCCAGTAAGAAAATTGCTCAAAGATTAATTTAGCCAGTTTAATTTAGCTCTCAAATGTTTCTCAGAGCTGTAAAATATTTTTCTACTTTCCTTGCACCTGGGGCATCAGTTTGATTATTTTTACTCTTGATTTTAATGTCTACTTTTTTCTACATCAAGCTATTATCATTTTCATTCCATTTATTTTCCCCTTGGTTTCTTTTCCATTTTTTAAAGATTATTGCTATTCATATTTAGCTGATGATCTCCTCTTACATTATTGTGGGCTCAAACCTGAAAGAAATTTGTTGGAGATAATCACATTCCTCCCTCCCCTCCCAGTCTCAGTTCTTTTCCTCCCCTAGACATAACTACACATCATTGGTGTTGACAAACGTGTCATTTGTTCAATAATTGGCACAGTGTTTTTTTCAAGGAGACTGACATTTTAAGCTGAAGAGTCCCTCACAAACCTTAGGAAACCTTTAGTAACAACTTTCTGGCCTCCAAAAGTGAAAGCTGTCTGAGTCAGATTCCACATTTGCCACTTACGCTCTTTGTATCAAAAAACACAGTTGACTCACATGTTTCCGTCACCTGCTTTAAGCAGCATATTGGTTGCACTGTTGTTGTTGCAATTCTTGAGGTCAATGCTTGGTGGTTTCTTCTGATATAATCATCTTTATATTACAAAATGCAATGTAAATGTAAAAGTAAGATGATTCTCTTATTATTTATTGTATATTACATGCTATTTTCTTTCCCTGATATTACTCTGACCATATTTACTTATAAAGTATACCAGGTTTTATTGTTTATTTTACACTTGATATCAAAATTCATTTACTTTTTTGTGCTCTTCTTTGCTATATTTATATTTTGTAAATGATGAACAATTTTATTGTGACTTGAAATAGACATTATTAAAAATGGTGAGGTCTAGCACCTTTTCTGCTTAAAAGGATCAATCTTAATGGAAATATTTACTTTGGTGAGAGTAAGAATAGAAAATAATCATTTGGCTAATAAAGCCAGTATGGTGTGTTGGCATTTTGCTGTAATATTTTGCTTGATCTAAAAAGAGTATATCAATGCCTTAAATTTTTTAGCTTTAGAGAATTGCTTAATTTTTTAATACAATTTTATGAAATCTGGACTCAAAAAACATTCAATGGCACTTTTAACACCAGATCTATGAATTCACAAAACATCTTTGAAATAGAGGAACAATGGTGATAAATCACAGTCCATTGAATCATTGCTTCACGCTGACGAACACCTGGGGCGGGGCTGAGACACTGATCATTAATGACTCCAAAAGTACATGCAGGAACAAGGAATAGCTGGCATCTTCTGCTTTCCTAAATGGCATTTGACTGCTGTTCACTACCTCGGGGTGACACTAAGTATTGATGACACATCCTTGATCCAGAAACTTCTGTTTATTGGGCACAGAATTTGATTTTGCCTCCCTAATAAAAAATTAATTCAAAGAGCAAGAAGATACCATTTCAATAAGGCTAGGGAAAAGATGCAACCTATAAACTGACTGCAGAGTGCAGAATAAGTGAAATGTTATGACAGGGAAAAATATGTGTTGGTAACATAGCTTGACTCTTACTTCAAGGGAAAAATTTAAACCATACTTCTGGAGGGTACAGACAGTGACAAGTGGAAAGGTGCTCCTAAATGCTAGTATTTCAGAGTGTGTCATGCAGACCCTCTTCTGCTCAATCACTTTCATGTGTAGGACAAATATATCTCAGGAGGAAAAAGCAACTTTGCTCCTAAGTTGGAGGGCTGAGAAAGGGAAGGAGTGAAGAAGGCAAAATATTAAAATAAAAGGAATATGTTATTTAAAACAGCATTAATGTTATACCAATAAAACTTTGCACACAAAATAGGGCTAAAGTCCAACAATTGCACAAAGAAGTATGTATCATATTGGCCTTGTTGCTGGCCCTTAGAGTAGAGTAGACATGGCTAAATTAGTTCAGATCTTTACAGCATCTGGTACTTTATATATTTTTTAAAAAGTAGATGATTTTAAGTCAAAGCATTGTGAATTTTTTATCTTCATACCAAAGTTAAATGAATTTCAGAGAATTAAATATTTAAGCAAAAACCCCTTGCAACAGCATGGATGAAACTGTAGATTATTATGCGAAGTGAAATAAGCCAGGCAGCAAATGACAAATACCATATGATCTCATGTATAAGAGAAATCTAATGAACAAAATACACTAATAAACAAAATAGATCCATAGGCATGGAAACATGGAAGTGATTAACAATGACCAGAGGGAAGGGAGGAGGGGGATAATGGTGGAAAGAAGGGGAAGGGACTAGTCAAAGAACATGTACAAATGACCCATGGACATGGACAATAGTGTGGGAATCGACTGTGGGAGTGGGGAGGGGAGGAGTGGGCTGGGCAAAGGAGGATAAAGGGGGAAAATTGGGACAACTGTAATAGAATAACAAAAATGATTTAATAAAAAATGAAGGCAACAAATAATGCCTGATCTAGATTTTCTCTTTCATTTTTGATCTTTAATTCTTTTTTGTTTTTTCTTTTCATTAGCTAGAAGTTATAAAAATATATAACACAGTATTTACATTTTAGGCAAAAGTGCCAGGAAGTCATGTGCAATCATGATTTCTCATGATGTGTTTCTAGGTTAATGAACCTTGGATAAGAATTTAAATTATTTTCTTTTCTACTCTAGTATTATTAATAAATAACTGACTTTCATCACTGTGTAAATTTATGGAGTACGGTATGATAGTTTCATTTACATATATTGTAAAATGATTACCACAATAGGTTCAGCTAACATCCGTCTTTTCATATAGATATAATTTTAAGAAGACAGAAAAAAAGGAAAAAATTTCCTTGTGATGAGAATGCTTAAGATTTACTATCTTTAACAACTTTCTTATATAGAGTATCATGTTGTACATTATCCCTGATACATATTTACCTTATAACTGGAAGTTTGTACCTTTTGGTTGCATTCCTCCAATTCCCTCTCCCCCACTCCCTGCCTATGATAACCACCATCTGAAATCATTTTCTATGGGTTTGACGAGTTCTTTGTTTTGCTTTGTTTTTTAAGATTCTACATATAAGTGAGGTCATTCAGTACTTGTCTTTGTCTGAATTATTTCACTTAACATAATGCCTTCAAGTTTTTTCATATGTTGCAAATTGTAGGATTTCCTGACTGATTAATATTCCATTATATATACATCACAACTCCTTTATCCATTCACCAAGGAGATAATAAATGAACCTTGAATGGGCTCAGGGATTCATTTCAACTCATCACCCAGGAATTCAGAATTTTATGTTGAGTGAGTGTTAAACAACTTTTAAAATTCTTCTCTGAAGCAGAGTTGTGGAGGTTTTTTGTTGTTGTTATTTAGAGGAGCCAAGCAAACACAGTATCTCTTATTCACCCTGAACCAGCAGTTCTCCAGGAGCCTCACATGATCTGCGGGCAGCACCAGGGCAAGGACTCTGTGCTGCTGGCTCTGTACTGCTGCTGCTGGAGTGTGCCGGCTCACTCCGGGTGCACTGAGACTGCTCTGCTGAAGGAAGGAATGAATGAATGAATGAATGAATGAATGTATGAATGAATAAAACACTTCCTCCACTCCCTTTGTAAAACTTTCTTCTCTGTTTCATTGATTCCTGGTTTTCCATCTAATTCTCTGGTTGCTCCTTCTCAGTGCTGTGTGTGTGTGTGTGTGTGTGTGTGTGGTCCATGCATCGAGATGCACCAGAGTTTCCTCCTTGTTCACTTGCCCATTGTTGTTTAAACTTTACTTTGCTTCTCCTCTATGTCCATGCTCCCAAAGTAGAGACCTCACTCAGAAATAACAGTTGTGTGGTTTCACATACCATGTAGTGCTGTGACACCTGAATACCTATCCACAAGCCTTTTGGCAGGGCTCTAGAACCACACAACTATTTGCCAAGTGGATATTTCCATTAAAGTTTCCTATGTAAATCATGACGTTCATGATTCAACAAATATCATTATTTTCTAAATTTGTTCTTCCTTTTATCCTCCCCTTTATGTACTTCCTGGAACCAAAATGGTTATCTCTGCATCCTAAAGTATTTATCTTCTCACCTAATTACATGGCAAGTCCTGATACCTATTTTGTAATATTTTCATGTTCATCTGCCTCTTGACACTATACTGATTCCTATCTTAATGACTTCCCATTCATACTGCTGCAAGAGCACACCAACTGCTCCCTGCCTACATTCGCTCCCTCCCCCTCCACTGCCACATCGCTGTCAGAGGCCCTTTTGAAAACACAATATGATCATGTTGCCACTCTACTCAAATTTATTTTTCCCTTTAACATATCAAATTGGGATTTAAATCTTGAATTTAGTCTATAAGGCCTTCCACAAACTACCCTACCCCTACCTTTCTAGCTGCATCTTCCACCATCGTGCCATAGGCTTCTGTAATATACACCTAACTACTTGTAATCGAGTTCTACTTCTTTCACACTTCCATGTCTCTATTCTTCCTGCTTCATCTGCCTGAAATATCTGCCTGAATCCCTTGTCCTCTCTCTGTCTATCTCCCTACTGTTTATTTCCTCAAATTGTGTTCAGAACTACCACCCCCCAACCCCAGAAAACATTTTCTCCTTCTCAATTCTACTTTGATCTGTGTAATGGATAAGCTACCCTTTTTATTCTCATGTCATTCTAAAAGCCTAACACTTATCACATGGTATAATCATTTCTCCCACCTTTAGCTCTTTGGAAGCAAGAAACTCCCTATTCAGTTTTGCATTCCCAGGACATATCACGTACCTGACACATAGTAGACACTTAATAGATGCTGAATGGATAAATACACAGATTCATACCTGGAATTTAATTACGGTTTGGAGATGAAGAAAAACATGATTCTGGTAATGGACAATTTGGCTCTGACCTATTGTGATTTTTCACACATCATTCCAGATATTTAGATTTCAATGATAAGATTAAAAGCATGGTATTGATATAGCCATGATAGCAAAGCAGGATTATGACTTTGAATTTCATGTATCACGTTTAGTGATTGTTTTCATTAGTCTTTGGGTTTTATGTTCATGTGAAACTTGGACTAAACTGAGCTGCTTGAGTTTCATTATGAAACTGAATCTTGTATCTCTTCATAGTAAAGCCTCAGTTTAAAACTCAGCAGTTTCAGGGGATCATTTCATAAAAATGTCAATTCTTGCAGTTTTGGAGTTGAGTGACAGCCAACAGTTTTAGCAAAACATCTGAGGAAAATTACTCACCAGCCCTTCACAAATGGTGAGTAAAGCAAAGCAAAAATGAAAAGTAGAGATCTCAGTTACGTTATTTTAGCTATAAATTAAATGTGTTTTAGACAAAAATTCTAATCTCAGAAAAATTTATGACCTTAAAATATTCACAGGGTTATCCAGAGTTTTTGACTCACTACTACAATTCTTATTCTTCTTTCACATCAACATTTCAGAGAACCTCTAACCCTGATCCTGGGTTTCCAAAATATTCTCATTTATTTGTAGTTTCTTTTTCTTAAAAGAAAACTGGCTTGAAATAACTTAGAGCAAACTTATTTCTTATCTTCCAGGTGTCTTATTTTTCACTCATTGGCACTGTAATGGAAGAGTTTATGCTCTGTTTAAGATACATTCTATATAGGTTATTTCAAGCTAAAAACTGTATTAATTATTCAACAGAAAGCATGAATACAAAAGACAATTTATCATTGGGCTAAATTCTTAATATCTTGAGTATTTCACTTGACAAAATCAATGTGAAATTTTTATGATTCTTACATTTGATCTCCCATTAAAACATGTCTGTAGCTTTACACCATTTATAATGTCTGTGTTACCACGACTTACAAATTACATTAAAAGACTTTAAACTGAATTAATGTTATCTTCTGGCACATTTTGACTTGTTCTAATACTTTCTCTTTGATTGCTCACTAGTTTCTTTGTATCATAGCAAGTGTTTAATTTAATATAAGGTCAATCTCTTTAAGGGGCATGTTTTACAGTGTTCTTGTAGTGTTACTTAGTCTCACTTATTAACTTTTGTTGGCACTGGAAACAGTGCTGATCAGTACAATTGACTAGAAATGAAGCAATATGAATATTTTCAAGGAAGCACAATGAATGCTGTTACTTTTAAAAATCACTATCTGAATTTTCTGTAATCTTTTACTTAAAAATATATGTATGATTATTTCCCTATAAAGAACATACATGAGCATCTGAGTTAGATGTCATCTAGTTTCCATGAAATCACCTGTTTTAGTAGGGCTACAGAAACCATACCAATAACTGGAGGTGGTAAAATGTAATATAAGGGGCAGTTCACTTCCAGCATGATGATATGAGATGTTCTGTGGACCTGATTCCCATTGAAACTGGTGAAAGTTATTTTTTTAAAAAAGACAACCAGTTAAAGACTCTGAAAATGGTCATTAGGGTTTACAAATGAAGAAATATTTACTCGAGAAAATCTATATAGTTTCGGTAGGAAAATCAAGAGTCTATACTATTTCAACCATAACCACACCCTCCATTCCTTCTCCCAGCAGTCAAGAACACAGTGCTCTCTCTAAGTAGGAGGAGCTACTAGTAAGAAGAGCTTGGTGTCAGCATTTCTCATCCTGCCACTGCTGCCTGTTCCTGAGGCTAAGCTCTGGGTAGATGTTGTTGAGAGGTGAGGGAATCCTTCCTCTGCCCAGTCACCATTCATTAAACAGAGGCTCTATCTTGCAGGGATCTGCTGAGACTACATGGACTGTGAATGCCTTTTCACTGTCCTATGAAACATTGGTTCCATATTAGAAAAGGAAAGCCAAGATGACCTTAGCTTCTGCCCATCCCCATTCAAATAACACTCAGCTCTTAGAGTTGGAATGGAAAAAACTGCAAATCATGTAACTGGTTACAGGTTAATATACAAAATATATGAAGAACTCATACAACTCAATAGCAAAAAAACCCAAATAACAGTGGGCAAAAGACCGGAATACACATTTCAATAAAGAAATGATAATTCTTTATGAACTCCTCCAAAAGTAGTAAAGACCAATTCCCAGCTTATTTTATGATGCTAGTATTACCCTGATACCAAAACCAAAGTCATTACAAGTAAAGAAAACAATTAGTATTTCTTTTTTTTTTTTAATTTTTTATTTTAGTTTATTCAGTACAGTTTCTATCCTTTATTCCCATTCCAGCCCACCC
>CM052544.1:83844808-83884164 GCA_028533065.1 Trachops cirrhosus | reverse complement strand
AAAAAATAATGGGAATTAAAAGATGAAAGGTTACTTTAAGATAATTAAAAGAAAACAAAAACAAAACAAACACACAAAAAACAAACAAAAGAAAACAAAACAAAAAACACCATTGTTGGTTTCAGACTGGCCAAACCGGTCTTCTAGCTGGCTTCAGCACACTGAGGGGTGACAGGAGACAGTTTTTCTCTGTTCCCGTTCAGGCCCCAGTCAGCCTCCGGCGCACTGTTCGCAGTGTAGGCATGCGCTCTCCCCCAAGCCCGTCTGGTGCCTCCCAGAAGGGATCCGTGTGTTGGGGGGTCTGGGTACAGCTATGTGCGTCCTTGGGAATTCACTGCCATGTGTTCTGATGTCCTGCGGAGCGCCTGGCCTTTTTCGCGTCACGGGTGTGCACTCTCTGGGTCCTGAGGGGCACCCACTTCTCCTACTTCCAGGGCCTGGGCCTCACTGGTCCCGGGGAGCGCCTGGCCCTTTTCGGGTTCACGGGTGTGCACTCTCTGTGTCCCGAGGGGCGCCCAGTTCTCCTACCTCCAGTGCCTGGGCCTCACAGGTCCCGGGGAGCGCCTGGCCTTTTTCGGGTTCACGGGTGCGCACTCTCTGGGTCCCGAGGGGTGCCCACTTCTCCTACCTCCGGGGCCTGGGCCTCACAGGTCCCGGGGAGCGCCTGGCCTTTTTCGGGTTCATGGGTGCTCACTCTCTGGGTCCCGAGGGGCGCCCACTTCTCCTACCTCCAGGGCCTGGGCCTCACAGGTCCCGGGGAGCGCCTGCGCCTTTTCCTTTTTCAGTGCTGTGGTTTCTGAGACTTTCACCAAACCACGCTCTCTCTTTGGGTTTTTCAATGTCCGCTACAATTTGCGATCTCCTATTTTCATTTATGACGTGATAATGTTGGCTCTTTGCTCTGTTCCTACCTAAAATGACTCGGATTTTTTTCCTGGTTGTGGGAGAGTAGAATCTGTTGCATCCTACCATGCCGCCATCTTGGACTCTCACAATTAGTATTTCTTATGGAAATGGATGCCAAGGTCCTGAACTAAGTACTATTAAACCAAATCCAGCAACATATATAAAAAGAATTATATACCATAGTCAAGCAGAATTTTTCCCAGGAAGGCAAGGTTGGTTTAACATTTAACTTTTAAGAATTTTTCAGTTACAATTTACTTTCAATATTATTTAGCATTAATTTCAGGTATGCATCAGAGTGGTTAGATAATTATATATTTTACAAAGACTTCCTCCAATATTTTCAGGACCAACATAGTTATTACAATGATATTGACTATATTTCCTATGTTATATTAATATCTAACAAGTAATGTCATATATAGCAATAGAATAAAATTAACATCAAAATGATTTCAATAGACAAAGATAAAGCATTCAATAAAATTCAACACTTTTTAAAAAATTGTTGTTCAAGTACAGTTGTCTCCATTTTCATCTCACCAAACCCTCCCCACCTGACCCACACCCGCCTCCCTCCCTCTAACCTACCCTCTTTGGCTTTGTCCATGTGTCCTTTACACATGTTCCTTGATGGCCCTTCCCCTATTATCCCCCTATCCCCTCCTCTCTGGTTACTGTCAGTTTGTTCTTAATATTTTAACACCTTTTAATGATAAAAACACTAAACAGACTAGATGTGAAGGGAACTTTCTCAACTTGATAATGCACATCTAGAAAAACCCACAGCTAATATCATACTTAATGCTGAAACACTGTATAATTTTCCTCTAAAATAATGAACAACAAGACCAGGGTGACTGTTTTTATTTCAACATTGTACTGGAGAGGCTAATCATGGAATTAACAAGAAAAATAAATAAAAACTATTTAAATTGGAAAAAAGATATAAAGCTATATTCATAGGTGATATAATCTTTTATATAAAAATCCCAGAGAATCTTCTAAAGACTATGAGAACTAATAAAAGAGTTCAGTAAGGTTTGGGGATATAATATTGATATATAAAAATCAAACATTTTTGTCCACATTCACAATGAACAACCTGAAAATGAAATAGTCATATAGATCAATGAAATAGACTGAGAGTCTAGAAATAAAACTAGGTGTCTCTGGTAAGCTGATATTAGGCAAGGGTGCCAAGACCATTCAATAGAGAAAGAATAGTCTTTTCAACAAATGGCTATGGGACAACTGATTAGCCACATACAAAAGAATTAAGTTGAACACCCTATAAAAATTAATTTAAAATGAATTGAAGACCTAACTGTAGAGTGAAAACTATAAAAACTCTTAGAACAAAACATAGGAGTAACTCATCATGACTTGAACATGGCAAAGAATTTTTAGACATTACACCAAAAGCATAAACAAGACAAGAAAAAAATAGATGATTTGGACCTCATAAAAATTTAAAAGTTTTGTGCTTCAGAGATCATCAAGAAAGTGAATATATAGCTAGCAGAATGGCATACATTATTTGCAAGTTATATATTTGTTAAAAGACTTGTATCTAGAGGGTATAAAGAACTCATAACTCAAAAATAAAGAGACAAATAATCTAATTTTAAAACAAGGAAAGTTATGAACTTTGAGTGACAATGATGTGTCATCATAAGTTCATTGGTAGCAACAAATGTACCACTCTGGTACTAGATATTAATAGTGAGGGGATGGTAGCTTATAGGGGGAAAGGGTGTGTGTGTGAAATCTCTGTAACTTCCCCTTAGTTTTGCTGTAAACCTAAAATTAATCTAAAATATGGGTTATTAATTTTTAATGGATAAAAAATCTGAACAAACTTTCCTCTAAAGAATATAAATACATGAGAAGATGTTCTATTTCATCAGTTATCAGAAAAGGACAAATTGTCCTATATAGTTTACCACCAATGCAAAAGTATGGAAAAATATTAAAAAGAATTCAGCCAAAGACAACTGAAACTCTACCTTTAGTCTTAAAAATATGTTATAGATAAGATAATTGTATTGAAACATTTTTGAAAAAATATCATATTAACACACTGACTAGTGAGAGTGATGAGAATTGTGTCTGAGTAGTTCATAAAGGTTCTCCATGGATCTAGAATATAAGGATCCAGAGAGAACATATTGTTGGTGTTCATCAAGCAGTAACCAAGGAGAAGTTCTATTTGAAAGAGATCAGTTGTGTAGCCCTTAGAGAAAGTCACTATTTCATAAGGCAGATAGAGTTGATTAATCTTTCCAGAGCCAGTAATTAATAGCCATGGCCACAAAGTCACTTTATATAAAGTCACTTTATATTTTTTAAGGCTCCAATTTGAAAGAGTAGTAATGTTGGCTAACCTCAGCAGTCTGTTGTCTGGTATTCTGATAAATGAATGAGTCAGTACCCTGGTTTATACATTATTTACTTATGACTTCCTTCCTTGACTATATAATGCATAGTCACAGAATGGGTCAAATATGCATTTGCAGTATGTAACTCTGAAATTTAGTGGAACCCTAAGCTTTTCTGCCCAAGCAGGTATCAGACTCATTCTTTGCCATCACATTTTAAGGGCAAAAATGTACAAGAGGACACGGCCTCTGGCTGAATTTCTTTGGTTAAGTGAAATCACATTGTTTTTAGAAACATATTTTTTAATGTATGCAAACTTATAATATCAACAACTGTTTGCTGAGTATTAAATATATGTCAGGTACCACAGTAATGAAGTTAATTACTCTATAAATGACACAGAATCCTCATAGATATCTTCTAGAGTAGATACTATTGTTTAGACTGACAAAGAAAGAACTATGCTTCCCATCTCCATTCTAATGATGAGGTAGGGGAAAAGTGGACAGAGAATATTAGGCTCAATTATCACATAGCCTGGAAGTGGGAGGCTAGGAATATGACCCTAGAATAAGAGTGATCTAAAGGCTTTAAAGACCTAAAGATTGAAGTCCAAGTTCTTCGCTACTAGAAAATATGGTTAAGTTTACATACATAAATTTATCTCTCATATTAAAATCTCTTTTCTTGGTAAAATTAAATAAATGCAAATATACTCTGACTGGGTTATGTAACTTAGCATAATGCTCTCCAGGTCCATCCATGCTCTAGCAAAGAGTAAGATTTCTTTCTTTTTATGGCCAACTAGTATTCCATTGTGTAAATGTACCACCACTTTTTCATCTACTCATCTACTAATGGACACTAGGGCTGCTTCCAAATCTTGACCATTGTAAACAACACTGCAGTGAGCATAAAGTGCACATGTTTTTTCAAATTAGTGTTTTGAGTTTATTTGAATATTCCCAGAAGTGAAACTGCTGGGGCAAAAGGCAGTTCCATTTTTTTAATTTTTTGAGTTAACTCCATACTACTTTCCAAAGTGATTGCTCCAATCTGCATTCTCACCAACAGTGTCCCTTTTGCCACCAAGGATCTCCTTTGTTCCACATCCTTGCCAACACTTGTTGTTTATTGATTTATTGATGATAGCCATTCAGACAGGTGTGAGGTAATATTTCATTGTGGTTTTAATTTGCATTTCTCTGATGATTAGTGATGTTGAGCATCTTTTTGTAAGTCTATTGGCCATCTGCATGTCTTCTCTAGAGAAGTGTCTATTCAGGTTTTTTGCTCATTTTCTAATTGGATTATTTGTTTTCTTTGATGTCAAGTTTTATAAGTTTGTTATAGATTTTGGATACTAACCTGTTATCAGGTGTATCAGCAAAAATGTTCTCCCATTCAGTGGGTTGTCTTTTCATTTGGTTGATGGTTTCCTTTGCTGTGCAAAGATTTTTTTAGTTTGATGTAGTCCTATTTATTTATTTTTCTTTTATTTCACTTGTATAAGTAGATATATGAGAAAAAATATTGCTACAAGAAATGTTTGAGATTTTACTATGCTTTCTTCTAGGATTTTTATGATTTCAAGTCTAACATTTAAGTCTTTAATTTATTTTGAGTTTATTCTTGTGTGTGGAGTAAAAAGGTGATATAGTTTCATTTTTTGCATGCATTTGCCCAATGTTCCCAACACCATTTATTGAATAGACCATCTTTATTATCCCATGGTATGTTTTTTCCTCCTTTGTCAAATATTAATTGACTATAAAAATGTGGGTTTATTTCTTGGGTCTGTATTCTGTTCCATTGATCTATATGTCTGTTATGTTGGTACCACACTGTTTTGATTACTATGGCATTGTTGTATAGTTTGATATCAGGTAGAGGATGTAATAAACAAAATTAACTAACCAGAAAAATAGACACAGACTCATACTGTTGTCAGGGTGGAATTGTGGGGCTTGGTGATGGGGGTAGAAGGATTGAGAAATAAAACAAAAGAAAGTACTGATGGACATGGACAAAAGTGTAATGATTGCCTGGGGAGAGGTGTGGGAGAAGGCGGAGGAGGGTATAGAGAGGATAAATGGTGCTGGAAGGAGACTTGACTTGATGTGGTGAACATGCCATGCAGTGTACAGATGGTATATTGTGGACTTGTGCACCTGAAACCTGTACAATTTTGTTAACCAATGTAACCCCAATAAAATCAATAAAAATAAAAAAGAAATGCAAATATCCTTACCTACCTACATTAATACAAAAATATAAACAAAGTAAGCAAATATTAGCAGTTTATTTTATTTTATTTTTTTTAGAGTTTCAGTCCTGCTCAGGAATGTATTTATTTTTTTCTGTTTTTAAAATATATTTTATTGATTATGTTATTACAGTTGTCCTGTTTCTTTTCTCCCCTTTATTCCCCTCCACCATGTATACCTCCTCCCACCAACATTCACCCCAACACTAGTTCATGTCCATGGGTTGTACATATAAGTTCTTTGACTTCTCCATTTCCTATACTATTCTTAACCTCCTTCTAACCTTTCCCCCCATTCTCTCCCTCCCCCTCCCATCTGATAACCCTCCATGTGATCTCCATCTCTGTGATTCTTTTCCTCTTCTAGTTGTTTGCTTAGTTTTTGTTTCTGTTTTTAGACTCAGTTGTTGAAAGTTGTGAGTTTTTTTGTCATTTTACTGTTTATTGTCTTGGTCTTCTTCTTAGATAAGTCCCTTTGACATTTCATATAATAAGGGGTTGGTGGTGATGAACTCCTTTAATTTTACTTTATCTGAGAAACACTGTATCTGTTCTTCCATTCTAAATGATAGCTTTGCGGGATAGAGTATTCTTGGATGTAAGTCCTTGCCTTACGTGACTTTGAATAGTTCTTTCCAAGCCCTTCTTGCCTGTAAGGTTTCTTTTGAGAAATCAACTGGCAGTCTTATGGGAACTCCTTTGTAGATAACTGTCTCCTTTTCTCTTGCTTCTCTTCAGATTCTCTCCTTATCTTTAACCTTGGCAAATGTAATTATGATGTGCCTTGGTGTGCGCTTCCTTGGGTCCAACCTCTTTGGGACTCTCTGAGCTTCCTGAACTTCCAGGGAGTTTATTTCCTTTGCCAGATTGGGAAAGTTCTCCTTCATTATTTTTGAAATAAGTTTTCCATTTCTTGCTCTTCTTCTTCTTCTGGCACCCCTATGATTCAGATGTTGAAATGTTTGAAGTTGTCCTAGAGGTTTCTAAGCCTCTCCTTTTTATGAATTCTTGTTTCTTCCTTGTGCTTTGGTTGAATGTTTATTTCTTCCTTGTGCTCCAAACCATTGATTTGAGTCCCGGTTTCCTTCCCTTCACTGCTGGTTCCCTGTACATTTTCCTTTATTTTACTTTGCATAGTCTTTGCAGCATGACAACAGTGTGGTAGTTACCAGGCTAGGAGGTAGTAAAGTATAAAAGGGCTCAAATATATGGTGACAGAAGATTTGACTTTATGTGGTGGGCACACAATGAGTACACCGATGATGTATTATAGAATTGTACACTTGAAACTTATTTAATCTTATTAACCATTGTCACCCCAATAAATTTAATTAAAAAATTTAGTGAGAGAATATTATGAACAATTTTATTCTCTCAATTCAATGACTTAAGAAATTGGCCATTTCCTTAAAACCACAAACTACTAAAGATTAATTAAAAAAATAGGTAACCTGAATTTCCCTAGCCAAACAAATTAAATTTGTAATTATTGATAAAATTTCTCTCCCCAAATTCACTGTCCTAAAGAGTTTCATTGGAGAATTCCACCAAACATTTATAGAATAATTAACATAAATTCTATATAATCTTTTCTGGATGATAGAAGAAGAAGCAATAATCTCCAGCTTATTTTATGAGGACAATTAATCTTTATACCAAAACCAAATATTGTATGAAAAAAACATTGCAGATCTGTATTTCTCATGAATTTACATGCAAAAATCCTCAATAAAATGTTACCAAACACAGTCCAGCAATGTATAAAAATATGGAAAATGATCAAGTAGGATGTATTTCACTTATGCAGATTGATTCAACATTTTCAAATCAAGTAATGTAATCCACTATCTCAACAGGTTAAAAAAGAATAATTACATAATTATATTAATTGATGCAGAAAATTAATTTGACAAAACACAAAACCTACAAAATTTCAGGAAGTTTAGAATAGAGAATAACTGCCTCAACTTGATGTAATCCATCTACAAAAACTATGGCTAACATCATACTAAATGGTGAAAGTCTAAATGCTTTTCCCCTAAGACTTAAGAACAAGGCAAGAATGTCCACTCTCATTACTCTTATTTAACATAATACTGAAATTCTAGCCACTGCATATAATAAGGTAAGGAAAGGAAATAAAATGCACATAAATAGAAAGAAAGAAATAAGACTATTCTTATTTACAGGTGACATGATTGTCTATATATAGGACATTAACAAATCCCACAGTCCTAACTGATATGCCTCAGTGGATTGAGTGCTGGCCTACAAACTAAAAAGTCACTGGTTTGATTCCCAGTCAGGGTACATGGCTGTGTTGTAGGCCAGGTCCCCAGCTGGGGATGTGTGAGAGGCAACCAAATGATGCTTTTCTCACATAATTGGCTTTTTTTCCTCTCTTTCTCTTTCTCTTCCTTTCTCCCCTAAAAATAAAAGATAAAATAAAATAAATCCCAAAGTACCAACAAACATTTTTTTTCTTAAACTACTAAGTAAATTCATCAAGCCCATAGGATATAAGATCAACATACAAAATCAATTGTATTTCTATCTACCACCAATAAACACATGAATACTGAAATAAAAAATAAAATACCATACACAACTGTATAAAAACTGAAATACTTAAGTGTAAATTTAACCAGAAATATATGGAACTTGGATGGTAAATACTATGAAACTCAAAGGAGATTGGAGATACATACCATGTTCAAAGATCAGAAAACTCATTATAGTAAAAATGTTACTTTTTTCCTAAACTGATATATAAATTTAACACAATTTCTATCAAAATCCAAACAAAGATATCATAGATATTTAAAAAGATTATTCTTCCATTTCTATAGAAAGGCAAAAGAACTGAAGTATAAGAATAAGTTTAAAAAAGGAAACAGGAAGAAATCACTCTACTGGATATTGAGGCTTACTATACAGCCACAATAATTAAGGAGTGTAGTAGTGGTGAAGTAACTGGCATTTGTAGAAATTCAACAGAATAGATCCCTACACAACTGCTTTTTAAAAAGATTTTATTTTATTATTTATTTTTACTTTTATTTAATTTTTTTACTGTTATTCTATAATAGTTGTCCCAATTTTTACCACTTTGCCCTCTTTACCCAATTTTTACCACTTTTCCACCCCCTGCTCCCACACAGTTGTCCATGTCCATGGGTCATTCACACATATTCTTTGACTAATCCTTTCTCTTTCTTTCCACGAATACTCCCCTCCCTGCTTGCTTCTGGCCACTGTCAATCCATTCCATGTTTACATGTCTCTGGTTCTATTTTGCTCTTTAGTTTACTTTGTTCATTAGATTCCTCTTGTAAGTGAGATCATATGGTATTTTTCTTTTACTTACTGGCTTTCTCTGATGATTAGTGATGGCTTATTTCACTTAGCATAATCTCCAGTTCCACCCATGCAGTCACAAAAGGTAGGAGCTCCTTCTTTCTTTCTGCTGCATAGTATTCCATTGTAAATGTACCACAGTTTTTTAATCCACTCATCTACCAATGGGCACTTGGGATGTTTCCAGCTCTTGGCTATTGTAAATAGCACTGCTATGAACATTGGGGTGCATAAGTTCTTTTGAATTGGTGTTTCAGGATTCTTAAGGTATATTCCCAGCAGTGGAATTGCTGGGTTGAAGGGCAGTTCTGTTTTTAATGTTTTGAGGAAATTCCGTACTGTTTTTGACAGTGTCTGGAGCAGTCTGCATTCCCACCAATAGTGCACTAGGGTTCCCTTTTCTCCACATCCTCCTTAGCACTTGTTGTTTGATTTATTAATGAGAGCCATTCTAACAGGTGTAAGGTGATATCTCATTGTGGTCTTAATTTGCATTTCTCTGATGACTGGTGACGCTGAGCATCTTTTCATATGTCTATGGGCCATCTGTATGTCCTCTTAGGGGAAGAGTCTATTCAGATCCTTTGTCCATTTTTTAATTGGATTATTGTAGAGGGAGATGGAGAAAGAGAGGGTGAGAAACATCAATTGGTTGCCTCTTACACACCCCCACTGGGGACCTGGTCCACAGTCCAGGAATGTGCCCTGAGCAAGATTGAACTGGCATCCTTTTGATGCACAGGTTGGGCCCTCAATCCACTGAGTCACACCAACCAGGGTACCACATAACTGATTTTTAACAAAGACACAAGGGAAATCAACAGATGAATGGTAGTCTTTTGAAAAAATGATACCTAAGCCACTGAATACTTATAGCTAATTAAAATTAATATGAAACTAAACCTCATATTTTATATAAAAATTAACTCAAAATGGACCCATTAGATTTAAATATGAAATTATAGGTTTTATGGAAAAAACAACAAGAGGAAATCTCTGAAATTTAGGGCTAAACAAAGCATTCTTAAACATGGTACCAAAAATATGATCTATGAAAGGAAAATTGATAAATTGCAACCATCAATATGGAAAATTTTGCTCTGTGAAAGACCTTGTTAAAATGTTGAAAAGCCAAGCTGCAGACTGGAAGAAAATATTTGCAAATCATGTGCATTTGGAGACTCTAGAAAGTGCTAAAATCAGTATATTTTGCTCCAGAGCAAAATGATAGTATCATTTATCTTAGTAACAGTCAATTTGAGAAGATTAGGATCTGGCACATTTACCTACATTTTAAAAGCAAAGAAATGCAGGTGCTACATGTTTACGGGACTTTTACACAGGTACAAAGGTACAAAACTGGGTAATGAGGTGATAGGAAAGAGAAGCAAATATCTACTAGATTGGGACCCCTTCCTTGAGACCACATTAAATTCCCCAAACATCAGCCAGTCATTATGTCAAATTTCATTGAATCTTCCATAGAGCACAACTCCTAGGCCAGCCACAGAACCCACCCTTTGCTTTCTAGAAGTCCACTTCTCAAAAATAACTTGGCAAATATGCTGGGACAAGATTATGGAAAGTTTTGTATTCCAGATGAGGAGATTCGATATTATTTAATTAGCAATATCATTGAAGATTGTTGAGCAAAGAAGTGCTTTAGTGAGTTATATCTGTTCTGAAACATAAAGAAATGAGGTTGGCAGGATTTAGTTATGAAATTACTATAATAATCCAATTGAGAATTAGGAAGAAATTAACTAGCATGTGATTGTGAAAGATGGGAAGACAGGGACAAGTATTTATTAGTTACCTACCGTAGATATTGGGCAATATAAAGGTATTTAAAATAGCATTGGCCATGCGGGCCCAATTTAATAGTGACTTTTGTAAACTATAAAATAAAAACCAGGGTTAGCAATGAGACACAGCAGCAAATGTTTGTTGATGCAAAAGTGAGTAAGCAGTAAAAAATAATCCTCTGGCTTTATGGAACTTCTATCTGTGAAAAGAAGGTACACAAAGAATATAGTCCCTGCATTTTATCAGAATTCAAATGGACTCAAGAATGAATAGACAGATAAATGTCCCATCAAAATGAAGTTCCCCTTGTGTCAGTAAGACTTCATTATAAAACAGTTCTTCATATCCTCAAGACCAACTGGTTCCTGTTGGACACTCACCCATTGCTAAAATGATCAACAGCCCTAAGCAAATATATCCTGTCTCTGATGGACATTGGATAATAGCAGTATTAAAGAGAATGAAATACAATAAGAAGAGCAGAGCCTGTGAAAAATGGAACTTAGAAGATGGGGGAAATTCATTTACTTCTATTTAAATGGACTCTGCCTTCACTTTGAAAAGAACTGGCCATTCTGCAAGGATTAAAAATGAGAGTTATAATTCTAGAAAACTATACATGAAAGGGGTGGGAGGTGTTATAACTATATTATTGGCTCTCACACCTTGGTGTGTGTAAGAATTACCTGAGGCATTTGTTAAAATGCAGTCTCTTAGGCTTCACCCCAATCCTCCCCTAAAGATGCTGATATACTAAATTTGGAATGGAATACAGAAATTTGCATTTTTACATTTTCCAATCCCCCACATACCTGGTTTACTTTTATACACTATAAATATCATCTGACAAAACACTTTATGAAACACAGGATCGAAGCACACACATCATCATTGCAGAAGAAGGAACAGAGTCTCAGAAAATGTAGGCACTTTGTCCAGCATCATACAGTGAATTAACCTAATATATTTTGATTTAACCACCAGCCATATACTGTCCTATTTATCTCAGTCCAGAAGAAAACATAGCAGTGGCATGCCAATGTGTTAACATCTCTTTGTTTATGATTTTTTGGTCGAGCTGTAAAGTCCTTGACATGTGTATTGCTAAATGCTGCGATCTCATCTTGTCCATGCTTTGCTTTGACATGAAGTCAGTGTGAGCCCAGGAAAGAAATATTAAGAGACAACTTTAAACCCTTTGTTTTCCTATAAATACACTTAAGGATTATATTCCCTTCTCTCTCTAGTTGCTTAAATCTTTGCTAAGTGGACGATGATGGTCTGATAAGAACATATATATCAGGATTGCATCCTTTCCTTCCTAGGCACCCTCACTTTTCTACCACTTCTCTTATTAGATTAAAATAACAAAAGCATTTGTTCATAGCAAAAACACAGATGTCTCATGGCCAAAAAAATGTGGATAGAATATTACATTTTTCTAAAGCCTGTTTCTTATTAAGCCAGACTTGATTGGTTTTAGACCCAAGAGACATCGGCCAGTGCTTATTTCCATGGCTTCCTTAAAGTTATATTCCCCCAGAATCTTTCCCTTTCTTATTTTCTCTAGGAAAAGTAACTGAAAGAACACATTTTCAACCTTGATGCTATCTCCTGAGAGGTTAGAAGAATCAGTTAACTTTTTCCTCTATTTGGACTGTCAGCTTCAATATTCTCCCTGATATTACTTTATTTTTTTAATCACAGTCTCCAAGCAATAGCAAATTTTTATTCATGCACATGATGACTGTGATTTTCTAGATAGAGTTTTGTGCTTTGGAACTTGAATTGCAATGCAATTATCTTTCCTTTTTTTACCCTTGCTTTCCAGGGGACATAACCCTACAAATTTTGATTTTCTAGACATAGTGGCCTTCTTTGAATTGCAAATTTTCTATTCCTTTATATTTTTAGGCTGAAATTTTTATATTGTAAAATGCATTCTTTTAGATTTATACACATGCACATGTGTGCCAATATGCATATAAACATACATGTTTTTTAATGAAAATATACAGGTGGACAATAACACCTGCTCAGCAATACTTTGAAGGTTTCTTTGATTTGAACATTTCATATACATGGAAATACAAGAACACAACTCTTCCAGTCTTTTCCAAGCTGTGACTAGTTAATTTTCCATGTCTATCAATGACTTTGTCATAATCCAAATGAGTGCATTCTATCCTCAGGATTAAAGTAAAATTTCAATATTAGTCAGTATCTCAGATTAATTTTAGAAAGCAGTGAATGGAAGGTTAGTGAAATATTGGCTATGATTTCATATTAAACTCAGAATGTTAAAATTAGGAAGAAACTTGGAAAACCCTCATATGTTATTGATGCCTTATAAGAATCTGATAAGAGGTACAGCTTCTCCTCCTACTCTCCAAACTATATGTACAGTTTTACACACACACACACACACACACACACACACGCGCGCACGCACAAGCACATGTCAGTGAAAAATTTACTAGGCTTTCTGGGTACCTATAATTCTGATTTAAAGCACTTGAGTATTTTGGCACTTACTGAGGATAGTTGGCACTGACTTTATCACCATTGAAACCATCACATCTAGTATAGGGCTTAGCACATAGTAGGCACTGAATGAATACATGTTTGATGAATGAATGATTGAATGAATGAATAAGTTAATGAATAAGTACTTGTTCTTTATGGAAAAGAAAATTCTTTTCTTTCCTTCTTTAATGCCATAGTCCTAAATGTTAGAACTGAATTGAAGTTTACTTCCCTATACATTAGAACTCTGTAAAAATCAACCTATTATTAAAAAAACAAACCATAAGTGTACACTTGATTTAACTGTGGAAATATTTTAATAAGTTACAAAGAATCATCTCAATTTCACAAACTAAACATATTCTTAAAATATTCTGCATGTTAGATGGTGTCTATAATCTCTCTTGACCCTAGTTATACAGTTATAATCCCTTTTACGCTTTATATATCCTCTTCTTAAAAGGTGAATCAGAAGGCTAACAGCTCTCCAGCTTATGCTGTAGTCAGTGAAGTAGGAAAATTACCAAATTTAATTTGGGCACTCTATTTAAATTTTCTTTCATCTTTTCTATACGCTGATTGTCATAGAGATTTATTGCACAGTAATATAAAAAGCCAATGGTCTGGGATCTTCTTCCCCTTTCTGAAGGTAATTGGAGACCCAGAATCTCTGAAGAAGTTCTCTGTATTTGAGGAAATCAGTGTCCCTTCAGTCAAACTACTTGAGCTCCTAAACTAAACATATTTTGAACATCTAAAATTGCCTTAACAATAGAAGGATTTAGGTGGATGAAATATGAAAATCTATCTCAAAAGTCTCAAGTCTTCTAATTCTCAGATAGATGATCATCATCGTTATAATTCCACAGTGAGAGCATACTTGAAACGAAATATTGAAGAAGAGAAGACTTCTGGACACATCAAGTTGTAACACCCCTTTTGACCAACGCAATCCATAAAAATGACTATTGTTTATCTTTTGAATTCATGGAGCTTCTAGAATATGTAGATCCACATCTTTTTTTTTTAATCAAATCTGGGATTTTTTTGGCCACTTTTTTTTCAGTATTTTTTGTTCCCCTTTGTTTCTTTCCTTTCTTTCTGGAATTCCCATGCTGCATATGTGGCACACTTGATGGTGTCTTACTGGTGCCTTAGTTTCTGTTACATTTTCTTTAGTCTTTGTGCTCCTCAACCTGGGTAAGTTCAATGGATTTATCTTTAAGTTTGATGACTTTTTTCTCTGCCTGCTCCAATCTGCCATTGAAACTATCTAGTGAGTTTTCCATTTCAGTTGTAATTTCAGCTCAGATTTTCAGTTTAAAAATAATTTGCATTTCTATAATTATCTCTATTTATTTGTACATTGTTCTAGCTTCCTGAACTGTTTGTCATTGGTTTATTCATATGGCTCTTCAAGCATATACAAAGCAGTTGATTTAAAATCTCTAGTAAGTCCAACATGTGAGTCCTCAGGAAAAGTTTCTATTTATTACTTATATGAAAATGTGGCCATGTGTCATCATTTTTGCATGTTTCATATATTTTGGTTGACAACTGGGCATTTTAAATATTATAATGTGGTAAATACGGAAACTAGATGCTTCATCTTCTTTAAAGTTTATATTTGTTGTTTGTTATAACTGTAACTATTTGTTAGGTGATTTTTGAAAAATATTTTTTTAAAGTCTATATTGTTATATAGCAAGAGGGAAAGGGAGAAGAAGAAATGGAGGGGGACAGGTGGAGGGGTAGAAAGAAAAACAGTGGGGGACGAGGGGGAGAGAGAGAGAAGGAGAGAGAGCGAGAGCAAGTGAGTGCTCTCCTAGTTTTTGTAAATTGGCTCTGTGCTGGGGGTACACCTTCAACACTTAATCATCCTGTTTGTAACCCTGCCTTAGCCTTTAGTTTCTGCCTGCACTGAGTCTAGAGATCATTTCAGAAGTAAAAGCTGATCAAGTCCTTTGCCCATGTTTTAATTGGGTTGTTTGTCTTCCTGGAGTGGAGTTGTGTAAGTTCTTTACATATTTTGAAGATCAAACCCCTGTCTGAGGTATCATTGGCAAATATGTTTTCCCATACAGTTGGTTCTCTTTTCATTTTAATCCTGTTTTCTTCAGCCATGCAGAAGCTTTTTATTTTGATGAGATCCCATTGTTTATTCTTTCCTTTGTGCCCCTTGCTCTAGGAGATATATTGGTGAAAATATTGCTGTGTGGAATATCTGAGATTTTCCTGCCAATGTTCTCCTCTAGGACTTTTATGGTGTCATGACTTAATATTTAAGTCTTTTATCCATCTTGAGTTTATTTTTGTGTATGGTGTGAGTTGGTGATCGAGTTTCATCTTTTTGCATGTAGCTGTCCAGATCTCACAATACCATTTGTTGAAGAGGCTATTTTTACTCCATTTTAGTAAAAAAATAAAATAAAACAAAATAAAATAATTGTTTAAAAAAGAAGTAAAAGCTGAAAGTCTTTTCAGGTCTTTTCTGAGTTACGTATGGTTGTGTATGTGGCTTTCTAAATTCCCCAGCATATATATACTTCAGTTTCTCTTCAGATTGTATAAATCTTTCCCCTTTTACTAAATTCCCCAGTGTACACAGGTATTTTTAAATGCCCTCATTCTCCAGAAAAAACGTTCTTCCCAGTTTTTCCTCATGGTCTTTCTATCTCTTATGTGCCCCAAGTGTAGTCTTTTGCCCATAGGTTGTTTCTTTGCGTTTTAGGGAATGCCCATTGCTTTTCTGCCTTGGGTGAGTTTCCAGTTAAGTGACACAAAGACAAGTTCTCGTGTCCATCCTTCAGGTAGTCTCCAAACATGTTAGAACATAAAAACACAGTTCTTTGCAAATAAAGTCTGCTCTGCTCTCTCTGGAACCAGGGACCAATTGTTTTCAAGACTATCACTAAGCTAGGGAGGGAATGGGGCAAGGACAAATAAAAATAACAAAAATTTCCTACCCTTTTTAAGTCACCTATTTTGATTCAGCAATCACTTAGTTGCTATAAATTTTTTACTGTTTCCCAGAGTTATATTTGATTTTGACAGTTTTGTTTGTTTTCCTGTTTGTGTGAGGGATAGGCTTTGGAGCTGCCTACTTTGCCAGTTTGTTAATGTTACTCTTTCATAACAAATGAATGCTGAGGCTGCCTTAGACCTCACTCATAGAGTATGACCTAAATGTTTTTTGGACCTGATCAGTTTTCATCCTTACTTCATGGAACATGGATAAAATACCTATAATTCATTAAAGGTTTATGTTGTAAGTCCAATGTCTGAGTCATTTCTGATTTGACATCTGTTGATTATCTTTTCCATTTAGAGTTGTTTAGCTTTTACTTGTTCTATGTATGCTGAGTAATTTTGGATTGTATCCTGGGCATTTTCAATGTTATATTTTGGGATTCTAGGTTCTGTTAAAATCCTTCAGAGAATGTCAGCTTTCTTTGGTTTATGTGCAATCAATCCAGATTATTTTGGGCCAGAAGTCACTTTCTGTGTTCTATGGTTCTAATATCACTTTAGTTTTTTCAAAGTCTTTGAAGTGCTGTTTGGTATGCAACCCAAGGGTCAGTGTGGAACCTGGGCTATGGTATGTACTATTGTTTTGTTCTCAACACCTTTGCTATGTGGATTTGGGTTAAATCTGCATGTACAGCTTGGGGAGGACCTAAGATTTCACACACAAACTGAAATGACACCTTTCTCCACTTCCCTTTATGCCTGAAATCCCCCAGAGTCTCTGGCTCTGATGGGTCCCTTTTCCTGGTTTTCTGGTGAGATTGATAGGGTTTAGCCTTCCTGTATCATCACACATTTCACCATTAGATACATTTTGGGCAAATCAATATAGGAAAGAGAAAAAATTATGAGTTTGGTGCACAGGAAACCCCTTTCCTAGTTATTCTATTCAAAATGAAAGATTAATTTTTCTCTGAGATTTAAGTGCTTGCAAGGCTGTCAATTCTGCTGCCGACACCAAAGGCATACAGCCTCATGACTGGGGCTTGCCTGAAGCAAGGTTGGTTTTGTAAACCAAGAATGAAAGAAATGGTGATCTACCCTCATGTGCTGTTTTGTAGGGGCTTCTTCCTTCGTGGTTCTTTAACCAGAAAATGTGACATCTACTTGGAGCTTTCCTGTCAGCGCCCACTTCCCAGTTCCAAGGTCCAAGGTGTCCTAGATTTTAACACAGTTTAAGCTTGATCATCTCTTTATTTGATATGTTATATTAATCAGATTCTCCTTCAGACCGGTTACATAACATCCTTTATTACATTTTCTACCTTTCTTCTATACCAAAGGTTTGGTTCTGAGGGACACAGGGTATGATGATTACTCATGTTTTATTCCACATTAAATCACAACACAGGAAAACAATAGTGATCTATTACATGGAAATGGTCTGACAAAGAGCTCCCTATCTCTCCCCATTTTATGCTTATATAACATATACATAGTTTTGAAGATCATGGAGCAATTACACATTACACCCTATTTAAATCCTCATTTGTCCTTTAATTTACCAACAATTACGTAGTTAATGTTTGCGGTTAATCCTTATGTCAATGTCTCTACTCGTTTTGGTTTCTAAAGCTTTTTCTCTAGTTAGTTTTTCCGGAAACAATCATAGGGGCATTATTATCTACCAACTTTCCTGAATGTTGGTAGAAGTTCAAATTTTCTGGGTTGAAAATTTAAATATTGAGGGTTAAAAAATTGTTGGCTCATTTTTTTTTATTCAGTATTTTAAGTGTTTAACTGCATTTTCTTCTGATGTAGAGTATTGCCATTAAACAGGCTGATGATAATATAATTTTCTTAATCAGTACCTTGCTCTTTCTGCTTACTTGCCCAAAGTTTTCTTTGTTTGTTTGCTTTAAAAATCTAGTAATTTCACTAGAATCTCCCTTGGTACTCTTCATGCTGACTCAATAGTGTCATATATGTGCTATATTCTTTCACTATTATTTTTTCAATTTCAGGTTCCCTTAAATTTTAACATATAATATTTGTTGATTTTTTCAGTGTTTTCTATTTATTATTCAGTTAGATGTTTTGGCCTATTTCCAATTTTTTCACTTTTTCCTCAATCTTTTTATTTCTTGTAGGGGACCAGAATATGCCACCCCACAATATACCACTTGGGCATAGTAATTATTTTGAGCTGGAGACAAATGAGAATCAACAGATGCAGAAAAAAGCCTTCCCATGTTTAAATCCAATTGTTCCAACAGCATTTGTTGATAAGATTATCTTTGCTCTACTGTACTGCTTTTGCTCCTTTGTGAAATATTAATTTACTCTAGTTATATCAGTCTATTTGGAGGTTCTCTATTCCATTTCATCGATCTATATGTTTGTTCTTTGCCAGCACTGTCATGACTACCGCAGCATTAGTAAACCTGGAAGTTGAGGAGTGTCAGCACTCCTTCCGTGTTGTGTTGGCTGTTCTGGGTCTTTGGCCTTCTGTTTAAACTTTAGAATTAGTTTGTCAGTATCTACAAAATAACTTGCTGGGATTTTGATTGGGATGGAATCAATTTACAGATCAAGTAGGAAAGAACTGGCATCTTGACAATATTGAGTCTTTCTATTCATGAACATACAATATATCTCTATTTAATTCTTGATTTCTTTCATCAGAATTTTTTAGTTTTCTTCATGTAGATCCAGTACTTATTTTGTTAGATAAGTGTTACATTTTGAGGACATTAATGTGAATGGTATTGTGTTTTTAATTTCTAATTCCACTTGCTTACTGCTGATATATTGAAAAGTAATTGACTTTTGTATTTTAACCTTATATCTTGTACCCCTCCTATAATTACCTATTATTTCCATGAGTTTTTTGTTTTTGTTGTTGTTGAGTCTTAAATTTTCTACATAGATGATCAAGTCATCTGCAAACAAAGATGGTTTTATTTTTCTTTCTCAATTTATGTCTTATTTCTTCTTCTTTTATTGCATTAGCTGGTACTTACTTCCTGTATCATATTGAAAAGCAGTGATAAAAAGGGTCATCCTTGCCTTGTTCCTGATCATAATGGGAAAATTTTGAGTTTCTCACCATTAAGTATAAAGTTAGCTATAGGTGTTTTCTCATAGCTATCTATTTTCAAGTTGAGAAAATTCTCTATTTATACTTCATTGAGTTTTTATCATGGTTATTGGATTTATGTCCATTTTTTCCTGTAACTACTGATAAGATCATATAATTTCTCTTTTTTTTGCCTATTGATGTGATGGAGTATATTAATTTCTTTTCAAATATTGAAACAGCCTTGTCTACCTAGAATACATATTGCTTGGTTGTGGTATATACTTCTTTTTATACAATGTTGGGTTCAATTTACTAATATTTTATTGAAGGTTTCTGCATTTATGTCCATGAAAGATAGAGGTCTATAGTTTTCTTTTATTGATTGTTCTTTGTCTGATTTTGGTTTTAGGGTAATGCTAGTCTCATAGTATTACTAGTCTTAGAAAGTATTACTTCTTTTATTTTAAATATTTTATTTATTTTTAGACAGAGGGGAAGGGAGGGAGAAGTAGAGGGACAGAAACATCAATGTGTGTGGTTGCCTCTTCCACACCCCCTACTGGGGACCTGGCCTGCAACCCAGGTAAGTACTCTGATTGGGAATTGAACTGCTGAGCCTTTGGTTCACAGGCTGGCGCTCAATCCACTGAGCCATACCAGCCAGGGCCAAAGTATTACTTCTGTTTCTATCTTCTGAAAAAGAATATAAATTGGTTCACCAATGAACCCACGTGCATGTGGTAGGGTTTTTTTTGAGTGTGGAAGGTTTGTAATTACTGATTAAATTTCTTTAATACAGACATACCTTGGAGATATTGTGAGTTCAGTTCTAGACCATTATAATGAAGCAAATATTGCAATAGAATGAGTCACATCAATTTTGGGGTTTCCCAATACATATAGAAGTTATGTTCACACTATGCTGTAGTCTATTAAGTGTGCAATAGCATTTTGTCTGAATGAAAATTTAAATACCTTAATTGAAAATACTTTATTGCTAATAATTGCTAACCATCATCTGAGCTTTCAGTGAGTTATAATCTTTTTTGTTGGTAGAGGGTCTTGCCCTAGTAATATTAAAGATTACTGATCATGGATGAGTGTAACAAATAAAATAATAATGAAATATTGTG
This sequence comes from Trachops cirrhosus, assembly GCA_028533065.1. NCBI lineage: Eukaryota > Metazoa > Chordata > Mammalia > Chiroptera > Phyllostomidae > Trachops > Trachops cirrhosus. Next base: position 83,863,739 of record CM052544.1, on the reverse strand, counting down.
AGAATTACCAAAATGTGATACAGAGACACAAAGGGAGAAAATGCTATTGAAAAAATTTTGCCAATAGACTCAGTCCATGCAGGGTTGCCACAAATCTACAATTTGTAAAATATGTAGTAATTGGGAACCACAATAAAATATAGTGGAATAAAACAAGATATGCCTGTAGTTTTAGGCTTGTTCAGATCAGCTATTCCTTATGTTTGATAAGCTATGTCTTTCCTGGAATTGGTCCATTTCTTATAGGTTATCAAATTTGTGGGTATAGAAGTATTCATAGTATTCTTTTGGTATACTTTTAATCTTTATACTGAAGTGATGTTCCCTCTTTCATTTCTCATGTTCATAATTTATATTCTCTCTTTTGTTTTCTAAGGAAACCTGGCTGAAGGCTTATCAATTTTATTGATCCTTTCAAAGAATCAGCTTTTGTTTAATTAATTTTCTGTTGATTTTTGTTCTAATTCTTTTTTTAAAAAAAATACAGATGTCTTTCTTTTTTTTTTTTTTTACATTTGTCATGCCATGAATTCATAAGCAATGTGTTCCAGCAGCTCAGTCTCCTTTCCCTTGATTCTCACAAAGTGTGCTCTCTGGGTAGATAAGGCTGACGCTTCAGCTGAACCCAGGTACTTTTTTCCTTGGCTTCCTTCATTTTCTTTCACATGTTTCAGGAAGCTATCTTGGCACTTAGAGTTGTTAATATGCTCAATATGTGCATTAATTCTCTTGGCATGGATCTTGCCCATAACTTGTTCACAACAATGCTCACTGCATGCCGGGTGATATTGTACTGTAGGCTCTTCCAGTTCTGCCATGGGAACATTTGTGAGGCATTTGTTTTTGAACAGTACCCTTGACTTCCCTTGATTTCTACAATATAACCTTTCTCGAACATTCTCACGCATGTGGCCCAAGTAACAACTCCATGTTTTCTAGAAGGCCTAGAGAACATGTGTAGAGTGGGTGCTGCATCTCTTTCCCTGTGTGTTAGTCAGTTTAGAGAATTACTGGAAAATAGTGCTTTTAGATGAAAAGCTTCTCTAAGTTTTATTTCTTTTATTCTGATTACTTTGGATTCAATTTACTCATTTTTTCTAGTTTCCTAAAATAGCAAGTAAGATTATTAATTTTAAATTTTTTTCTTTTCTGATAATGTAAAATGAGTGCTATAAATTTCCCTTTAAGCACCACTTTCACTGTATCTCACAGATTTTGGTAAGTGTTGTTTCATTTTCATTGAGTTCAAATGAGTTTTAAATTTCTGTTGAGTTTTTTTTGTTTGAGTCATGTTTTTAGAAGGGTATTGTATAATCTCTAAATATTCTGGGATTTTCCAGCTGTGCATCTGTTATTGGTTTTTATTTTATTCCATTATGAACTGAGAGCAGATATTGCATGATTTCTATCTTTTTTTTGAAATTGTCAGGATATGTTTTATAGCTCAGGCTCACAGATATTTGAATTTAGTTTTTGTGAACTTTTCAAGTGAGATTTGACTTAGTTGACTTTTTATAAACACAAATACTTTTTTTAGAACCTATTTAGCTTATATAACATTTATGAAAATATGAGAATTCCCATATATTCTTTACTAGTTTCTCCTGTTATGAACATTTGACATCAATATGTTACCATTATAATAATTAGTAAAGTAATATTTATACACTATTTTGAACTAAAGTCCATACTTTATTCAGATCTTTCCCTTTTTAAAATTTAATTTTTTTTAAATTACAGTTTACACTTTATGTTATTTTGTATTAGTTTCAGGTATACAGCATAGTGGGCAGACAATTATATACTTTACAAAATGTTCCCCCTGACATTGGTACTGTTTCCAGTACCCAACAGGCACAATACATAGATATTACAATATTGTTGGCTACATTTCCTATGCTGTACTTTACATCCCCATTTCTATTTTGTAACTACCAATCTGTACTTCTCAATACCTTCCTCTTTGTCACCCTCTCCCCCTACATTCCCCCTTTGCCAACTAACAGTCTGTTCTCTGTATCTATGAGTCTGTTTTCATTTTCTTGGTTTCTTTATATTGTTCTTTAGATTTTACATAAAAGTGAAATTTTACAGTCCACCCCTGCTATCACAAATGGTAAGATTTTATTTTTATCGCCATTTACTGTTTATATATTTGATCTTTTTTTTTCTGCTTCTTTTTAAAGAAGACCCTTTAACATTTCTTGGAATACTGGTTTGGTGGTGATGAACTCCTTTAGTTTTTTTCTTGTCTGGGGAGCTCTTTATCTGTTCTTCCATTCTAAATGATAGCTTTGCTGGATACAGTAATCTTGGTTGTAGGTCATTGCTTTTTATCACTTTGAATATTTCTTGTCAATCCCTTCTGGCCTGCAAAGTTCTACTGAGAAATCAGCTGACAGTGTAATGCAGGGGTATCAAACTCATTTTCTCTGGGGGCCATATCAGCCTCACGGATGCCTTTGGAGGGCCAAATGTAATTGTAGGATTATATAAATGTAACTAGTCCTTAACTAGGGACAAGGAGCTCTACATTTGGCCCTTTGAAGGCAACCAAGAGGCTGATATGACCCCTGGTGAAAATGAGTTTGACACCCCTGGCTAATGGAAGCTCTCTTGTAGGTAATTAACTGCTTTTCTCTTGCTGCTTTTAGGACTCTTTCTTGATCTTTAACTTTTGGCATTTTAATTATGACATTTTTCTGTAGACCTTTTTGGATTCAATTTATTTGGGACTGTCTATGCTTTCTGGACTTGTGTGTCTATTTCCTTCACCAGGTTATGGGAAATTTCTGTCATTTTTTCAAGTAGGTTTCTAATTTCTTGGACTCACTATTTTCCTTCTGGCACCCCCATGATGCAAAAGTCAGTATGCTTAAAGTTGTTCCAGAGGATCCTTACCCTGTCTTCATTTTTTAATTATTATTTTTCATTTTGCTCTTCTGATTGGGTGTTTTCTGCAGCTTTTTTTCTTTTAAATATATTTTATTGATTATGCTATTACAGTTGTCCCATTTTTCCCCACTTTATTCCTCTTGGCCCTGCACCACCCCTCCCATCCGCATTCCTCCCCTTAGTTCATGTCCATGGGTTATACATAGAAGTTGTTTGGCTTCTCCATTCCCTATACTATTATTAACCTCTCCCTGTCTATTTTGTACCTATCATTTATGCTTCTTATTTCCTGCACCTTTTCCCCCATCCTCCCCCCTCCCCTACCACTCTGATAACCCTCCATGTGATCTCCATTTCTGTGATTCTATTCCTGTTCCAGTTGTTTGGTCAGTTTGCTTTTGTGGTTTTTTTTTTAGGTTTGGTTGTTGATAGTTGTGGGTTTGTTGTCATTTTACTGTTCATATTTTTTATCATCTTCTTTTTCTTAGATAAGTCCCTTTAACATTTCATATAATGAGGGTTTGGTGATGATGAACTCCTTTAACTTGACCTTTTCTAGGGAGCACTTTATCTGAAATTCCATTCTAAATGGTAGATTTGCTGGATAGAGTAATCTTGGATGTAGGTCCTTGTCTTTCATGACTTGGAATATGTCTTTCCAGCCCCTTCTTGCCTGTAAGGTCTCTTTTGAGAAATCAGCTGAGAGTCTTATGGAAACTCTTTTGTAGGTAACTGTCTCCTTATCTCTTCCTGCTTTTAAGATTCTCTCCCTATCTTTAACCTTAGCTAATGTAATTATGATGTGCCTTGGTGTGTGTTCCCTTGGGTCCAACTTCTTTGGGACTTTCTGTGCTTCCTGAACTTCCTGGAAGTCTATTTCCTTTGCCAGATTGGGGAAATTCTCCTTCATAATTTTTCAAATAAATGTTCAATTTCTTGCTCTTCCTATTCTCCTTTTGGCTCCCCTATGAATCAGATGTTGGAATGTTTGAAGTTGTCCCAGAGGTTCCTAAGCCTCTCCTCCATTTTTTGAATTCTTGTTTCTCCATTGTGTTTTGGTCGAATGTTTATTTCTTCCTTCTGCTCCAAACCGTTGCTTTGAATCCCAATTTTCTTCCTGTCACTCTTGGTTCCTTATGCATTTTCCTTTATTTCACTTTTCATAGTCTTCACTCTTTCCTCTATTTTGTGACCATACGCAGCCATTTCTGTGAGCATCCTGATTACCAGTGTTTTGAACTGTGCATCTCATAGGCTGGCTATCTCTTTATCACTTAGTTGTATTTTTTCTGGAGCTTTGATCTGTTCTTTCATTTGGGCAATTTTTTTTTTGTCTTGGTGCACCTCTTATGTAGTAAGGAGCAGAACCTTAGGTATTCTCCAGGGCAGGGCAACCCAAGTTGCTGCCCTATGGTACTGTATGTAGGGGCGGGGTCCAAGAGGGAACAATGCCACTTGCTGTACTCTTGGCCGACTTTCAGTCACTTCCTTCACTACCCACAAGCAAATTGGGCCTGTGTGGTACTGATTTCCAGGTGGGTGGTTTTGTGTACACTCTAGGACCCTGTGGATCTCTCCAATGAGCTCTCCTGTGGGGACGGGAGTTTCTCCAGCTGCTGCAACCCCTGCAGGATTTTTCAGTGAGAGGTTTTGAGGCTTTATTTCCCTGCGCTGGAACCCTGGGTTGTGTGGTCTGTCTCACTTTCCAGTTGTTCCTCATGGTTTATTTGCATGCAAATATGGGATCACCTGCTCCACCAGCTGCTTCCACCCTGGTCCTCCAGCTGCCACCTTGCTGGGAGTCCTTTTTGCCCCAGCTGCCCGTTTCCACCCCTCCTACCAGTCTATATAAATGTTTATTTTTTAACTCCTTGGTTGTTGAACTTCCATACAGTTCGATTTTCTGACAGATCTGGTTGTTTTTTGTTTTTAAATTTGTTGTTGTCCTTCTTTTGAATGTGTAAGGAGGCACAGTGTATCTACCTATGCCACCGTCTTGGTCAGAAGTCATTTTCTGCTTCTTTATATCGCAAATTGCTGATTTAATTATCTGTTTCATCTACTTTATTGTTGATTCTCTGTAATTTATTCTTCATTTCAGTTTGTGTATCCTTCATTTCTGACTGGTTCTTTTTTATGGTTTCCATGTACTTTTTATATGCTGTTGAAATTCTCACTAAGTTTCTTGAACATCCTAATAATTCTAGTTTTGAAGTCTGTATCTGGTAGTTTGCATGCCTGTGTTTCATTTACTCATTTTTCTGGAGGATTCTCTTATTTTTTTCCATTTGGGACATGTTTCTTTGTCTTATTTGTCTTCTTCCCTCTGTTTGTTTCTATGTATTAAGTAGAGCCACTATGTCTCCTGGACTTGGTGGTGGTTGTTCTGTAGGACCAGTAGTGCAGCCTCTCTAGTTGCCAGAGCTGGGTGCTCCAAGTGCACCTCCCATGTGGGCTTTGTGCACTGTCCTATTGTAGTTAAGTCTTGATTGCTGTTAGCATCACTGGGAGGGATTGACCCCCCAGGCCAATTGTCTCTAAGGACCAATTCTGACTACAGAGGAAGAGCTGCTCTGCAGGGGTCAACCTTATGAAGCAGGACTTGCTTCAGTTGGGAATTGGTACCTGTTGAGTGTATAGCTCATGGAGGTGGTAGGGTGGTAATCTGGGGTGGTCTGCAGCTGTCCACTGGATGCACAGGCTCTGGGACCTCCTGGGAATTATAAGTCAGCCACCACCTGTACTCTGCCTGGGACCAGCTGTCAGGAACTACAGAGCAATCTGCAGATGGCTGCTACTTCTGCAGGGCTTGGAGGTGCCCAGAAAAGGCCAAGCTGGGAACCAAGACTAGCTGCTGCTAGTGCCAGGCCTGGGGCCACTTGGAAGTATAGGATAAGCAGAGGCTAGATGCTGCTTGTTTGAGAGATTTTAAGAAAGTTCGAAGCATGAGGCAAGAGCAGCTGTTTGTATGAAAAAGCTACTGGAAACAGCTTGGGTTGTCCCTCTCTCTCTTTCTTTTATTTAACCTAATTTTTTTTACTGTTCTAATATACCATCCAGAATACCACATTACATTTAGTTATCATGTCACATTAACCTTCTTTTGGCTGTAACAGTTTCTTAGAATTTTGTTTTTGTTTTTGGTGACCTTGACAGTTTTGAGGTATCCTAGTCTAGTATTTTGTAAAATGCCTGTCAATTGCAATTTGTCTTGTGTTTTTCTCATGCTTAGACTATTTAATGGGTTTTGAGAAGAAAATCGTAGATGCAAGGTGCTGTTCTCATCTCATATCATACCAAACTACAATATATTATCATGACTTATTATTGATGATGCTGACCTTGATCACCTGGCTGAGATAATGTTTGTTGAATTGCTCCACTTAAATATACTCTTTTTTCGCCCTTTCCATACTAAATTTTTAGAAGGAAGTTGCCATACTGAGCCAACAGTTAGGCTCCACATCTTCCAAGGTGGATTATGTACTTAAAATACTTGAAATTCTTTTGCTTGGGAGATTTATCTGTTCTCCAGTTAGCATTTTTGACTTTTCAAAGTTCCCTGACTTATTTTTCATTGTAATGTTAGAAAAAATATGCTGCTTGCTTTCTGAGTTTTCCTACCTCTATTTCCTTTTCCTGTTTTTATCAGAACTTTTTATTTTGTACCCATTTTCTTCCATCCTTTTTAAATTTTAACTCCACTCACAATTATTTCTCCTCTGTGTCTTTGACCTACAAAGGAGCATCACTTATCTGTTCCTAGAGTTCATGTAGGCTTAGCTTTTCTAGCCCCTTCAAATCTCATTGCAGACTCCTTATACTTACCCAATGGACAGAACTCCTTCCAATTTCAGCATTTTCTAATGGGCCTGATGAATATTCCAGTGAATAGTTATTGTCTCTTAGGAGTTCTCTTGTTTTCTGACCTATCAGATTCTTCACGCTCCCTTTGTGCTGCTTTCTGCACAGAAGCTATACCAAGAGGGAATTATGACAGTTAATGGTTTTATTCTACTCTTTATAGTCTGGGATATTGGGGATTCCTGGTCACTTAGCTTAGTTTAAAGTATTATCCAAGAATTTTCAATTTGCTTTTCACTGTTTTTTAAATGTATTTGTACGTGAATGTGTTTGTGTGGTATATGTGTATGCTGGTGGCATATGTCTAAATTCACAAAGATCCAAAGACTATGATATCAACACCTTTATTAATTTTCCAGAATCCTGCTTTCTCCCCTAACACCTTTTCTGATTGGTTATTTTTTCAACCACTTCTAATAAAACTACACATATTTAATGTGTATGATTTGATGAGTTTGGACATATGCATACACCTGTTAAACCATCACCACAAGCAAGGCAATATCCATCACTTTCAGAAGTTTCCTTGTGCCTCTTCCTTTTTAATGAATTATCAATATCATCTTAAAGTAGGAGCCTGATAGGACCACATCTGTAAAATCATCAAAAGATGTATTTATCTTTTCTTAATTACTTTGCTGAAGTTGTCTTTACTTTAAAATTGTGTCTGACCTACCTACGCATGTATGCATATCCATACATATAAACACATATGTGTAACACTTATACCCTCAAACACATTTTCACATGAATTCATACATACCATTTAGACACACATGCTTACATGGGTTTCTACACATAGACCCACACATGTCCACACACATCTACAAATGAACACATGCATGAAAATGTCATGAAATATTTTATAAGTCAATTGATAGGACCATAAATCAAGTACATATTTTTCAGTGCAATACTTGTTCTTTACTGTCTACAAAAGCCCATACATAGAAAATATTTCAACATGTATTTGTAGAAAGAATGCAAGAATGAACAACTTAAATTTTTAAACAGTTAATGATGTTACTGAAGTCTACTTTCCATGTAAGTTAATAAAAACCAAAACATTTAAAAAACAGCATCTCTCTCTAAACTATAGCCCAGTCCATCATCTAATCTCTTAGGTGATCTGCAGGTGAGCTAATCCTGCAACTATTTTTCCTTTTAACTAAATAAAATCCAATAAAATATAAAATACTATTTCCTAGGATTCTGAATTGACTTTTCATGAGATCTACAAAGAAATTTAATCAATGATTATGCTTGGGGATTTAAACCCATTATTGTTCCCTAATTTGCCTGATAAACAAAAACCTTGTGAATTCTCCCTGAAAAGATAATCATATACTGTATTTAAGGAGACTTGCATCTTTAGCTTAATTTGACTTAAAAAGAAACATTTATGTTCTCATTAAATCTGTTCTACAGTTTTATTTCATTGATTTAAGGTTCTCTTAAAATGCACAAAACTGCTCACAGTAGTAATTACCCTAATTTCTAAAAATGCAGTCACAATTCAATCATTAAGAAGAGAGGCAAAGCTTCAGTCCATTAGTAGTTGTTTATAATAGCACATCTTAAATGATTAAACTGTAGATTTTTTTTGGTAGGTCTTGTTTTATAAATTGAGCTAGTCAAGTAAACATAACATTTGGTAATAGTCTTCACAGGAACTGTCAAAATGACTTATTGTTTTTATAGTCCTGCATTCCTTCAGAATTAATAATACCTTGGTGCCCTTTATAACACTTATTATTGATGCCACAAAGTTTTCTATATTTAATGAGTAGATGTTTCATTATAGTACATAGCTCTGTTGACAGAAAATTTTTCTAATCTGTTTCTCTTTTCCTCTTGATTGAAGGATTGTAAATATACAATTAGCAGTTGAAGTAGAAGTAAAAAGAAAATATCAGCTGTCAAGTATTTCTGCTGAAAGAAATAGGAGGCTTTAAGCTAAGCACAGCATGACAAAAAATAAAAACATCCTTACCAATAAGGGTGAAAGTTGCAAAGTGTATAAACGTTTGATTTTTTCTTCTATGAAATAATCGTAATCATTGTTTTCTATGAAACAGAAATTAATGAAAAGACACATTATTTTCCCACAAAGCTGGTTGAGGTCAAGCTCTCATGCTTCTCTACTGATAGTCATCTTATAATTTCTATATTTAATTGCTTTTTAGTATTTTTCAGTAATGAAGGGGTCACTAGCTTTTGAGAATGGAAGAAAATAGAAAATACAACTATGGGACTTTGTAATTTATAAAAGTGATATCAGTCAAAATAACAGCTAGGAATTCTTGTTTATTGACAACAAGAGTATTTTTTTACTCCTTTCAGTTTATCAACTAAATTTTAAAATGGCAGAAAGGTTTTCATCTTTTGATATCTCAGGTTATACTCATTAATTTTTCTGTGACTTTTTTGTGTCATTATTTTGGATAAATATCTATCTTTTATTAATAAGACCTACACTTTTTCAACAGACTGGCAGATACAAAATGATTTGTGTGACCTATCCATAACAGAAGCATATTTTCTATTGATGGAGAAAAATATAATGTGCAAATATATCACAGAGATTTGTCAATTAGAAATGCAAATAATTCCATTGCTAAATAGTATCTTATTGCAGTTTATTTTATGATAAACCACAAGTCAAATAACCGGGAAAGTTTAGTTTGTTTGCAATTTATGAAGAACAATCCTTAATTTTGATTAAAAAAATTTTACGTTTCACCCCACTGAAAAGTAAATTCTTTTTTTTAAGGAAACAAAGAAATTTTACATTATTTTCTGTTAACTTTGTAGTCTCATTGTTACGTCTAAGTATTTGATTGACTTGGAACTTTTATTTGCATATGCTATGAAGTCGGGATCTAGTTTTACTTATTTCTACATAGTAAGCCTTTTTCCTCTGCAACTGTTATAAAATAACCCATTTTTTCCCTAGTGATTTGTAAGGCCATCTCTTTCATTTACCAAGTTCCTATGGATGGATAAGGCTGTACTGGGTTCTTTATACTGTTTCATGACTGCTTGCTCCTTCATCTTTCTGTATCATATTTTATTGCCATGATTTTGTCAGAGGTTTTGCAGGATGCATCTCCTCAATTCACTTTTATGTCTACTTAAAAATTTACTTTAGATACTTATAGAAAATTTGTTACATGAATTCTAAAGCTAATCTTCTCAAGGTCCCCCTAAAAACCTTGATGTGAATTGCCTTTACTTTGAAGATTAATTTTGTGGGGGCAATGGGATTGGTATGTTTGTAATATTGAGTTTTCCCAACTGAGATATTTTAAACATAATTTATCTAAATGCTTTAAAACATGTAGTTTTAACAACTTTGTGTATTCTCCATTTTTTGATATTTAATATATTTTTATTTCTTAAGTTTTATTTTTACTAGTTTTTGTTGGAATTGAGAAAAAATTGAGTTTGTAAGGAGGTCTATCTGGACATCTTGCTAAGGTCTTTAATTGTGAAGGAATCAAAAACTATCCAGGACTGATGAGTGAAAATCAGCTCTAACTGAAAACGCAAAAAGCAGTGTTGCCATTCATTAATCAGCATGGGACAGCAGACACAGATAGAGTCAGCTGCAAAGTTAATAACACTGCATCACCCAAGGTCGTACTGCAGTTGTAAACTGCCACATAGAACCCACTTTGAGTGATTACAGTGCCCTCCCCAATGATGCCTCAGATCTGCTTTGCTTATTTCATTAATTATAAGAGATAGACAATTGCCATATTTACCTTAAGACGGCACCCAATCCCTTGTGAATCCTCGTGTCTTTAAAATCCTTAAAAACAGGGGCCAATCTAGACTTTCTTCAGAACCCTTCAGAGGGAATCAAGCCTAACACAAGAGGTATCCCTCCTTCATCTTTAATAACTTTCCATCTTCCTCTGAAATTTCTTCCTTGAATGGGAGGGAAAAAAGATTTTTTAAAAATCAGACTACTAATTAAGCTTTACAAACTGTGTTAGCTTATTTGCTCATTCCTTTGGGGTAATTATGAAGATGCTCAAATCTTTTTCAAAATGTGTGGGGTTTTTTTGTCTTTTTCTTCATAATGGTTATCACTTTTCTTTCCCAATTGCATTATTGGTAAGGACTCAAATGCTATTATCCTGAGCAGAAGCAAAGATAATGAACATCCTTAAGTAGCTCCCAGTCTTATCAATGGTGAGAAATCTCATCTAGCTCCTTAACTGAAAAGTGTTCATCAAACTCATTTGACTTTTTACCTTAAAAGAAATAAAGCCTCACAATTATTATTATTACTATTATTATTATTATTATTTTGTTTAAATGTGTTTACTAAAAATTTTTGTAGCTGGACATTATTAAGTTAAAGAATTTCTTTCTTAATTTTATCATTCATTTTTTGTTTTGTTTTTATTGCAAAGGAATTAACAATTGTGTTTTCTTTATTTACTGAGCTTTTCCTGATATATTTAGGCATTTTCTAATGATAAGCCATCCTTGCTTACCTGGAATAATCCAAATCGTATCATGATGTGGTTTTTTTAGATAAATTTTTTGCATCATATTGAACTTTGAATTTGCATTTCCTTAGTGACTAATAATAATGAGCATTTTTATGTGCTTTTGGTCATTTGTATATCTTCTCTTAAATGGAGTGAAGACTTAATTTTACATTCCAGATACAAATCTTTAAATATATGTTCTCCCAATCTGTGGCTTGCCTCTTAAATTTCCATATATAAAGAGCAGAAGTTTTAATTTTGATACAGTTTAATTTATTAATACTTATCTAATGCATGTAGTTTTTGTGTCTTATCTAAGAAATCTTAGCCTAATACAAGATCTAATGATTTCTATTTTTACTTATTAGAAGATTTATAGTTTTGGGTTTTGCATTTAAGTCTATCACGCATGCTGAATAAATTTTCTTTAAAGATTTTATTTATTTATTTTTAGAGAGAGGAAAAGGGAGTGAGAAAGAGGGGGAGAGAAACATCAGTGTGTGGTTGTCTCTTGTGGGGTCCCTACAAGGGACCTGGCCTACAACCCAGGCATGTTCCCTGACTGGGAATTGAACCAGCATCCTTTGGTTCACAGGCCTGCACTCAATCCACTGAGTCACACTAGCCAGAGCTGAGTGTATTTTTATATTTGATGTGAGGTAGGTGTTAAGGTTCATTATTTTCTCATAAAAATATTTAACTGTTTTAGCATCATTTGTTGAAAAGGATCTACTTTTTTCTTTTGAATCATCCTGATAACTGTCCAAAATTAAGTGTTTATATGTGGGTCTATTTCTGGATGTTATTCTGTTTGATTGACACATAATTATGCTAATCCTGCACTGTTTTGATATCTGTAGCTTTATATTTCTTAAAACCAGATAGTGTAACTTCTTCAACTTAGTTCTTTTATAAAATTATTGTGGGTATTCTAGGTCTTTTATGTTTCCATATATATTTAAAAACTAGCTTTTTCTACATGTAAAAAGCTTGCTGCAGTTTTGAATAGAATGGAAATCTGTGGAATCCATAGATTAATTTCAACAAGGTTAATAGCTTGACAATATTGAGTTGCCTGATTCATAAACAAAGTATTTATTTAAATGATCTTTATCTTACAAATTTCAATGTGCAGAATTTGCATTTATAAAAAGCACATTGAATAGTTAAACTTGCAATTAGAGTACCTATTAAAAAAGAAATATTCCTTAGGTTTTTAATTATAATTATAACACATTCTTATTTTGACACAATTAATTTATTTTTACCCCATTTCCACAATGCCTAACAAAATGTTTCCAAATTTTGTCTTCCTTTACCACTTAATAAAGTATGAATTAAATGTTACTCTTAACAATTTCTTTAAAGAAATTTGAAATTTTAATGTTTGCCTTGAAATTGTTTGATTAACAAATATACATTACTAAGACAGAAGCTCAAACAAGAGAAAAATCTAAAGTATATCTGTGTAATTAGCAAATTATCTGGTAAAAATTTTAAACTATTTCACATTTCTATATAGTACAATTCAAGTAAAAATTATCTAGTTCCAAGGTACTACAATGTTTGGCATATTTTATCAGACTACTCATTAAGCGTTACAAACTATATTAGTTTATTTGCTCATTGTTTTGGGGGTAATTATGAAGACGCTCAAATATTTTTCAAAACATGATTTTTTTTGTCTTTTTCCTCATAATTGTTATTAATTATAAGCTTCAAAATAGAGTTTTATTCTTTTCAACAAGTTATCGCTAAGGAAACAAATATTTTGTAAGTGCAAAATTCATTATACACAGAACTCTAAAAACCAGGTAAACAAAAACGCAGAATGTCAGATAATTGTATTACCAATATCTCAAAAACTGAAATCAGGAAAGCAATGCAAAAATAGAAATACTCACTGAGTATTATTTTTTCAAATCCAGAAAAATTGCTTCAAGAAATAAGTAATAATGAAAAAAAGGTATAATTAATATGCTATATCTTTTTAAGCCTAAACAAACTTTCTACCTCAGAGAGGACAATTCTTTTACTTTCTTAATTTTTTTGCCCATAATAAGATCCAAGTTTAAGCCATTTTTTAATAGAATTCATAATTTAAACTCATATTTCTCCATAGGATGTTTTCATTTCTGTACATAGGTTCAAACTAGCAATTGAATAATTAGTATAAAAGTTCATGAAATAATACACGCTAAATAAAATTACTGTCAACTGGTACCAACAAACTTCTACACCCAAGACTAAAATACTAGCATGATTCTTCCATAAATTCAGATTTGTTTACCAAATAATAGTGTCATAACAGAGGCACAGACGCATGGAACAGACTCATAGCTGTCAGAAGGGAGGGAAATGCCAGACAAGATGAAATAAATTGAGGGGATTAGCCAAAGAACAGGTAGGCATAACTCATCGATGCAGACAACAGTGTGGTGATAGCCAGAGGGAAGTGAGGCAGGGGATAAGTGGAGGTGGGTAAGGGAGTGTGGGCAATGGGAGCATCTGTAATAGTATCAACAGTAGAAATAAATGGGAAAAAACAGAAAAATAATAGTGTCATAACATTCAAGAAGAAACCATAATGAGTCTTTCCAAGGTTTTCTTTTGTTGAAGTTGTTCTTCCCTTCAATCCTTTCTCAAATTTTTTTTTCTTCTTTTGATCCTTTTTCCTGGCTTCAACCATTCTGGCTAATTTCTAAGAGAGTATGGCATTTCCTGGGAACAAGACAGTAAGTGACACACTCACTGTTATAAAGAAAATAATAAGGGTCTTATTCAGTCCATTCCACAACATACTGAGCTTGGGCTGTATGTGAAACATTTTTATAGTAGTCTTAGGAAAACATATATTTTGAGTATATTTTATTGATTATTCTTTTTTTCATTCACTTATATTTCCTTTTGTAATTTCTAATCTGCTTCAGTGTCTAACTTTAAACTTTTTATTTTTCAACTTTAGTAGTTCCATTTTTGTCCTTTCTGTACATTTTTTCCTTCTCCTCACCATGTTCTGTTTTCCTTTACCTTCTTGATCATGTGGAACAAATTTCTGTTAACTATGTCAATGTCATTTTCTGTTAATTCTATCATCTCTGATATCTAAATTTGTTTTATTGATTGCTTTTAATCTCTTATGGATCATATTATGCTGCTTCTTTGCATGCCCGGTCATTAAAAAAATTGTTTTATTTATTGACTTGAGAGAGAGAGAAGAAGCGGGGGGTGGGGGAGAGAGGAGGGAAACACTGATTTCTTGTTCCACTTATTTATGCATTCAATGGTTGATTCTTGTATGTGCCCTGACGGGGGATCTGCAACCCTGGTGTATTGGACAATGCTCAAACGAACTGAGCTACTCTATGAAGGCCATGCCTGGTAATTTTTTATTGTATTCTAGATTATCTCATTTATGCTGGACATCTTTGTATTACTTTAAAGACTATTTGGCTTTGTTTTGGCATGCAGTTACTGGGATCTGTTTGATTCTTTTAAGAATTTTTTTTTTAGTGCTAGTTCAGAATAGACTTTTTCTCCCTCGTGTTCAATTAGTTCTGCTATTAGGCAAGACCCTTAATGGATGAGAACTCTATCTAATTCCCCATTCTTATGAGATCTCTTGATTATGGCTGGTAGCAGCAGACTATTAACAACCTGGTGTAAAGCTGAGGAAATTGTTCAGCTTACTTTCTAGTGGTTCTATAGTGGTTTCCTGTATACACAGAGCAGTACTCAGCGGGAGTCTCAAAAGGATTCCTCTGCAAATATGCAGAACTATTTCTCTGTAGACCCTCCTCTGAAGTACCCTGTCCCACAATTCTAGGATCCTTGGTTTGCTTGAACACAAATTGCTGACTCCTTGATACAGGGAGACTGCTGAGCTTGGTTTGGGATTTTATTCTCTATGCTGAAGTCTACAAACTACCTCTAGGAGGGATGCTTGGTCAGTCAGGTTGCTAACCTCATTTTTCCCTTGGAGATTACAGTCTTGCTCTACCTGTTTTCATATATTTTGGTTGATTTTATAGTTTTGTAGTGAAAGCAATTCTTGTAGCAATTTATTTCTTCATGGTAAAAGGTGGAATTTTCTAGTTTAAAAAAATTACTTAATATACTGCCCTTGTTGATTTTGAAGTAAATAATTTTACTAACCTCATTAAACGAGATAAACAAAAAATTTTCCTGTGTTTTGATATTTTCTGTAACAACATGTATTAACATCATCATGTAACAACATCATTAACAACTTGTTAGAACTTAACCTCTTAAGCCATGTGGGCCTGTTTTGTTTTATGCTTTAAATCACCATTTTAATTTTAATTTAATTAAAGTTTTGTATTAAAATTTTTATCTGTTTTTGTAAAAATTTGACATGCTATGCTTTTTTCTAAAATGTTAACATTTCATCTAGTTTTATAAATTTATTGATGTATAGTTTATATTTATAATCACTATTGAATCTCTAGTATTTCCTTACTCTGAATTTAGTTTATTTTGTATCTTCTTTCAGTTATGCTTATTGCATCTTACCAAAGTTTTGTATATTTTATGTGCTTTTTTTTCAAAGAACCAGTATTTTTTAAACGTCATCTCTTCTGAATTTTCCTCTGGTCATTTTTCTCTATGTCAATGAGTCCTTCTATTGTTTCTATATTATTTATTTCCTATGTTTTTATTTTGGGTCTGTTGTGCTCTTTCTAGCTTCTTTCCCTATCTTCCTTAATTACCAATTAAAATATTTTTAAATGCTTAAAAATAAAAAAGCAGAAAAACTAAAAAACTAGAAACAATTATGAATAGACAGTTCACACGTGGTAAAGCCACACGATTTAGAGATATGTGTAGAAATATTAAACTTTTAGAAATCAGAGATATTATATGTCATTTTATTTCTATCAGGTTGCAAAATCTTATAGAGTTATATATAATAATTATTTGAGCCAACCACGTTTGGAGCAGAGGAGGGAGGGTAATCATATATTACTAGTATTTTTAATTGAGTGAAAATATTTCAGAGAGGATCCTGAAAATCAAATTTAGAATGTGTATGCATAAAATCCAGCAGTCCCTTTCCTAGATACATTCTCCAGAGAAAATCCCCTAGAAGATAAAGTCCTTGAGGCCACCAGGGCTTTTGGTTTCTTTTGTTCACGGATATATACCCTATATGCCTAGGCATATATTGGATGCTCAATAAATATTTTTGAATGAAACAACTCTGCATCACGCATGTTACAAATGGCTGCATGTAAAAATACTCACTGCAGCACGATTTGTTGTAGCAGGGAGCCTTCACTGGCTTCATTACCGAGGGAACATGTAAAGGAAATGTTAACAATAGCATTCAAAGGAAGCCCAGGCTGCAGTAAGAAGCCGTGAGAATACGTGATGTGAAATGAAGAGTAAGCATCAGAACAAGATCAAAGCAATATATCAATTTAAATAAAAAAAAACCAGAAAACAGAACTTTACATTTTTAGAGGCATACATTTTTAAGAACATAAAGTGACTAGAGTAGGTAACAGAATGAAAGAGTGAGAATAGAAATTAAAGTTAAAAAATTAAATGGAAGACACAGTGGTATCTTTTGCTAACCAATAGTGGGATGCTATATTTCCATCTGCATTATGCCTTCCAAGTCCAAGACAAAAAAAAATGTGTGCACTAATGTCATTTTAACTTGTTTTGGCTTTTAAAATATATAATTTAATTTACTAAATGACATCGCTTTTCAAGAAGGCGTTGGGTTACCAAATTGCTTTTTTTGCCGATGAATTGATGCTATGCTCCAAACCAGGTATTTCTGTGAGATTAATTTACAATTAACAATCTGGCTTGCCAGTTTGTAGCAGACAGACCACCTGTTTGTTTTGGCCATGCAAATCCAGCATTGTAAATAATCACATCATTTTACAAAACAATTGAGGGCCTGAGTAGCCATGTAAATAATACACAAGGAAGATATCAAGTACACATTTTTATGTAACTTGCCAAGACTGTCATCAAAACTGAAAGTTATTACCATTGGTTACCATCAGCTGTTGGCCTTTGCCTATTAGCAGACATGTGAAATGACCGTGGAGTGGGCCCAGTTTGCATTTACATGTGTTGTCCCCACCCCACTTTGGTACCTCTGTGGCAGAGCAGTGATGATGAGTGTCATGTTCTCACAGGAGGCAGCACCCCTCTGTTAACATTTAGACCTAATGGCCATTGAAGAAAAACCAACAATTTTTATATATTGAAAAATTTATTTTCAATAGTCTCATTAGAAATGAGTAAAATTAAGAGATTAAGAAGTAATCTTACTATTTGGCAGTTACAAAATAGTCGTGGGGATGTAAAGTTCAGCAGAGGGAATATAGTCAACAATATCATAATAACTATGTATGGTACCAGGTGGTTACTTGAAATATAGGGTAGGGGGACACTTTGTAAGATATATGATTGTCTAACTGCTATGCTGTGTAACCAAAACTAATAAAAATAATGTTGAATGCAAGTCAAAATTGAAAAATAAAATATAACAAATGGGTAAAATGAGTAGCAAAGGGGAAAGTGAAGTAGAAAATGCCCATTTGAATACTGCAACATTTAGGGAAGGAACACAGCTAGTTGCCAGACAGCAGACCCACAGAGGAAGTAAATGGGCCCTCTTGAGCTTGAGCTCCTCAAAGAGTTGAAGATAAGAGACCAGAATGTAAAAGTACAAGGAGAAAAAGGAAGATTACACAAGAGGTCTGTCCAGAAAAAGTAGAGCCATTGTTAATGTAACAAGAATGATTTGCGAGGCATTGATGAAACCTGGCAGCCAAGGAGAGTAGACTGGAATACAGATGTGTGAACAATGATGACCTCACTATAGTAGTCACTGGGGGCGGTAGTTGCCATTGAGTGAGCATGTCCAGTGTGTGGCCATTGCATTCAAAATGACTGAGTGAATATAGCAATGAATCTGAATCAAATTTTGTGTTCAGCTTGAGTGTGCCTCTGCAGAAACTATTCAAATGATTCAGAAGGCTTTTGGGGTTGATGCAATGAGTGCAGCGCAAGAAAAAGTGTGACACAAATGCTTCAGAGATGGTCAAGACCTGTGGACTGTGGCCCACATTCTGGAAGGCCTGCAACAAGTACTACACCTGAGAATGTTGAACGTGTATGGGGTGAAATCAAGAAAGATTGGCTACTGACAGTGCGAGAACTGGGAACTGATCTGGAGGTTCCAAAAAACTACTGTGTCCAAGATTTTGAAGCAGGATCTTGGCATGACATATCTTGTGGCAAAATTCATTTCATGGCTTCTGCTATGAGAGCAGAAGGAACATCATGCAGCAATGACTTGATTGCTAATGACTTGATTTAAACCACTACCAATGAACCAGATTTCTCAATAAGTTATAACTGGATATGAATTGTGGGTTCATGACTATGATTCAGACAAGAATGCCCAGTCTCCCAATGGAAATCACCTGGTTCTCCATGCCTGAAGAAGTCACAGCAAAGTTGCAGCAAAATCAAGACCATATTAACTGTGTTTTTTGGTTGGAAATGTGTTGTCCATCATGAGTAGGCCTCTCCAGGCCAAGCATTATCAAGGAGTACTACCTCAATGTTCTCTCTCAGTTGAGAGATGCAATATGATGAAAACAGCCTCAGCTATGGGC